>VXBT01011416.1:226159-612061 GCA_013400235.1 Oriolus oriolus | reverse complement strand
CCTGGCCGAGGAAGGGGGTTCCCGGGGATCCCTGGCCGAGGAAGGGGGTTCCCGGGGATCCCTGGCGGAGGAGCGAGAACGTGTCCATACTAATCAGGGATGGAGCGAGGCAGACAATGCGGGTGGGGGGATCGCGGTGTGTGAGAGAATGACGGGAGCGGGGATAAAGGCGGCAGCGCTGTCACACGCAGCGCCGGTGTGCGCGCTGCCTTCCCCTGCTCACGCACCGAGTGTTAGATACAAAAGGAGGCCCGATCTCCAAATCAGTGATGGTGTGCGGCTTGGCTGAGATGGGGATGACAGCTGCCAGCCTGGAAACCACGCAGCTAACTTTATGTAGGATTGGGGGAGAGAAATTGCAGGTTGGGGAGAAACAGGAGTGCATGGGAGAAAATGAATCCGCGAACCAAATTTTCTTCACTGCTTGACGTGTGTTTGACAGCTCTGTGTGGCTGTCAAATATTTCCTCTATAGCAATTGCTAATGGTATGTGTAATAGCTTGCAAATTTTACTGCTACTCTTTTACATAGGAATTCTTAAAAACCTGTAACTTCATCTTTAATTACTCACAGATTTATGCGTGAATAAATCGTGGTCTTTAATCCTCAGTGGATAGAAACCTAAAGTGTTTTTACTCTAAAGACAAATGTTATTTAATGATTCTAAACAATATTTAAATATTTTTAAGTCTTAAAAAGCATGAGCTCTTGGTTATAATCCCTGATTTTGATACTACCAGGTTTCAGAGTAGGTCAGGGTCCAACTCACTTCACGGTTGTTTGAAGTTAGGTCACTTTTCCTAGATCAGTCTTTGCTGAGATGCCTCTTAAAACAGGAGAGGTTTGAGAGTGTATGATGAGGAAAATAGGTCTTTTTAAAGACAGAATTTCTGCCTAACTACATAATCCATATCCTTACACAGGGAAAGGAAAAGATAAAACAGGTCCAAAACCTGAAGTGTGTTAGTGTGGAGTGTATTTTTTTCCCGTGATAATACATTTTACAGAATCCTGCTTCCTAGGAGGCCTAGCCATTCCTACAGGATTGATTTGCTTTCTCCGTAAGTACTGCATTCAAATGTGGCGTAGACCATCTTCCTGTAGTGTGACAAACTGAGAGATGATGCTGTACTAGGAGTTCTTCCACTTATTGCTTGCACTGTTTTGATTTGGAGTAAGATCTAGGACTTTGAACTTGAAAGGACCCCAGTGGGTTTTCTTTTTTTTTTTCTTTTTATGTCGATAGGCCCTTAGAAAACATTTAGCATGTAATTATCACACTTTGCTCCAAGTGAGAGAGCTCATCTGTTTTTTCTTTAATGTTACCTGTTCTGTTGACGTATTAGTATAAAATACGAGTCCCCTTCAGTCTTCATAATGCTTTCTTGGTTTTTTTGTAATTTTTTTTTTCTCTTCTTACCACAGCAGCACCTCTTACAACTACAATTTTGTACAGAAAGCTTCAAAATGTGCAATAATTAATACATGGAGAAAGCTGCAGAAGTGCTGTTAAGTAGTGACTATTCTGAAAAATCAAATAACTCCTTGATCTGAGCTGCAAGGCAGAAATTTTGACGTCATAAATATAATTTTACTAAAAGTGCAGTAGCTGTGTATCAGAACTTGTAATGCAGTGAAATCAGAATGATTCATAAATAGGGTTGAGGCACACACATATGTGCTGGAAATGCCAGTTCAATTTTATCAGTAGCATTGCTGCTTATTACTGTTCTGTCAATGTAGATCAGGATCTAGATAGCTTAATAAATTCTCATGCACATACTCATAGAAGTTAGGGTCTTGGAATGTCTCGTGTCTCTGTGATGTTTCTTTCATCTCTCACTTTATAGGCTTTCTTGAATCTGTGCTGCAGCCAGTGGTCAGTCAGGGTTTTGTTCTGTCTGTATTCTGAATGACAGTTGTTTCTCAAAATCAGATTTTGGGATCATAATTCTGCATTGTGTGCTTCCAGTAATGGATTTGTGTTCTGTGTCTAAGGAATAATCACTTACAACACAAGGCATTTATCGGTGCAATCCCTGTGTGTTCAGGATACAGGACACTGTTGAATTTTTATAATCAAGTATTTGATACAGTATGCTTAATAATCAGTGTAGATGTGTTAAGGAAGTGAAGTGTTTTTGGAAACCGTCCTTCTCCTGAAGTATTGCTCTGCTCTTAGGTAGTTGACAGAATGTGAGGAAGTAGTTTTTTCCAGTTTGGTTTGGTGCATTTTCTGTCATTCTCTTCTGCAGTTCTTAGTAGGTTTTCTGTGTAATTTGTTATCCCACTTACTCATGCAGCAACTGTGAGAATGGTAAAACGCTTCAAAGAAAAGAGGAAAAAGTAACTGTAGAACCACAAATAATTGGAGGACTCCTGAGCACATCTACTCAAATACTTCTTAACTAGTGTTTTTGAAAATGTAGGTTAATATTGTACCTTGATGGCAATTATTAGTCCTCTCTCAAATAAGCTGAAGCCGTGTTGACTTCTTCACTCAGATGTCTGGGAGCTGGTGACACTGAAGAGAGTTCACAGAGGACAAGGTTATACTTAATTTTGTGGTTGTATTAGGATTCATCTTTTGAAATGGATACTAGGCTAAGCTTTTGGTTAGGATGAACTGAGGTGATTAAGGTTTTTCTGGTAAGTTTATTTAGGAAGATAGGTAACTTGGAATTTTTCCCCCAAGCAGTTTGCTCCCTGCAAACTAAATATGAGGAGTTTATTGGGAGAAAAATTCGGTATGGCCTGCAGTTTGAGAAACAGCTCCATAGAGTATTTGGAATGTAAATAATTAATGGCTTTAATATTTGAAAAAGATGTGTCCGGCTTCTGTTGCAGTGGGTGTTAGGTATATTTTGTCGCTTATCCACCTCTTTCAGGGTTGGAGACTTTGTGCTTTGTGAAGGAAGTTTGACACAGTTTCGTAGATAAGTTAATCTTAGTAAATTCTTCTTAGTGTATTTCTTAATTTTATGTTGGGTTAGGAAGTGGGTGTAACCATGACAAATAGCCTTTTCTTGGCTGTTATGAAACCTCACAGGAGCAGTTTAACTTGCTGCTCTCTGGAAGGAGAAGAGGAGTCTTTCACCTTACATAAATGGCTTTCCGTACATGAGCTAACCTTCGGGGACAGGATTCATCTCAAAGCTTTGACTTTGTTTTTACCTTGTACTAAGAAAATTCTTGTCAGCTAAACCATTTAAGTCCTAGCATAGAGTAAGATGTAATTTTTGAAGTGGTCATTGACACAATGTTAATGTGGTCTTTTCTCTCCTCCTGAAGATGAGATGTAATGAATTTGGTTAAATGGGGGGTATTCTGAATTTAAGATGAGTGTTCAGAAGTGTCATGTAGTAAGTTTTCTGGCAGTAACATCTTTGAAACCAGTAGCACACCTGAGGAAAGTTAATTTGGAGCTTCAGTGAGTCTGTATGTAGAGTCAGCTTTGGGGGAAGGAAGGATGATCTCGTTCTTATGTGACTTTGTTTTCCCTTAATAATACGTTCAGTGCCTGTGTCTGTTATTTGAATGTTTAGGTCGTGCCTGAACTGAAAATTTAAGTAGTGTACTTTGCATTGCCTGCATTGTTTACACTCTCTGATAATCAATTTACGTGGACAAAAATACCTAGCGAGAACATACCTTTTTAATCTGCACATCAATTTAACGTACTGTGCAAGTGATCAGTGGATATGTGGCTGCTACTCTGGCAAACACCACCCCCCCTTGCACTTACTGATGAGCAAATCTGTTAAAAATCTCAAGCAGATGTTGCTGGAAGGAGCTTGCGTAGGGTGTGGTATGGCTGTGCAGGGAGCCAGCAGGGATGTGGAGCTGGTGTCTTGGCCCCTGTGCTCTCTGCAGTAGCCATGCACAGAGAGGGACAGAGAGCTCCTGATAGTGCAAGTGTTTGTTTAGCCCTGAACCCACTCTGCTACTTCCACAGGCACGCTGGAAGGAGAGTACCTGTCCTCTTGGGTAGAGGAGGGCAGCCTGAGCATGAACTCCTCTGCTGTTACTTGTGTGTGATCTGCATTGCTGCTCCGAGTTGGGGAAAAGAAGGGATTGACTAATGCATTCTTAAATAGAGAACCTGCAAGTTGTGTCCAGATAATACAGTACTGCTTTTAGCTTAAGTGATTTATTTTGGTGTACTTTAAACTGTTGCTAATCTACTTTAGCAAAAGTGCAGGTAGCCTGCCTCTAACAGGAATAGATGGTTTAATTACTGGGAAGCCATAACTGATGTATTACTTGAGTTCCCTGGGTTGGAGCTGCTTGATGAAATTTTAGTAACGGGAGAAGTGTTGAATTTGATTTTAGGATTAGTTTCTTGAAAGTGTAGCCAAATTTAGATTGACCTCTATCAGAACGAATGCGGGAATGGTATGACTGTCATGACATTATGATTATTATTATTATCATCATCATCATCATCATCAGACTCTTAGTTGGAAGCACTTTTTTAAAAAGAAAATGGTTTGGCTGTCTCAAAAGATTTGCACCACCCCTATGGTAATATTGACTGTTACAGGATTCATATATGCAGCAGTGCATTAAGATTTGATTTTACTTAGTATTGTTACTTAAGAACAATAATTTGGGAAGTTAAGCATCAGAATTTACACGTAAGTGTTATTGCACGTCTGGTTGAATATGGAAGGTTACTTATACATAAGCCAGTATTCTAGGCCTTTTTGCACATTGCTCTGCCAGCATCTTGAATCAGAATCTTCTGATTCAATTGCTTGCTACACCCCAGATGCTGCTTTTTAGAGAGTACCTATGTAATTGTCCGTGAATGTTCTTGCTGAAACTTTCCTGAGATGTTGTAAGTCAAAGTAATTGCTCTCTTCTGAAGGTGGAGGTTTGTTTTCCCCGCCTCTTATATTGCACTAACTGTAAGTTTCTGATCCCATAGGAAACTGACTTAATTAGCTAAAATGATATAAAGATAGCCCTGGTAAAGTGAACTAAATACAGTTTAGTACATTATGGAGTTGAACTGGTTTATCTCCTTGTTGGGTGCGCATCAGAATATTTTGAAAAGTGCTGCAGGAGGGAGAGTTGGTAGTGTAGAACAGGGAGGAGGAAGCAGGATTGAGTTCCTTCCATTTTGAAAGCAGCAAGTTTATTTTGGCTACTGTAATGTGAAACTGTACTGTGAATGTGATCTGGGCTGAGAGTAGCTGTGACCTGTCACAAGGAATTTAGTAAAATAGTAATTGGGGCACAAATGCTGCTTCCTTTTTCCGTCTTAGTCGTATTTGAGGTTTGAGCGTGTTTGTTGGACCAATGATAAAGTAAGACTTATGGACTAAGGTATCAGTAGCTTTATTTTAAGGTTGGCTATATTTTAAGCCAGAGCTGTCAGAAAACAACTTTTTAAATTCCAAGAACAGTAAGGTATCAGTCAACAACATTTATGTTCTAAATAGTTGTAAAAGTTAAAAACTATAAACAATAAAATATGTATGAGGTAATTTTTGGTATAGTATCTATTTATGAAATATTCTAATGCCCTGTAGGATGTTTGTCAAATTTGTGAGTAAATCATAAAATAGATGTGAAGGGTATGACACTTTCTTTCTTAAACTGTCTAATGCAGATGACTGTTCAATACACAATTATATTTACATGAAAAATGACTTGATACTTGAGGAAAAACAACCAAGGATGTACCTAAGCTTGGCAAACTGCAGTGTGTTGTAGGTGCTCTTTCACAGTTGTGGCACAGTTAATCATTTGTGACTTAAGTAGGCAATATTATGTATTTGAAACTTATAAAAAGAAGAGAAGGGGGTTCAAGATATTTTATTTTAGTGATTACACTAGCAGCAATCTAGTTTGCTGTTAAATTTGCAAAATGCTTAGTGTAAAAGCTGCTGTTATGCTTTTCTCTGCACCAACAGTCATTTATGCAGGAAAAACATACAAAAAAACTACTTGTGCTTTTCAGCTGTACAGACATTTTTTTTAAGCTTGAGTTCATTGAAGTCCACTAAGGATTTGGCTCTGAGAAACAACTCCACATAGGAGACTGCAGTAGCTGGCATCTGTATGTGCTCCAGAGAAAATGTGAAGACAAGGCCTGGTTGCAGTAGTTAGAGGATTTTAAATTGAGAGGAACAATTTGGAGAAAAAAAAAAAGTTGAAATAAATGCACAAATCTAATTTTCATGGTGCACACATGTAATTTGTCCAAAACCTTAAGCCTGACAGTTTAAGTGAGGATGACACAGCATTAGTTACTGCACTACAGGAATAATTACCTGAAATACAGATCTTATTTGCTCTTTCTGGCATAGAACTATTTTGACAATAAACTCTGTGCTCTATTTCTAAAAGTCTTTCTGTGCTTAAAAAATGCAGTCAACCAACATTGCTTCCTTTTCTCTTACCCTTCCCTTCTGGGGAAATTAGTATTTTGCTTCAATTTAAAGAATTTGTTTTGTTTCGTACGAGAGAGAGCACATACTCACTGATACAGAGGTATGAGGTGTGGCAATTCTAAACAGTTGAAACATACTGTAAACCTAGTAGAAAGGTTTAAGGTGGGAGCACCGGTCATCTGCATTTTTGTAAAACTGCCAGTTTGGTTCCAGGTGAGGAGTGATGTAACCATTAAATTTGCTGTCTTTGAGAAATTTGTCTTCATCTCACAGGTCTCACTGCTACACCCAGCACTTGTCAGGGGAATTTCTCATACTGAGTATGCTTCACCCAGTCTTTCAGCAAATCCTTGCTGCTGCACTTTAAAGTGCAATGTGTTTTACAGTAGCAATCCATGTTGGTACAGTGAAATTTTGAATATTTAACATCCAAACTGGATTGTTTTGTTGCAGTTCTAAAAATTATTTTTAGTGTAGTATATTATGGTTTGTCTTACTGGCTAGTTTTTGTAATCCCAGACGAGTTGCTGTTGAGTTGATTTCCCAAATTGCTTACACCCACAGTGGAGATGAAATGTGTATTTTCTCTAATGTTGTTTTGGACAGCTTTTCATCATTAAACTGGTTACTACCTTTAATCAGAAAAGATGCCCGAAGATATTTTGGTCTCATCTTTCTGATTTATTTTTTACATTATGGTATTTTATTAAAGAGTGCAGAATAAAAAACTTTGAAAACATTTCCATGGTTAGTACTATTTTGGACATTAACTGTGTTGGGATTTCTTGCTATAGTTGTTTTATTGCCAGCCATGAGGTCTGCCAGTTTAGTTCATGACAACAGCAGTGTAACTCAGCAGATGAAGGTACCAAGGCTGCTAGAGACTTGTAATCTTATGAAATTTGTCATCAGTAAAAAAAAAGCCCCCCCCAAGAATCCACATTCAGGAGAATGTGTTTTTTGTTTGTCAAATGAATCAGTTCAAAGTATCTCTAATAACTGAGGGTGGTTATACCCATGCAGCTGTAGAAGATAGCCCAGAAAGAAACTGCTCAGTACCCAGGTCTTGCTGGTGTTACTTTCTGCAGCATGCTTGCCATCATCTCTAGTTAAGCTGGATGCTAATTTTGCCTTTTCTATGCGCTGTAGAAGTAGTAGTTTAGTTTAATCCAAACCTGTGATAAAACAGCATTTTTAAAATCTGCTTACAGTCTTTCATTTTGCTTCATTCTCTATTATCTGTTATGTTTCCTCAACCTCTCACCTTTTTCACCTTTGGTATGGATTCTCTGTCTATATGGGTAGTTCTGATACAGTGAAAGAGATCTCTGGATTCTACTAAAAATTGTAATTTCACTATGTAGATGTCAGTGTGGAGTCTGACATTGACTTAATGTAGACAAATGTTTGTGCTACAGCATTTTGACCAAAAACTGAACTGGAGAATAAATATTTGCCTGTGTGAATAAAGTTGAATGTATGCCTTACTGTGTTGTTTCTTTAAGCCATTGGGGTCTGTCACTTCCTTCAGAAAGGGTGGTATAATTTTAATTTCTTGTTAATTTTGCAGAATTAATTTTCTTAAATGTGTCTCTGTGTTTATTCTTTCATTTATGGTATGAAATTTTTGCTATTTTCTATCCAGCCTGAAAATGGTCAGAGCCGCATTTTTTCTCTCTCTCCAGTAAATATCAAGAGATGTTCTTCTAAAGAGAATTTATGGCTTTTAATCCATTTCATATTTTTTTAGTGTGAGTTATTGTTGTTTGATCTTTAATGATGATCTTTCTTAGGTTGTTGGAACTCTTTTCTTCGGCTTTGACCACAGTATATTATTACAAGAGATTTTTCTTTGCTCATTTTCCCTTTTTTTTAGTCATTATATACACAGTTCACTGACTTTGACAAAATGTATCTGTCTCTGGAGCAGTAATTTAAAGGTGCTTAATTAAACCTTCAAATTATACAGATCATAGCATCTTATTGTCATGGGGGAGATTGGGTAGGCAGAAGGTAGTTTGGCTGGGAGTGCCCTGCTCCTCATGGGAAGGCTGGGGAATAACAGGCTGTTTTGCTGGAATGGCCAAAGTTTGGTTTTTCTCTTGTGGTGCAGAATCTGTATCTGGCAAGATTGTTACCTGATATAATATGGCCCTAGGCAGAACATGAAGAAGGAGGTTCTCGATGTGCTGCTTCATGAGTTCTTCTAGGGCAACCAAAACACTGGTTACACTGAGGGATGCACCTGGAGTTTCATGGCTGGGGCACCGGCAGATGGAAAAAAAGAATCTTTTTTCTGGCAGTGCAAAACAATATCGGGATGAGCTGTGCACCTCGGAAGCTGGGGTTTATTTTGATTTATTTTTCCTGCATTGTGTGTTGGACAAAGTGATTTGGCGTGGTGCTTGCTCTCTAGTCTTTATTCCAGGCCTCAGTCCATTCCTGTCTAAATCAAAGATGCAATGTCTGAAAGATTTTGAAGATGTGTTTTTAGTGGAAAAAAGGAGTGAAGGAAGTTGGAAGTGGAAGACAGAGCAGTGTGAGGAGGAGGAGGTCTGGTATTTAAAAGGCAGTTTTTAGCGAGTTTGAAAAAGTGACATGCAGATAACACTGTGATGTCAGAGTTTTTGTTGAATACTTCAAGGCTTGGAATTGGAGGAATTGGCAAGTAAAGGACTGGTCATGCTAAGTGATCTTTCCCTGTTGCTAAAACTAATTCAGAATGAGAATAAGGTTGTTGGACTTTATAGCAAAGCAATTACAATTCAGTTCTTGTTTGTGCTTTGTTTTTAATAAAATCACTTGTACAAAACATACAGTTGCTTTTCTCCAGACAAGACACAAAGTATTTAATAATGTGACAGTTCTTACTTTTAAAAATATTTTTATAGCATTTGAATGCTCTAATCAAAGGCCATTTTCCCACTTTGCACGAAGTGATTACAGCTCCCAAAAGCTTAGAGGAAAGGAAAATGGTGAAGAGATGATTTGGGTTCCTGCAGTAGCCTCAGCTGGGCCCGGAACCTGGCTCTCCAGGCTTTAATCTGTTATGCTGGTAAATTCACAGCCTCCCTGGTAACTTGTAATTAACTCCTGAAGGAGCATTAACAATCTTACCATAATGGGACACAGAAAGGTTCTATAATTTTCAGTGACTTGATTTTTATTTTGATAGCATTTTTTAAAATGGAATCACTACAGCGATGTTCTGACTGTAAAAAAATAGGATTTTTTCCCCCTTCTTTGCTGTAATGGGGTCTTTTAATTTTCACTCATTCTAGTTAAACAAGTATACAGCTTCCTAACTGTATTTTGTTAGCTAGCATTTGTTTGTTCTTCAGTGTAGTAACACTGGCTCATGTTATTGTCATGTGTGTATTTTTCAAGTATCCTTGAATTTAGAATCATGGGGCTCTAAATTCCCATTGTTCATGTTTTATTATCACAAGAGGATATACTTACTAAAATGATGGATAGTTAAATAGCTTACATCCTTAACTGTTTTAAGATTCAGAACTCACCCAACTGAGTTGGTTGATCCAGTTGTTTAGCTGTTACGGTGTCCTGGCTAAAGAAACAGCCTTCTGCTAAGTGTTAAACAAAACAGCTGCAAGGAGTTTGTGCGGTTGAACAGAATGTGGGACCACGAAATGATGATTTGATGCATTCTGCACCAGAGAACAGATTCCTGTCTTATATTGCCTGGATTTGCAAACTGTACTTTTGGAAATCTACTGCCATAGAAGGGCCTCAGATTGAGGCTGACTCGTTCTCCTGTAGTGTGGGTTTTTTTCCCCAGAAACAACACTGGGTGTTTAGGCAACTTGTAGCTGTAGATCTACTTCACTACCAAATCCTCTAGATAATGTGCTACTAACATGTAAGCATGCTATACCTCCCCTGTGGCAGTCCTGTCAGGATCATACCATTTGTGATTTCTTCCTGTTTGTATTCAGACTGTTAACTACAACTTTTGTTCAGAAAAGGGGCCATGCTGTTTCATAGCTTGTGGGTGTTTGCTTATTTAAAAAGCATGATTGACTTTGTTTTCCTCTTGAGCTAGGCTATGGCCATCCTTTGTGCTGAGGTGTGGGGTTATGGTTCTGGTTTGGTTTTTTTTTTTCAGAGGGGGATGTTTTCAGAGTCACTTAGATGATAAATCTGAAGAAAGGGTGTAAGTAGATTCTGAGCTAGAGGAACCAGTCGCCCAGCTTAAAAATTCATCGCTAGTTAGAGGCATTTCACAAATTCTACAGGTGTCTGCCCCGGTCTTGCTGTTCCTGCTAAAGAAATGGAGTACTTCCAGCTGGGTATTTAAGTACCCATGAATTTTTTTACTGGATGTCTAACTCTCTGACACTTTCCTGACTCATTGGTGTAACTTTTTTCCTGTGCCACTGACCTTAGAGGGATTCTATATAGCAAAACATGAGCTCCTAGCTTTTCAATGGCAAATCCCCTCCTTTTGCCTTCAAGTCAAATGTGTGGAGAGCACATCCTGAAAGCATTAAGTCCTCAATATCAATTGCAGAATGGCTGAAGTTGGAAGGGACCTCTGGATACCATCTGGTCCTATTCCCAGGCAGAGCCATCTACAGCTGGTTGCCCAGGACTGTGTTGAGATGGCTTTTCAATAACTCTCAAGGGCTGAGACTCTACAACCTCGCTGAGCACCCTCTGTGAGTAATTGGTCACCCTCACAGCAAAGGAAGTGTTGCCTGATGTTCAGACAGATCCTCCTGTGTTTTGGTGTGTGTACTGCCTCTGGTCCTGTCACTGGGTGCCACTGGAAAGAGCCTGGCTCTGTCCCCTTTACTGCCCTTGCTTTAGGTGTTCATGTATGTGGATAAGGTCCCGCCCAGAGCTTCCTCTTCCCTAGGCTGAAGTCCCAACTCTCTTAGCCTTTCCTCTTTTGAGGGAGGCTCTAGTCCCTTAATCATTTTTGTGTCCCTTTGCTGGACTCTGTCCAGTATGTTCATGTCTCTCTTCTAGTTGGAGCCCAGAACTCCAGATGTGGCCTTACGAGTGCTGAATAAAGAGAAGGATTGTCTGCCTCAGCATGCTGGCAATACTTTCTCTATTGTAGCAAGAATGCCGTTTGCCTTCTGTGCTGTAAGGCGTGTTGGCTCATGTTCAACCTGGTGTCTACCAGGACTTCCAGGTCTTTTTCTGCCACGCTGTTCTCCAGCTGGGCAGTCTCTGGCATGTGCTTGTTCTTGTGCATGTGGTTGTTCCTCCTGAGGTGCAGGAATTTGTGCCTTGCCTCCCCTTAGTGGTCATGAGGTTGCTGTGCTCTGTACGGCCGTGTGACATCCAGCATATCCACCAGTCCTCGCAGTTCGTGTCATCAGCAAACTTGCTGAGCGTACCCACTGCCCCATCATCTGGATTGTTAATGAGGATGTTGAGCAGGACTGGACCCAGTTTTGACCCGTGGGGCACACAGCTTGTTGCTGACCTCCAGCCAAACCTCTGGACTCAGATGTTCAGACAGCTTTTGGTTCACCTCACTGTCTGCTCATCCAGCCTGAACATAACCAGATTCTTTGTGAGCATGTTGCGGAAGACAGCATTAAAAGCCTTGCTAGACAATATCTACTGCTCTCCCCCTGTTCTTCTATACAGTGATGTGAAATCTTCCTTTTTTTCTTAAAACTAGAACTAAAATACTTGCTTACATTCTCTGTAAGGTGAAGAAAATGGGTAATTTTACCTGCCTCTGCAGTGTGTATTTAACTCTGAATATTAGATATTGATGGGTATCTATCTTTAACCTTCTGATTTTGTTGCTACTATCCTATTTTTTCTAATTTTTCTTGTCATGCTTTACCTTCCTGTGGCCTAGCTTATACGTAACCTAGGTCATTATCTACATCAGTGTTGTTATATCATTAAGTAGTAATGGTCTACTGTTAGAGAATTTTCATTCTGCAGTCACTGTATTACCTGAAGACTTTTCAGTGACATTGCAGAAAGCTGTTTTCAGGACATTAATTTGTTTGATGTTTGCCATATTGGCATTTTACTGCAGATTACAGATTCAGTACAGTGTGTTACCATTGTTCCAGAGAGAACTAGTAAGTGGTCAGAACTATTAAGTGGTCAGAACTTTATCAACCAAACTGACAATCCCGCAAAATAGGAAATAAAGTTTGAGAGCCATGTTCTGTAAACCTGTGTAGGCTGATATCATGAAATACAAGAACGGCTGTTCAAGTCAGACAAGAAGTCCATCTTATTTTCCTCCTGTTTGTGGCAGAGACCAGTGCTAGATTGACAGGAGAACAATGTTAGAATAGGGCAAACATACAGTGACGCTTTTCCAGCTTCTAAGAATTTGCAGCTTGGGGATTTCCTGAGCAGTAGGTGTTGGTTTAGTACATAATAACAAAATAGTCCTAATTTATAATTCTTGAAATGTGTACAGGACACAGTGTAAGCCATGGTACCCCTGATTAGTGACTGAGTAGAGCAATGCATTTCTTTGTCATCTAGTTCATTTCAGTCATCTGTGTATTATAGTCTAAACACGTTATCCCACTACCCTGCTGAGTAGTATTGGTTACCTTGGAGCCTGTCATTTTGTGCTTGTGCTTGGGGTTTCTTTTTTTTTCCCCTTACGTTCCTTTCCTTACTGCCTGCTTTTGTGTGGTACTTTAGCATTTGATTTTATGGATTCTCCCCCCTTTCTACCCAGAATGACTTAAAGCACTCTCTAAATCTTCATTTTTTCCAGTAGGAGAAAGGTGTAGCTGTGGAAGGCTGCCCCTTGGAAGCTGCTCTCTAATGTTTGAGATGGCAGTCAGGGGCAGGATCCTTTTGTATGCTGTATTGTGGCATGGAAGATAGCTGGGTGTGTCTTCCCATCAGTGACAGCATGTAGCGTCAAAGTTATCCTGGGATTAGGAAATGAAGATAACATATTTGCTTAAGCTTTTCATTGGTGTCCATTTTCTGCATTTCTGAGACTGTTTTCATGACACTGATAGACAGGCACAGGAGCTCATTTCCACGTGATTGAAGACAGGCAAGTGTGTCAGGTCTTTGATCTGGAGGCTGTGCAGCCAAAACCTGTAAACTGGCCACATAAGTGCTTCCTTGGGTCTGGCTCACAGTACTCAGAGCACTGCAGGGTCTCAACTGAGGAACAGGGATGAAGGTTGTATTTACCTTTTAAGTGTTGATAGGTATGTAATACTGTTCTCCAGTGCTTAAATTGATGGTGTCATATGGGTGTGTCCCCTTGGGTATCTGCTTGTTATTACTGTTATTGTTAGCCTTCCCTTGGAGCAGCATTGTAGTGGTACTTGTATACTTCTGTCTGCTCTGCTCTGGAGCTCTCATTAGTTTGTTGGCTTCTAGACTTCATTGACATAAGTTGTCTTAAAGAGGCCTGATCACTTAGAAAAATCTACCAGGCCTGAAGTAGCTTTATTTTCTATTTCCCTACTTGAAGTTGTTCATCTTACCAAGCCAGTTTTGGGGGTTTGGGGTTTTTGTTTGTTTGGGGTTTTTTTTTTTTTGTTTGGTTTACATTTTGTTCATTTGGTGGGTTTTTTTTAAAGAATACTTTTTCTTCCTCTGCACCTCTTACCTTCCATATTTTGAAACAGAGTTTCTCTGTAACTTTCTTGCTTTTTGGAGCCTAACCTGATTTTATAAAGCAAGATGTGGTGGAAGGATGGGTTCTGAGATAAAGCTGTCTGGAAATAGGAATCTTCTTTGAGAAAAATAATGTCTTCTGATGAATAGAAGTGTCATGTGGGAAATCTGAGCTGTGGTAGTCCTGACCTAGAGCCTTTTTGGTTGCTTACTTTGAGCATAGATTCCTTTTATTCTGGTTGGTTTCTAGAGGCTAGAAATTGGAGCTGCAAAACTTGAAATTAAAGAAATCCATTCTTGGCTTGTACAAACTGACTTTGTCTTCCTCCTGTTTTTGGATTAATTTCAGTAATAGTATTCAAAGAATGTGTGTCTTGATACAGGAGCCATCATCACTAAACTTTTTGTCTAAAAGTGCTGCCAAGCTTGTGCATTTCTCCAAAAATGTTTGTGGATGAAAATACATGTTGCTTCTAACTTTGTCCTTTGAAATAGTTTAATTGCCTTTAATGAGAATTTTTTGAAGCATAGTCTGTCAAGGCATTTATATTGGAGATTTCTTTTACCACAGAAAGGTTTTAGAGAAAATGTTGACCTTAATGTGAGAAGTGACTAAATCATCTCTGCCTGTACCTCTTCCTCCAGAGCACCATCAGTTGAAATTATTGCACTGTATTATTAAAATTAACCTGATCTTAAATAAGCTTTTCCCTTCAGAGGGTCAGTGGTACAATACCCTACAACTGTGCAGGTAGAAAGGCTTAGATTGCTGCAGGAAATTATTTCAAGTTTTTATTTACACAGAGAGATTCTCCATACAGAGTATACAAACTTTCTGCTTTGTTCTTGTTTTCCTGCTGGTTTGGTTTTGTGACTGGTGTTCATGTGAATGCTGGTGCCAGCACAAGAAAGGGGAGGAATGAGGGTGAAACCAGCAGCCCAGCAGGGCACAGCTCCAGTGTTCTGCATCAAATTCAAATCCTTGCGGACTTACAGGAGCTTATAAGAAGTACTTGTTAATTTTGCGATTCCAGCAGTTGCATATGAGATGGTTGAGGCATGAGATAGTTTTTACTCCTTTTTTTCTTTCTGTGGAAGAGTTTAGTACTTTCAGCATTGTCGCTTATATCCTTCTCTGCTCCCTCCCTTTAAAGATTGATAGCAGCCTCTTCAGCAATGTTAGATCTCTTTTGGCCTGTGCTTGTTGCAGATGAACCTACTCTCTTGAGACTGATGTTACTCATGGATTCATTGACTATTCAAGTCTTAGCTTTCTGAGCATATTTCTTTCCTATTACTCCATTTCCTTACGGGTATGAAAGGAGTATGATGATTTTTTTCAAATTTAAATACGTCTATTTCTTTGGTAGTGGTCTGATCTTGTGACACAAGACTCAGATAAGGAGGCTTTAAATGTTACTCATAAACTAGTTTAGTAAACATCTCCAATAAAGCGCTACTTTTTTCGCGGTCATCTTTTCTTAAAGGCAGTGTGATGAATTTAAAGGTAGGTTTTCCTATTCTATAATTATTACTTATGCTTGCCAGGAGAGAAATGTTAATGGGAAACTGCTCAGGATTCCTGTGGGAAACTGTTAGGTGATAAACTCAAGACATGAAACTTCAGGGATGTTTAACTTGTCAGATACTATGCAGCAATCCCTGCTTACTGTATAAAATTGTATGATAAGCTGTGGAGTGCACGCTGTTCAGCTTGGGGTTCATTCCACAGTCTCCCACAGTAGTTCAGTCTTGTGGAGTACCTTTTCCACAGATTGCATGGGAAGTTTTTGTTTTCTCTTTTGCTTTTGTGGGCTGTCTTCACAGAAACCTTATCTGCATATGTACTCTTGGCCTGTGTGAAGTAGTTGTGGCTGGAAACTGGGAGTGTGAAATTGCCTGCTTACAAACCAGCAGCTTGGCTTGGATAGCAAAAGGCAATTCTGAACACATTCAATTCCTTCCTGCTGTCTTCTTTTCACTATTCCTTTCTTCATGGGCTTGGAAGTTGCTTCTGTCAGTATAAAATACCTTGTTTCTCAAACAGACTTAGAGATTTTTTCCTTATTTTTTCCCTCGGGGCAAATACTTTAAACACTGTTGATAACGTTAAGATTTCACTGTTTGGACCTTTAGTCTGTTTTCTTTCTCATGCTCAGGGTTTGCAAGTAGCTGAAGTCTGTTGTCCATACTCTGTGTGTAGAAACTGAAATGAAGCAAGTAAAAATGAGGGATTTAAACCCATGGATTCAAACAGAGGAAAACAGTGCTGGTGTGGGAGGATGAACATTTTTTTTTCTTAATTAAGAAAACCTTGCATAATTTTTACAGAAATAATCTTTGTTTTATGTCTTGATATAATGCAAATACTCTGACTATAATTGGAAGCTCTTTAGGAGCTTTTTCAGATTGCTTGTCTCCTTTGGGAAGAAAGGAACCCAAGCTTTAATTGACAAGACTACCTGATACCACTCTAGTGTCTTTGCTGCCCGTAGAGGATCTTTCCTAAGTGGATTAGAAATTACTTAGGAAATTACTCTGTTGCTTTCCCATTTTGGACATAGTATCCCGTAAGCAGGAGTGTTACATGGGTTGGCCCTTTCCTCTGTTTTGATCTTTTGAACTTTTGGAAACATTCTTTACCTAGGAAAGGTAATGTTTTACATAACCATATAAATAGTGATGTTTCTCTGGATTGTTTCTTCTGCTAATCAGAATTTGTTGTTTGTCCCTTTTGCCGTTGGCTTTTGTACGTCTGTTTCCTTGTGTTTTCTGTTTTGGGGAACTTGTCATATTTTTGGCTCTCACATGCCACATACTTGGATTTCCTAGAAGATTATAATTCTTTCTCCTCTGGGATACTGTATTCAAGCTTATACCAGGAAATACAAGATTATCTACAGTTCATGGTCATTGCTTCGTATGTTTATTTTGTGACTGAAGTTGTAAATGGTTGTAACAAGGCATGAGTAGTGTTTTTTGATAGTTACTTGCAAAACACACAGAAATGCAAGCAAATGTTGGTTCTGTGGCAAAGGTGAAACTCCAAAGCAAAAAACCTCCAAAACAAAAACCTGATTTGAAGCTGAATACTGTGCAGTTCTTAAGGAGACTCCCAGCACCAAGTAGTATTTATATTAAACTTCAATAAATGTGGTGGTAAGTTGTTCCCATAACATCATATATATGCTGCGCGAATGGATGTTGTGGACTGTGGAATATGTCATCAAATAACAGCTTCATTTCTTTCTGTTTCAGATTAAGGGAAGTTTCAGAGAAGCTGAACAAATATAATTTAAACAGGTAAGGCATATCACATGCTGCTGTAAATCATTTAGGAAAGTACAATTTCTATAACAGCAAGAAGAAGCAGATGATTGTACTGTAGATGATGTAGCCGTAGAAATCCTCAATGCTACTGGTACTGAAGTCCAGAAATGCTTCAGGTAACACAGTTCAGATAACATAGGAAGAAAATGGGAGGTTCTCAGTTATGATAAATTACATTCAAATCTTAATTTGGAAATGACTTCTTAATATGAGGTATAAACACTGTTGTTTATTGCTGATCAGATTAAATGAAAACTAATCACCTTTTAAGATCTTTTTCCTGCATTTTATGTGCTGTATGCTTCAATTAATGCACATTTAGTCATTTATGAAAGTTTTTCTTATTGGTAACCACCACTGCACATTTTTCCTTCCATGCACAACTTGATTTTTATTTTTTTTTCAGACTTCAAGAGTTTTAAAATGCTATAAATTCTCACTTTTTATTTTCAGCCACCCGCCTTTGAATGTATTGGAACAGGCCACTATTAAACAGTGTGTGGTGGGACCAAATCACGCTGCGTTTCTTCTGGAGGTAAGTTGCTGAAATCTTCTCAGATAACAAACTTGAAACCATACAGTTAAAATTAGTTATTCTAACATTAAATTGATTAACACTCTCCAGTAACTGAAGACTTGTGTTTTAATTTTTTCGGTAACCTTGACTTACATTTCAGTTTTGAACACTTGCTTTTCTTGTTCTAAATACAGGATGGTAGAGTCTGCAGGATTGGTTTTTCAGTTCAACCAGACAGATTGGAATTGGGTAAACCTGAGAATAGTGATGGGTAAGAAATGCTTTTCTTCTAAGATATTTTTTTAACTCAATAAGCAGCTCGGCTGCTTTTCTGCTTTTGTTTTTATTTGTTTATTTTCGAAGTAGATTTTGGAATGGATACTTTGAGTAGAGACACAATGGTTATGGTGATGCAGCCAAACAGCCTAGCTTGACAAACTGGTGTAGGAAGAAATAGTATATGTGATTCTGAAAGAAGTGAGACAGGCTCTCTTTAACTTCAAGAAACAAACTCGTCCAAAAATAATCCTTAAGAAAGAATCTGTGTTAAATTGTTAAGCTTAATGTAGAATCTACTCTGAAAGTGGTCCCGTCTGGCAAGGCTCACTTTCTAGACCTGTGGTCCTCAGACCAGGTAAGTCCCCCTTAACAGGACTAACAGTTCACATTTGAATTTAAATCACTTAATATCAAAGTAGTGTACTTAGGCTCAGGTTTATGGATAGAACACCTGCTGGTTACAATTTGTGCATATACACTAATGGAAAACCTCGCACAGTGGCTAACTCAAATCACTAATTAGCTTAATATGTATTTGCAACTGTGCTATTATGGATTGCCGATGTACGTAAGGTCTGTTAGGCATGCTTTCCACTTTCTTTTTCCAGTGTACCTCTTAATATACAGTTAGATTAGTTTGGAATATTCCCCAAGGGTGTTGCTTAAGCTGGTATGTTACCAGACTAAGTCCCTGAGAATTTCAGCCTGGGATTCCAGGTTTTGTTCTTAATCCATTTGGGATTGTTTTGTGACTGATTTACCATCTTTTACTTTCAGTTCAAAGTTGAGCAGTGGCTCAGGGGCAGGAAGGACATCCAGGCCAGGCAGGACTAGTGACTCCCCATGGTTTCTGTCTGGTTCTGAAACTCTGGGCAGACTGGCAGGCAACACCCTTGGGTAAGTTTTGATAGGAATGAGGCTGCAATCTGTTTGTTCCATATTTGAGTATATGTGTATACACATATATAAATTGTATGCAGTATGTATAAGGGAACGTATAATCACAGCAGTTGTGTAGGCAGGGTATAACAAAAAAACCCACTTGATTGACTTGGTTAAAATAACAGACATTTAAGTGACCCTTCAGCACATAGGATACGGAGAGTTCTTCATATATGTGTGAAGAATAACTTGGTTTAGGCTGTGTTGTCTTCTTTTGAATGTTATTTTAGTTCCTTGATTTTTGAAAAGCAATCTTTTAGAGGGACACTATCAATTTAAACCATGATAGGCTACAAGCATAAAGTGAAATGAGTGCATTTATGCAGGGAGAACCTTCATTATGTGCTTCATTGCTTTGTGCCTTCCACTCCCTTGTCCCAAGTCATGAGTGGTGTTTTGATAGCTGGGGTCCTATACATAGTAATAGAAAAGGAACATTTGGAAAAGGTTGTTTCTCAGAACCTTTAAAATTGTACTATATGCAAAATATACTGTATAGATTCAGTTTTCTTGTCATTAGCCTTAAAATTGATGGTGTCCCTTTTTATAGAAAGGTAAAGTAATCTTCATTCCGTAATGACAGTGATCTCTGTGTTACATGTTTTTGTAAGACATGTCTAACTGTGCTGCTTCCTGAGGTTACTAACTGCAGTAAGGAGAACTGTGGTTTCTGCATATGAATGGTTTGTTAAGAGGAAGGAACTACATTTTTTCCATTAATTTCCAGAAAATTTTTTGGGTTTTTTTATTACCAAATAAACTAATTTCATTTGGGCCTTAGTTGTGTGAGGAATAACCATCCCCATAAGCTTCCCAAATTTTTTATGAAATCATTACGCATCTGAACCTAAAAATCCATGTGATAAACATTAAAGACAAACTAATATTGTCATGTTTAGGAACTTACTGTGGGATGTGTATCACATTTTTTCCCTCGTTATTCTTAACTAAGCATAATGTGTTAAAATTATTTGAATCTTAGAGACCAACCTTGAAATGTTCCTAATGTCTTCTCTTGAATGTCTCAGAGCTGGGTAGTTGAAAGTCACTGAGCTAGTAGAGTAGCAGTAGGCATTATGACTAGTCTGTTAACTGGAGGGAGTAATTATGTTAATAAATTGAATCTAAAACCATTCAAACTGTGGGGCCATTGGAGTAGATAACTGGATTTGGAAAATTGCTAGCATGCTGCTGCACAGTGGAGGGATGGGATAAACTAGTAGGTGAACAGAAATGAGACAAAAGGTTTCTGTTCTGTGTTAGTATTTATTTTAGCAATTTTTAATAGCAATGACTGTGTCCTTATTCTCCTTAACAGGACCAAATTAGGACACATAGGGAATGTTTGAATTATTACACAAATAGAAATGGTTTTAACTGTTAGATGTCTAAATGATGTCCTTGATAGTTTATAACTTAAAGTAGAAAATGCACCTGTAGTAAGTATTAATATCTAATACGGAACCTTTTCTTTAACCCTGCACCTCCCTGCAGTGGGCTGAATTGAGAGTTGCTCTGTAGGTAGAATTTGACTTCCCCTCAGCCCCATTCTTTTCCTCTCAGCCACCTTCCCACCTTTAGAATAGTTTAACTAGCTCATTTTTTAAAAAATGTTACATTCTTCTTGGTTGTATTTTTTCCTTTTTTTGTATTTTCAATAGCTTTTTTTTTTTAGAATTCTCTTTCTAACTCATGAGACAAGAGTTTTCCTAAAGACATCGTTGAATTGCTTTTTGTCTTGTCTTGTCATTGTGTGGTTGCTAGCTATAATCCTGAAAAGGTAGATATGTCTGACAGGGCCTTGTCTTAAGCAGACACTCGAGTTACTCTGTGGTTGCAGGGTCTTGTCAGGAGGAAAAAGAAAACCTGGTTAAAAAAGGGTGCTAGTAATCAACTGAAGGCATAAAATGCAAGACAAGTACTCTTACTTAATTAGCTTTTAATAACTACATATTATAGACTTCCAATGTAAATTTATTAGATATTGTTTCAGAGAGCATATCTTTATCTACATGTCTAATTTTAGATGTTTTTCTTGAAAGGAGTTTGAGACTTGAAGTGGTTGTAGCAAGAAGGTTCTGCTGATACAGATTATTAAGTAGCAGTAATTCCATATCCAATATCCTTTAAGGTGTATTACAAGATAAAGCTGAGTTAACCTCGAAGAACTAACAAGAGTCTCTTGTCTTTCATGGCAACAGATTATCTTGTTTTAAATCCAGACCAGATTCAGTTGACACAGTTCTGTGGTGATAATTATTAGTGGATAGTTGTAATGATGGTGAGATGTCTATTTTTACAAATCACTGTCTTTTTGTTGCCTTGTTTTGATCCTGATTCATAGAAATGAAGAAACTCTTCAGTCAGTTCAGGCATGTTTTTGCAATGTGTACAGTTGATGTTGATTTCTGCAATAGGAATAGATAAAAAGTAGAGTATCTCTTGAAAACTATACATGAGGATCAGAGAGCTATGTAGTGTAAGATTTCTTTTGCAGTAGAGAAGATTACTTGATTTGTCCAGTGTAATCTTAACCAATTTCTTAATGTAAATCAAGTATCAGAATCTTTAGAAGACCCACCTAAGTACAATGATCTTCTGTCAGAGCCACTGACAGTGAAGTTGCTGCATGTGTGCTTTTATAGTAGGAAATTGGCAGACGAGTGTTAGATGTTACGCTGCTGCTACTGCTTTTAGAAAATCTGGGAATTGATCCTTTTGTGTATTTATGTATATATACATCCACACAGCTATATGAGTAGGAAAGAGTGCAAGTTCCAGTTGGAGTCCTGTTTTTTTTATTTCTTCTGCACATTTCAGAACTTTACCAGTTTCCTGGTGTTCTTGTTCTTTCTAGTTTTGAGAGTTACTTTTATATGTTTGTCTATGGAGTCAAGCTGCAGTATTTTTCAGAGGCTGTTCATAAGTTATTAATAATAAAACGAAAGACTTCTTGAAGTAGTCCCCAAAGTATGCTGCTGTGTTAAATAAATAAATAATCTAAATCTTCTAGAAGTCGCTGGAGTTCAGGGGTTGGTGGAAGTGGAGGAGGATCTTCTGGTAGATCATCTGCTGGAGCTCGAGACTCTCGAAGGCAGACCAGAGTTATACGCACAGGACGTGACAGAGGGTCTGGGCTGCTGGGAAGTCAACCACAACCAGTGATTCCAGCATCAGTCATTCCAGAGGAACTAATTTCACAGGTATGGGAACTAGAAACTGCTTGTTGCCAAAAACTTGGAGAGCTTTTCACAGCATGTTTACAGGAATGTATTGTAGTAGTGCCTTTTCTCCAAGGAGTAGTGGCATATAATTGAAGAAATTGACTTTCCCTAGCTGACTTGGTTTTATTCTTAGATACATAGTGGAAGTGATAGGCTTTTGGATTCTAGAATTTTCATTTCCCAAACTTCCCCCAAGACAGGTATATGTTTAATGTAGATGAGGAAGGCCATGTTTGGTTGCGGAGGGGAGATTTAGTGAGAAAATCAAATATTTGAGAATAGTGTCAAACGTTAAGTTTCTCGAAGGAATGTAATGAAGGAGGGCAGATTGACTTTTTCTTTCTTGTTTGATAGAAGGAGTGATCCATTTTAGATGTAAATGAAAGACATTGAACATATTTAATCTCTTTAAAATACTGATAATTTTTCTTCACGGACACCTCTACTTAATTTTTTTATAAATGTGATGTTTAGGAATGTTGAGTGTAAATTGCTCTGCTTTTGCCTTTAAATGCACTAAAGCCTGAAGAAGCTGTTAAGTCTGTTAAAACGTTTTCTTCCATATTTTAAGAAAATAATACATTTAAAATATGTGACTAGTTAATGCATTTTAACTATTAGCATAGAACTAGTTGCTGGTCTACATTGGAAATACAGATGTTAGTTGCTAGGCCAAAGATAATCTGCTTTGCTTCTCTTGCTGTCATATTTTGCATTCTTTTTTAAAGATCTTTTTTAAATAGTGTACTTTGCTAACCTTTAAAGCAGAAGGTGTCTTAAAACATTTTTGAGGTAACTTTGAAGCAGAGCAATAAGAAAGATCTTCACAGATGGTCTGTAGATTCTAGGGGGTCTCAAAAATCTGTAAACTTCTGGCACAGAATGTTATGACAAAAAATTTGCCTTTGTATGCTGTTAGAATGTCCCTTTTTTTTTTTTTGCTTGCCAACAGACCATTTTATTTGGTGCCTTATTTTTACTCTGTTGTGAAAATACTCAGTACTTTTTTCTTATATTTTCTTGTTTGTGATCTTTCAAAACTCTCATCATTTCTGACATTCAGTAGAGGGTAATCTGGGAAAACAAAGTGCTCTGAGTCCTAGGCTTAGTGGAATAAACTATAGTTTCTGGGGTTTTTTTTAATTCATTGCCTCTAATGCTTGGAAGGTTTTATCTGCATTTGCACTTTGTTAATAAAAACTTAAATGTTGCAAAAACTGCTGAAGATAAGCCTTTAGAAACAGAATGATGCGAAAAGTACAGTCAGTAGGGTGGTTTTGTTTGAAGGGCAGTGGAAAGAGAAAACAGTGTAAAAGACAGGGACTGAGGTGTAGTTTTGGCTCAGCAGTTCATTGCAAGCTCTGTTGATTGACATACTAAGTTTAAACACTTTATAGAAACATACAGAACATTCTCAAAACCAGACTTTGCTTATTATTTAACTACAGCATTAAACATTTCACAAAGTCGATTCTAAGATTCCATTAGGAGATTTAGCACCAAAGTTGGAATTGAGTGGCCTAACTGGAACTGAGAGGAGGCTGGATATCTAGTGCAGGATACTGTGAAAAATTGGTATGAGCCTGTGTCTGTATGTCCTGTTACTGACTTTCGATTCTTATTAGACTTCTTTTAGAATTAAGCATTTTCTTATGAATGGTGAGCTGAGAGTGACCTGTAACTAATTCTACTCTGCTCTTACAGGCACAAGTGGTTTTACAAGGGAAGTCCAGAAGTATTATTATTCGAGAACTCCAGCGAACAAATCTTGATGTAAACCTTGCTGTAAATAATTTGTTGAGTCGTGATGATGAAGATGGAGATGATGGGGATGACACAGCAAGTGAATCATATCTTCCTGGAGGTTTGTATCCTGCAACTTTTGATTAAAAAATGCCATTGCATTCTTATTTTTTTGTATTTAAGTACTGACACTGAGGTCCGTGCTGTGCCAGGTGTGCAGCGAAGACAGTTCTTGCTTGTAAGAGCAAAGTCTAAAGATGTACAAAACAAAAAATGGACTGGGAATTTGAACAATTAGGATAGCCACTGAAGAATAACTGTTGATACTGTTTGTGGGGGGTGTGGAAGTTATATTTTCTTTTAGGATCCCAGGCTTTGTAACACTAGCATTACTTACGCCTATTTTGCTGCTCAACGAGATGCTGAGACTGCTGTGTGGCTTGCTCATAAAAGCTAAATCTAAAACTTTCTAGTGACTTGCATGTTTTTTACTACTAACATAAATTCTTAATATTTATACAAGTTTTTAGAGCAAAAATTATGTTTTTATAAAATCAAAATCCTTAATAGAGGGTGAAACAGTCTGCAATGCTTATAGTTAGATTGAGAATTTATTCTTCATCTCATATTCCCCTTGTAAATGCTGTAGTGTTCTGGCTAGACCAGCAAAATCCTGTAATTGAAGTGCAGCTATTTTTTAAATACTGTCTGTCCCATACAATTTCTTTTTATAAAAGACTTTGAGTCTTCTTTTGCATTGACTGAATAATTTAGGCAGTCTTTTCTTGCTGCATAAACATATTTGAAAACATAGCAGCCAAATCCAGTGTTGTGTTAGATGCACTGCATGAGAAGAATACATCTAAACTCTGACTACATAGTAGCTTTTCTTCTGTGTGTCAAAATGATGTTTTGATATTTTTCTAATAAAATTTTTTTTGGTTTTTTTTCTGCTCATCTGGTTCACCAGGAAGGTTCATGGGCTTCGTCCATCTTTATCTTGTCAGTCATATGATTACACAAAGAGTTTTTTTAATTTCTGCAACAAAACTTTGTATTTCATTTTGCTTCTTCTAGTTTTAGTTGCATCTGTCAAGCATCTTTATTTTGCTGTAGAATGAAGAATCTTCTGGTGAAAGGGGTGAAAAATCTTTAATCTCAGTCTTGATTTTTAGTGATCAGCTTAATACCATTAGACAGATGCACTGGAGGAAGTAAATTCTCCTAAGTTTCCAAGTGTTCAAAGCAATTCTTAGTCTTAAGCATACCCAAATGCATTCCTCCAGAATGCAGAATCACAGCTAGGAACTTCTACTGTAAATTGCTGCTTTTAACCATACTAACCAGCCTTCTACAGCATTAACTGTTCTCTGAGTACCTCTTGTGGTCCTAAGGATCAATTAGTAGGGACCATCTGATAACCTGTGACTGGTAACTTTTATTTGAAGGTGCCTCTGCTACAGTCTCTGAGTGTCATCTGTTTGAGATGGGTTAAAGTATTGTGCAGAGTTTCACTGTCCTCGCTGGATGTCCAGAAAAAATTTTTTCTCCTTGGCTTAATTTTTAAATCATCTTCCCTGTTTGGAGTAAACTTCCTGTAAGGGATTGCAACGTCCTAAAATTAGGTTTTTCCCCTATATTACCCCATAGAGAAATTGATTAATTTTTTCCCAGTTTTTATGGGAAAAGATATGGAAATGATGACTGAAATGACACTTGATCTGTCTTAACTCCAGTCTTCAAAGATGTAATTTCTGATTTATAGAATGTGCTGTGCCTTCTCTGTCTGTCCTAAGTTTTATGGGCAAAAATCAGTTTGTTGCACAGAAATGAACTAGTTTGGTATCTGAATCTGATCAGAAGTCTAGCTGAACACTAGGCAGTGCTATCATGAGTCTACTGTTGATACACTGAGTAGTAAAAAGTACCAGCCTTGCTTGTGTCACATGACCATGCAAGCTAGGTTTCAGGAAAACCAAATGGCCAGAAAAAGTTATCTATAGCTCTTTTTAAAAGTATTTTGCTCTAGAAACTTTGCAATCTTCTTGCTTTCAGTTGTCTGAAATCTAATGTCTGGATGCCCCTTTGGAACTATAACATCATAAAAGAAAACTGTGGATAACTGATAAATGCTCCATGCATTCAATTGTTAGGCTTTTTCTATGTTCTGAAAGATTAAGAGCTTTTTAAAAATTATGTCAAATTATGCTTTAAAGTTTTTTGATTTTGTTTGTTTCAAGCACAAAAAAAGCAAATGACGACAGATTTTGCCTCTGAACTTATGAGGCTCTTTCATTTCAATTAAAAGCACATGTTAATTTTGTCTTTCTGCCTTCTGCATGCGTGTCTGATGCTTTGTGACTCTTAAATTTAGGGGTTGCTTCTCTAAGCTTTCTAAGACGGACAAACTTTTTTTAAAGCACTTTGCATATGATTTAAAAAGTAAGCATAAAATCATTAATAAGCTGAGATACTTTCCAAATACTGTGAATTTAATAAATTCTTGTTTAATGGATCATAATTTCATTAATGTATCAGTTGTGATGATTCCAGTTAGTGCTGTAGAGGTTATACATCTGACTTTTTTTGAGGTGCCAAAAGGCATGTTTCAGTTCTTCCTGAGTTCTTCAAAATGTCTTAACTGAAGAGCAGAACTTTACTTTTCTGTACAGATTGCCATCAATGAGTGTCTGTTAAATATTTATTTTTGGACCCCAGTGTACTTTGATTTTTGGCTTCTCTAATCTAATTCTGTTTCTTTCGTTTTATGATAGTTAGCAGAGAGGAATATGGGTTCATTTGTTTCATAACAAATACATAAGGAGAATAATCAAGGTAAAAAATATATAGAAGAAGATCATTTAGCATAGAAAAGACTTGACAGCCTCTATGAGGCTCATACCAAGTTGTATTAGAGGGTTCTTCTGGGCTTTACATTCTGTTAATATTCTGGATAGAGATGCTGTAGATGTTAAAATGTTTTGTTGTTTGTGTAGTTCAGATGAGTGCATAATTGCTCAGTAACTTCTGCATTGGTGCAGTGGGTTCTCGCTGGTGGGACTTGTGAAACGTGGGTTTGACAACATCCAGGCTGCTTTGCAGATAAGAGAGATGGGCTGGTGTTGCAGCAGGGCTTACTGTGCTGGCTTCCAGTGAGGGGAGATGGGAACTGCAGCATAGTGTAGGATCAGCTCTGTGGTTTGCCTTTGGGGAAAACAATTAGATAATGGGGTTGGGAGTTTTTTCTGGTTTTGTTGTTGTGGTTTGATTTTCTTTGTTGTTGGTTTTTTTTTTTCCCTCTGTTTTTGTGAACTTCAAGTTGGGTAATGTTTTGAATAAATATTATCTTATCAAGAATGAATTCTGGAGCTCTGTTTTAGTCTAGTTTCCTAGGATACCAAAACAAATGTTTCTCTCCCTTCACTGTCACAGGTTTGCCATTTTAATCCAAACTTGAAAGAGGAGGAGGAGGTACTGAACCCATTGAATTCTTGAATATTTCATAAAAGTGTGCAGCTGAGAAGAGGGAGAGAACTTATGATTGCCCCCTTAAGGGAAAAGGTTTAAAGTGAGCTCTACTTGAGATCAGAATTGATCCAAGCAATGCCTTCAGTTAATGAATCCAGTGATAATGCTATTTGAATTGCTGTTTATGTGCATACTGAAGACTAGGGGGTTTTATTGATGATTTTTTTTGGTGTGGGTAGGTTTTTTTTGTTTTGTTTCTTTCCTCTGAACTGGATATCCTTTTCCTTCCAATTTTCTGCAGTATTTAGTAGTGAATCATGGGTATTTTCTTATGAAAATAGATTCATCGGAAGTATCACATCTAGATGTGAAGGGAGCAGTCTGATTCTGGTCTAACACAGCACAAGAGATGAATGATATAATCCCATTGGGTTTGTCTGAAGAGCAGGAAAATAAAGTCATAGAGAATGGGGGGTTTTTTTGTTTTTTTTTTCGTTTGGTTTTTTTTGTGTGTTTTTGGTTTTTTTATTTTGGTTTGGTTTGGTTTTGGGTATTTTTTTTTTTAAACTCCGGATTCTTAAACTGGATGTAGCCTTGCAGTATCTGTGTTTTCACAGCGCTAAAAAAATTCCAGTGATGTTTGAAGGGGAGTGGATTTGGCTCCTATCCCTACTGGTTTTAGCACCTTTCTTTGCTGATATAGAAAATGGAAGAAGGGGGATCTCTTTCAGAAATACTGGAAGAAAATTAAAATCTGATTTGAAGCTGAAATAAGAGGGTAAGAAAAGGCTTCATTTCGTTACTCATCTTAATGCATATTTAGCCCAAACCCACATAGTTTTTGGTTCTTACGTCTGATAGCTTGAATTTTTAGGTTTTTTTTTTTGGAAACACAGCTAAACTCAAGATGCCTGATGTGGTGGAAGGTGTGTGTGTGTGTGTCACAAGTTAGTGTGTGTTTTCTGTCAAGAGGATTTCTCACTTAGCTTACCTTAAAAAAATCCAGTATTGTCTATTTTGAATGAGGGTGGAGAGTTCTTTTCTGTACTGGGCAATTTGGTTCCTAGAAAGAGATCAAAGTTCTTTGCAGTTTTTTTCCTGGATACTGACCAGAAGATACCAGAACTAGTTGCTAGACTATGGAGGGGTTGGAGCTTACCTAGGAAAAGATGGTTGTGGTGGTTGTGGGAGGAAGAGGGAGCAGTATGTCAATATTGGGAAATACAATAGAATCTTATCTGTGTTCCCAGCTCTGAAAGTCTGTTACTTATGAGTTGACACTGAAGGTGAAGTGTACTGCAGCTTTATCACTGTGAAAAGCCAGTAGCAGGCAGGGTAAGGGTACTCTGAGTGATCTGAATTGTTTTAGATAGAGCCTGTTTGCCAAATGTGAATTATTTTTCTAAGATTTCCAAGCAGTCTGTCATGGATGGCTTCCTAAAATGTGCCATGTGAACTATGGTGTCCCAAATGGTGTCCTTTTAGAAGCACAGTATACACCTGAGCGGATTACTTAATGCAAAAAGCATTCATCTCGGTCTTGCCTTGAAATCCAGTGTGCTCACTGGTTACAGTGCTGTTTTTCTGTGGACAGTCGGTGGTATGTGTTACATTTCCTGTAGATGAGAGTTTAGAAATATGAGGATGAATATTCTGATGTGCAGGGATGTGAAAGTCTTAAGTGAATTAATACCAGCACTAAGAGCAGATTTATGGCTCCTTTTCAGTTTTTTGGTGCCCTCTACTTTGTGTTCCTCCCTCCATTTCATTCCAGACACTGAGAAAAAGACCCATAATAATCAGTTCCTGCTGTTAAGAATGCTTGTTTTCTAGCCACTATTTTGTTTTATGCTTATGAGATAGAGGCTGAGAACTGGATGTGCAGAAATTCTGTGTGCTCCTTCCATGTTTCCTGAAGAGAGTCTGTGTATAGCCTCATGTGAGCTTCCTGGGTGGTTTAAGCAGATGAGGTTGTCCTACTGCCAGAAGGCACTATCCTGCCATTCCCTTGCAAGGGGATGAGGTTTGTGTGCCTGTATGGGCTAGTGAAACCTAATTTGGGGAGCCTAATTTTATTTTTTTTTTTAAGTCAGATTTGCCTGAAAGTTTGGGAAGGGCAAGAACTGTCTCTTTTGGCAGCAAGCAGTAAAGTCTGGTCAGCTTTGCAGCACGTGGTGAGGCTTCACCTTTGGGGCTCTGATTACTCCGTTAAGTCAGTCTGAAGATCCATTCCCACCTTACTTCTATACCCAGTGGACTTCTCTTTCAAGCCAGGTGAATGCACTAGTTGTAGATTTAGAAATCCTCCCTTGTCCCAAGGAGGTGCCTGCCACAGGGATTAAGGAGGGAAGTAGGACTGCCCTTTTGTAGGAAGATGGTCAGGTTCAGTTGTCTTGTCGGTCCATATTACTGGACTTCAATAAGTCACATGAATTTCCAGTAGCCTCTTTTGTGTGTGTATAGAAGCTTTAGTTTAGTTAATGGAAGGAGGTTGTTTTGCATTTTAATGATGATCATTACTTCAGGGAAACTCAAGTTTTCTAACATGGAAGGTAGGGCAGTCACAGTATTTGAGTTCAAAGTTTTGGTTTGGTTTGGTCTTTTTTTTCAAACTGCATGGTATTAAAACATTGTGCTTTTTCCAGGTAACTGTTGTTGTTGTTGTTCATGTAGCTACCATTTAAAGCTTTGTACTGAGAGCTGCAAGTTACTAGCTTGTGAATTAAATGAGAACCTCATTTTCTGAAAGAAACATTCCATGGAGAAACGTACAGTCTTTGGCATCAAAGACGTGGCTGTGCGAAGGCCGCCCTTCTCCGTCAGCTCTGTCCTCCCTTCATTCTAGGTCATCTTGGGAGTTCTGCATTACGTGCATGACTGTGTGTGCACATGAGTGTATATGTCTCTATCTTATTTTAGTGCTTTGTTCTTTCAAGTGACAGTCAAAAGTTTGAATTTTTGGGCTATAGAACAATATGTTTTGGGAAAGTCTTGTTTGGGAAATGTGGTTAGATAAGTGACAGAGCAGTTCTTGCAGGGAACCTGGTTTTGTTCACTAGTTTGCCAAGCTTGATTGTAAATGTGGTTGCGTAGGAGGCACATGAGTTTGCACTGGTGAATCTGAAGAGCAGAAATTCAATTAATAGATAGGATTTTCTTTGTTTTGATATTTGTTTAGTTGATGGTCTCTCTAGCTGATGTTTTAAGTAGCTGATTATTCACTTAAGACCCTTGTCTCCTCTTATAGAGGATCTTATGTCTCTTCTGGATGCTGACATACATTCTGCTCACCCAAGTGTCATTATTGATGCTGATGCTATGTTTTCAGAAGATATTAGTTACTTTGGTTATCCATCCTTTCGGCGCTCATCACTTTCCAGGCTAGGCTCATCCAGAGGTAATTTTGCACCTTTTTTCTTTGTAATAAGTAGTTTGCTGTGGAAAAAGCTAGTGATAGTACGCACTGGTGGTTTAGATGCTGATTTAATGTGAAAGTAGACTGTGATATGTTGTCAAATATAGAGTAGACAAGTAGACTGTTGCTCATCAAAATTATTAATGAATTCTGACTATTTGCAGGTAAGTTCTGCAAGAACGTTGGTAGTCATGTATTTTAAATCTAATTGTTGATTGTTGGTGTTGCAAGGTGTTACAAAATTTTTGCATGTTAAGTTTATTTTAAACTCTCGTGTATGTACCTACTAATACATAGATTGCATTACAAATATTTAATTTGGCTCAAAAATTAGTAACAATCGATGACATGCAGCGTTCTTAATACTTTCTTTTTTTCTTCTTCTTCTTTCTTTCTTTTGGGTTGCTCTTTCTATACTGTTCTTCACATTTCCTTAGTTGTTCCATGACAGAAGTTACCTTTATGGAATGAGGAACTTTAGATAATAGGGAGGGAGAAGAAATCTAAATTTTACTTTCTGGAAGCATTTTTATAGTTGGATAAGGAGAACTATTGGCAGGTGATAAAAAAAGCTCATTGAGCAGTGTTAGGGCATTTTTTCTTTTAAGCATTATATACTTAAAAGATTTATTACAGACCATGCAGCAATTTCCTATCTTTTTGAAGCTGTTGCCACAAATGCCTAGAGTGTTTCCAAACTGTTAATCCAACCTCTGGTGTGATTGTTTATTTAGTATAGCTTTGTTGCCTTTCATGAACATGTTTTAATATATTAGTTGCTGAACATGTAAGTTCCTGTTACAAAATTATTAGTCAGGGGTCAGTGTGATGTTTGCTAGAAAGTAAGTACAGTGCTTCTATGAAATACATCTGTAAGACAGGCTGTCGTGTTTGGCTTATGTAAGAGCTCTCCCATTTGCCTAATACAGCAAAAGACCCAAGACTTGGTATAATCCACTGAAACAATGATATAATAATGCAGTCACCTCGTATATGTAATTGCAGTTGATTTTTGTGAGCATAAGTGAGGTACTTCATAGGTTAAATGCATTTATGTGCATGTGCGAATATTCAGCATCTGACATAACTCCTTCTAAATTCCCTTTTTTCCTTTTCTAAGGTTATTCTATATAAGATGTTACCACGAATTTTATAATCCTTATTTTCCATGCGTAGTTGACTCGTGGAAAGTTAGTTTGATTACCTGATTTAAAACATTTTTCTGTATGAACGAACTGCAGAGTACTGGCTTTAGACAGTTTATAGGCCAATTGGAGGGAAAACATTTTGGTAAGGAACATTTTCCTGTGAGGATCCTTTTAAAAACTTGTCTGACTCTTGAAAAGTTTTCATTTGATCTACTCAAAGCAGATACACTTTAATTTATTAAATCCAGTCCTATTAAATCCAGGAAGATTGCTTTAAACAAAAGGGGTTGGATTATCAAACATGTATGAGAGCTTTTTTTAATGCTTGCTTTCTTTAACCTTTTCAAATTACTGTTTTTCTGGGAAAGTTGTTACGAAACTCTCTAATAAATACTCTTTTCTGGTTTGCATAAAGATATCTGACAGACTATATAGACTTAAGATTCTTTTATTCTTGTAACTACATTGATAAAACTACAGAACTGTGCATATTGTACTAGAAAACTTTAAACAGTAATGTAAAATGTATTTGGCCTCTTATGATGTAAGTGAAATTGCTCGAGCATTTTTTCATAGTGCACAAAACTGTAACCCTTTATTTCTAGCTTACTTTATGTTTAGTAATTCTAAAGTACATATTCTTGGAAGAGTTAATATATTGAATGTTGCATGTCAGGACTATATTTTTAATCTGTGTGAGTAGATTTAACTGCTGTTAGTTGCATCCTGAAGGGTCTTTACTAGAGAGTGGCTTACTTTTATCCCACTGGTGTGACCCAATTGCATACCAGTTCTCCTTCTTCCCTTAGAGAGAGACTCTGAGCTGTTGCGTGAACGTGAGTCCGTTTTACGTTTGCGTGAACGAAGGTGGCTTGATGGAGCCTCATTTGATAATGAAAGAGGCTCAACAAGTAAGGAAGGAGAGCCAAACCTGGACAAGAAGAATACACCTGTTCAAAGTCCTGTTTCTTTAGGAGAAGACTTGCAGTGGTGGCCAGATAAGGTATGGAATTTTTTTAATCTGTTATTTGCATGCTGTGCAAAAGTGGGTTTTTTTTCTCAAATAAATACTGTGTGTTTACTTTTTGACTATCACATCTTAGTTTTGTGAGATAATGTAATAAAGCATATTCTTTATTATGCCCTTAAGTTATACATAATTAATTACATCCTTATAGCTGCACTTCTATTACTACTGTTTTAATTGTCTTCTCTGTGTATTTTCAAGACACTGCTGTAGATCATAAGGCTTGGTTGTTTGTTTTCTTTTATTTACTTCGGTGCTCAAAGGAGTTAAATTTGCAGTAGGAAACTCATGAAACAATCTAAAATGTGCTTCATCAAGGAAACATATTTTGATAAGCATTATTATTCCTAGAGATACTTTCAGTTTGAGTGGGTTGGCTTTTAAACTACACTGGTAAAAATCGGCATTTTTTTGCAGTTGTGTTTTGAGTTGGTCAGTAACTTGGTTGCTCCTTCAAAACCCTTTGGCTTTGATTAGTTGGTTTTATTTGTAACCTTAATTCCATTTTCAAGGCAAGAAGTAATTACCACAGGAGATAACAGTAGTTAGAAACACCAGCTATATGTTGCTAGTAGAATATCTGTAGTCATTGTCTTTTATGGATTACCTGTATGTTTGGGGAGATGACTTCTAAAAAACCTAAACAAAATAAAACCCAAACCAACCAACCAAGCCAGAAAGCTTCCTAAGAATGGAAGTGATCATCTATGTTTATTAGACCAAATTTTATGGACTTGATCTGGTGTTCCCATTCCTGTCTGTCCGCAGGATCTGTGAGGTTGCCTTTTTGATCTGTCACACTTCCTTTTACTGTGTCTCTCTTCATTTCAGACTAAATCTAGATGGCTGGAAAAGGGAGGTGAATATAGAGGCTTATTTCTGCTTACATCACCATGACTGTAGATGCTATTGCCTTCTTTTGGGCCTTCAAACTGAGAAATTAAGAGACCTAAAAAGAATGTTTGTCTAATAGTTGCTGTCTACCAGATCTTTTATGTCTAAACTGTTTTTTGTTTGTTTGTTTTGGGTTTGTTGTTGGTTTTGTTTTGTTTTTCCTCTTCTAGTAACATTGAACTTATCTGTCAGTGAAAGTTGGCAGCTTTTGTCCCCCTAGCTTAGAATGAGAAAATCTAGCTTGGGTAGGGAGACATTTCAGGAGCTTAACATCAAAGAATAAATGTAGTTTGGATTTGGGATACTGACTCATCATCTGTGTTCTGGTAATGTTACTATGGCCATTATTACTGGTGCGGGGTTTGGTTTTTTTTAAATTTTGCTGTGATATCTAACTGTTTGTGTGTGCAGTTTATATATACTGAAATGCTTCCCACTGCATATGCACTCCTACAAACCCTAGCTTCTGGGCTTCCAGTTAAATGGAAACGCCTTCCCTTTTTATCCAAAAGTAATTAAACTTTCCATCATTTCCTTCAGCTGAACATTAATAAGAAATGGTTCTGTGTCTTTCTTGCTATAGCCCCAGTATGAATTTTTGTTCGGTAGTATTTTCCAACAGAAGTTCTTGAAGGTGAAAATCCTAAGGGAGGTGGTTTAGCAGAGAAATCAGTTCAAATGTTTCTTCCATTCTGGAAAATAGGAAGGGGGTCTTGAAATGTTAGTGGAAAAGGCAGTAAGCTAGGGGGCAAGTTAAAGCACACAAGAAACCGCTACAGAAGAACTAGTCATGTTTGCAAATATTTGTCCTTCATTTTTCATTACTTTGACCTTTAGTATTTGAGACAGAACTGTAGTAGGCTGTGATGAGGGTGGTTAACTTTTGTTTGTGGGAGGTGAAGTACCAGCCTGAGAGGCATGGGTGAAACTTTTGGAAAGCTGATAGTGTTCCCAAATGTGTCAGTGTCACCCACAATCTGGGACTGATGGTGTTGCACAGGTACTGAGTTTTCTCCACCAAATAAATGTCATCAACTGCTCAGGAATCCAAGTAAATGAGTACATTCTTCTGATATTTCGTATCCTGTTGCACTGTAGTACTATCAGTCTACACTTGCTCTCTATCAGCCTTGTGCCATGTGTATCAGAGCCACTCTGTAGAAATGGCAAGTGTGGCTGGTTTTTCCCTGCTTGACTGTAATGAGGTGCAAACCAAGCCTTTAGTTTTTTCAAGTAGGTATGTTCTGCTTAGCTAATGAAATACTAAGATTTTGTCAATAGTCTGCATGATCTTCAAGTGTGTTAATTTTTCTGATCTGAAATCAAAATTTTTAGTTGAACGGGAGTCTCAGGTTTACAGAAGCAGAGCTGTTGTGTTGTTCCTGCATCTTTGGGTATGTGGTTGAATGGCCCTGTGGAGGTGAATGTAGCATTGATCCTGGAGCACTTAGGTCACAACTGCTAATATTTTGATGGAAGGGAGAGAAAAATTATGATTGGCAGGTCTCTCTAATATTCAAAGCTGTTTGTTTATAAAAAATATGTTAGCAAGATGAAAAGTCATAATGAGAGTGTCTTGGAGCAAAAATTAATTGCTTTCCATACTTAACTATTGAGGCATTAGGCCAGATAACTTCTGAAGATTCATCTATGCTGATGAAGTAGAGGGGCATCTCATTAGACTACAGTAGGTCGTGATGACAGTTGTTTCTCAGAATGTGCAGTGTTTATGCCATGGCACATATTAAAATCATGATGTGGATTACTATTTGTGTTACTTCTGTAGTGTGTTGGTAGATGCCCTCAAGAACAAAGTAGTTCTCTAAGGATTTAACTAATTCTAGAGCCTCTTATCAGGGTATAAAAGAGAATTGCTTGTGATTGCTTCTGTCCTTTCCTCCTGCTGCTTTTCTCTTTTTCTCAAAATATGGGTGAGCATTTGGGTGTTTGGTAGGAGCTGTACTGAATGAATCCTGTATTACTCAAGGACACACTCACACCTTTTGGAATGCGCACTTCTGGGCATGAAAACAGTAAAAAACTAGTGTAAATCCCGACTTACGAAACTAAAAATGTTTCCACTTTTAAACTTCTGTGGCGAAGATAGGGGACAGATAAATGTACAGGATGGTAGGACTTTTTTAGTGGCTGACTGAGTTCAGTTTCCCCTCAGATGGCTAAAGTATGTAAACATGGTGTATTGTTATCTGAGAGTCTGTTAAAGATACTGATCTGGGAGATAACCACTATAGAGAAGGCTAGATATCATATACCTCTCTTTCAGATCTGTAGCTGTAGAAGACAGCATTTGATTTTATACTAGTTTGAGTTGGGGAGGTTTTTTTATTTTTTGTAAAGCTGTAAGTGGAAGAAAAATTTGAGTTATTACTAGTAAGGAACTTCAGAAAGGACATGTTTGTCCTATAGCTGCACTTGCTGGGAGCAGTGAAATGTTACAAATAACATAAATGTTACAAATAACAGTAAACAGAATTTATTGCTTTGTGAAGTCACTTAAATTCTCTGTAGTTTGAGATCCATTTCAATGCAAGGAGGAACAGGAATTTGCAAAAGTGAGGTTGTGCGTAGTTGCAGCAACGTTGAACCCAATCTAAGAGGGAGGAAAACAGACCTGTGAGGTCCTTGTAGGTGCAGGATGAAGCAAATGAACAAAGTGATGCTATGTAGGTAGTAGAAAGATACCAGATGAATTTTGATAAAATGTTAAAAAGGAGAAATGGGCAAGAGGAATAACCAGTAATTACTAACTTTTCCAGCATATCAGGTTATAGTGATGCATAATTGAGACATGTAGCATACTGATTTTTTTTTTAAAACTTGATGTTGTTTGCAGTTACTTACTTTCAGAAGTGAAAGATAAGAATTAACTGATGAAGCAGTGAATTTGATAATTGATTTCTTGGGTAGCTTGGAAGACATTTTCCTGACTATACTTATCAATGGAATAATGTAATTATGTTGCTTTTTTGTTAATTTCAAACAGCCAGAATTTCAAGCAGTAACTTTTTTTTTCAGTGTCGCAAGTCAAAAGATCTTCTCATCTTTAATTTTATGAGCAGTGTTGTGTTCTTAAAACACTGTGTAAGCTCTTAATATAAACTGTCCAAATTAATTGCCATGTATATGCTATTGCTAAAGTTCAGCGAAATAATATCTATTTCTTTCTTCCCTCACTTCATCATAAGCAATGATGCTTTGTGTGTGGGGACATGCTGAATTTGAGACAATCTGGATATATCTTTATTTTCAGGTTCGATGTTCATGGGTGCTCTGAAAAAAAACCCAATTCCAAGTTCATTTTTCATTTATGTGTTTTTATAGATGCATTTATAATATTGTTGTCTTAGACTTCGTATTTCTGTGTTTGTAGGATGGAACAAAGTTTATTTCTATCGGAGCTCTATATTCTGAGCTCGTGGCTGTTAGCAGTAAAGGAGAACTCTATCAATGGAAGTGGAGTGAATCAGAGCCTTACAGAAATGCACAGGTACTGTATAGCTTTAAATGTTTCCCTTCAGAATTATTTATATGCTTTGAATATCTAAAATATTTTTTTGTTTCCAAAGAATCCTTCGCTACATCATCCACGAGCCATGTTCTTGGGGTTAACCAATGAAAAGATAGTGCTGCTTTCTGCAAATAGTATTAGAGCAACTGTTGCCACGGAAAATAACAAGGTATGAAATGTTTGCTGGTTGCCGAGTTTGACAAAGCTGGGTTTTTTCAATTGCTTGCAGTAAATTATAGAGAAGTTGTTTCTTCAGCTTCATCTGCACTAGAAATTACTTAAATTCATTTGCTCATTCATTTCTTTTCTTCCCCATCTGGTGTTTTGTAGAAATGCAAAAAGTTTTTTAAAAAGAAATCTGTCAGATTTACAGCTGAAACAGTGAAAAGATACCTGGTTTGCCTGATTATCTGAAACACTTGACTTTTTGCTGTTACAATAGAAACTGACACTGGTTTTAGAATAGAGAAGCTTGTTAATGTTCTGTATAGATTTAGTAGAAAAATTGAGGACATTGAAGCTTTCAGTGATGTAAGTAATCTAAATATGCTTTTTAGCCCAGTTAGAGTGAACTTGAAACTGGTTTGGTAAAGACACCAACACGTCCATATACTTTTTGACAGGTTTCTCTTTTTTATTTTCCCCAACCTTTTTTGTTAACGTTGAAGACTGGAAATAGAGGGGAAAACAGTTCTGAAAAGCTCTCTTTTGGGGAAAAAAAGATGGTAGGAGATAAATTTCCAAAGGGTATAATTGTTTTTGCTGTTTTATGATGTGGGTTATTTTCTCCCTTTCAAAACCAGTAAATACTATGTTAAAGATGCAACTGATGTGCAACTTTTCTTCTTTTTCCTCTACCTTCTTTATTCCTTTCTTTCCTTCTCCCTTAGGTTGCTACATGGGTAGATGAAACTTTAAGCTCCGTAGCCTCTAAATTAGAACACACTGCACAGACATACTCAGAGCTTCAGGGAGAACGGATTGTTTCTTTACATTGTTGTGCTCTTTACACATGTGCTCAACTAGAGAACAACTTGTATTGGTGGTAAGTAATACTGTGCTCATGTACAACAGTGTAGATGCTCTGGATGTCTTCCTGTCTCTGGCTCTGAGAAGCATTGCAAAACTACTGAACCACCTTGTTCTGAGTTTGGTAAATGTGCGCTTGAGCTTTGTCGCACGCGGACACGAAAGCAACACACAGACACTTGCTCAGAGAGAGAGAGGAAGCCAAGCTGGAAGCTGGAAAGCCTCTTGGCTGGGGGGTCTTGTTTATTTTATAGACCTCTAGAAAACCTCACTGATTGGATAGTGAAATTACCACCCTTCAAATACATAGGTCCAAGGAGAGATCTATCAAATGTCTCCACCTTAGGAGAAGGAATGAAAACATCTTGGGAGTTAGACATAACATGGCTTATGTTTACAGAACAAAGTATGAGAACTTTATTTACAGAATTAAAAACGTTGAAGAACTGTGAAAAGCAAGGCAACAGAGCTTAGGTTCCCTTTTTAAAATACTTTTACTCTCTTTTTTAATGCCTAAAGCTTTTGGATCCAATTATAACATCTTTAACAGAATAAAGTCATTGTTTTAGGAGATGTGTGTAAATGGTTTAGCATTCAGATGTATCAGTGCTACACAGGATCAGAGAATAATCTTCTCTATGCCTTTCGGGCCTTTTTCAGATTATAAATATGGAACGAACAAACCCACATACGAGGTTGTTGTTCCTCTCCCTGGCTCTATTAGAAGATTTGGTCTGTTAATTTGTGGTCTAAATCTTAAAGAAGGGGAAAATAACATCAAATGCTCCCTCTGGAGTTGTTAAAATATAACCTTTTTAGACATAAAATATGAAATGTTAGTTAAAATATTTTAACTAACAGCTTGATGATTAAGAAGCCCACGCCAAAAAAACCCAAACAAAACCAAGCAAAAAACAAACCCACAAAAATAATACTTCCAAAAGGGCTCTGAAATGAATTTCTAATTTAAGTGAATTCATCGAGTAATACTAATGCATTGTCAGCATGCATTATTTTTCAGTGTTTCAGGAGTCATTGCATTATGTATCATGCCTAAAGTTCAAGTGGCTTTGAGGCATGGATGAGTTAAATACTTGATAATGAGCTGGAAATCAGAGCATTGGAAATTAATTCTATGAAACGGCTTTCTCATTAAATTCTATTAACTCCGGAAAATATTTAAATAGACTTGTAGCTAGACTTGTAAACTTAAACATTGATGTATTTTATTCTAACTTGTAGTCCCAGATCCCAGAATTACACCTCTCTGGTTCTTGGCCCTTGCATTATGTCACGGCTGACATGCCACACTTTAATCACTCTTTGTATAGAAACTGCTGAGCCATAGCATTGGAGATACTTGGCTGTTAGAAGCTTCCATCTTTACTGGAATAATCGGTGCAAAATCCAAAAAGACTTATTAGCTTTTATATGGAATCTTTGGAAGCAATTTATGAACCTACGTGTCTTTTTCCTGTTAAATGTCGGCTGTGGTGATTTTATGTTACCAGACTGTTGCAGACAGAAGCTTCTGTTACTATTGATACCCTTAGTTACGGTGATCTGTAGTACATGAGACAGGATTTCAATTTCCAGTGTTGCGCAGGACTGATGCTTTTCATGTTTTGCTTAACATGAAGGAGCTTCTTGAATTAAAGCTTCTAACTGTATAAGCCACTGACTAAAACATGAAGTATCAAAATAATAAGCATGCTTAACTGTGTATGCAGGCATGATGTTCAGCTAAACCGAGTGGATCCAATTACAAAAGGAGTGTTCTTTTTTTCCCCCTCTTGCAGCACAACTCTGTCGTAAGAGTCCCAGGCTCCTTCAGCCGTGTCCCCAGAGAGAAAGTGAGGCTTTTAGAATTTGGAAGCAAAAAAGCTTATCTTGTTCCCCAGAATTTGCAAATTTTGGAAATTATCACTGATTGTGGGAAAGATATCCTCAAGTTCAGAGAGGCAGCCTGCATCTTGAAAGCTGTGACTGGAGTATTCCACTTGTGACCGAGGTTTTGCAGCACTTCAGACTGGAAGGAAAGCCATTTGGCAGTGAACTAACTTGTGGGCTCTGCCTCTTCCATCTCCTCCTAATAGATTTGGGCAGTTGAGATGAATTTGGAAAGTGGGGTTGCATATAGAAAAAGATGACATTTCTGCAGTTCTTTGAGATTTTGGAGAAGGTGGCACACACACTTGTATGTTTGATCGTGATTATGTTAAGCAGAAGGAATAACTGTTCAAAATTCTGAACAAAGCTTTTCTTTCAGAGCCTTTTTAAAATAACATGTATTTTTCCACAGGGGTGTAGTTCCTTTCAGCCAAAGGAAGAAAATGCTAGAAAAGGCCAGAGCAAAAAATAAAAAGCCGAAGTCTAGTGCTGGTATCTCCTCTATGCCAAACATAACTGTTGGAACCCAGGCAAGTACAGCTGTCACCAGTGGCACTTCTACCATGCTGTATGATGAGCTTACAACGTGCTGTTAAAAAAACACAACAAAATTAATTTGCACAAAAAGTTACGCACAAAAGTGGTATCAATAATGTGGAATTAAAATAGTATGTTTTAATTATATGACTGTAAATGGCTGTGTCTTGTTAGTGTTCTTACTGTTTTATGACTATTGCTACACACAAGAACAAGCTGTACTTGTGCTAAGTACTTCTGTTTTAGTTTACCTGCTGATTTAATTTACCTACTGATTCTGTATTTTGAGAGAAAGCAAGTATAGAAATACAGTTCTCAGTAGAACAAATAGCTTAGTAAATGATTAAGCATTTAAGTGCCTGCAGTATTAATGTCTGGATTTGTTTAATTTTTGTGGTGTGATAGACCTTTGGTTTGAAGCCTTTACCAAAAAGGCTAATATCTGGTACAGAGGATTTTTTTTTGTGATTAGTACTAGAACTAATACAAGACAAAACAGCTCCTTCCCAGGGAGCACATTTCTTTTGATTCCAAAACAATTCTAATTGACACTGTGATGAGTCTCTGTTATTGGATTAATTGTTCCTTTTGTGGTTGAGCATCTAAATATTATATGTTAAACAGTTTCTCTGCTAAAGCTGTTGCTTTCAGCTGTGAATTGCACAACAGCTTCCTTTTCAGTACATAACACTGACTTTCCTCTTCACCTGATTCCATAAGTTTTCTATTTTGACTGCTTCATATGCCACCAAGAAAATAATGCACATATGATTTTCCTCTGTAGAATGCATTTTTCTCATAGAAATAACTATTTCTGTCTGTAGGTTTGTTTAAGAAATAACCCCCTCTATCATGCTGGAGCAGTTGCTTTTTCAATCAGTGCTGGAATTCCTAAAGTTGGTGTGTTAATGGAATCTGTTTGGAACATGAATGACAGCTGTCGATTTCAGCTTCGGTCCCCTGAGAGCTTGAAAAACATGGAGAAAGCCAGCAACACTACTGAGGCAAAGTGAGTGTGGAGAACGCGCGCGCGCACGTACACACAGATCGTTTATTTGATACTCTCTTGAACTGGGGATTAATAATGGAAAAGGAAGGTTCGATTTTTATAATTTTGAAAATTTTGCCTTCTTTATGAGATACTAGGTTTCTTGTAAACTCGGCTAGATGTGCAGAAATACTGCAGGAAAAGGTGTCTCAGTTGTGTGAAATCACTGTGGACATGTGAAATGCAGATGGAGTATTAAATGAAGACTTCCCTACAGTGTTCCATAAAGTTTCCAAGACTTTACATTTTAATAGCTGAAATGGAACCAGCTGTTTTCTGGCTCTTCATGAGATTAAACAGATCTGTTTCAGCCCCTCCACAGTTCGAAAAAAAAAATTGGGGTTGACAATTGCCATTTGAATGTTTCTTAAAACAGATTTAAACAATTTCAAGTAAAACTTAAAAATGTGCAGCAGTTCTGGAGTTTCAGGTTACTGTATAAAGCTAATAATTCTTCCTGTCCTCAGATGAAGCTCATCATGTTTATTTTCTGTAATAGTGTATCTATGCTCAGTGAATGTTAAAAAGCTATTTCCTGATTAAGCAGCATTGCACTGTTCCCAACATCAAGATTTACAGCCTTGTCAGTTAGGATGGTCGTTCACAAGTATGGAGTTACTTCTTCAAAGTCTTAATAAAGGAACAATGCTGGGATACACTTGTCCATTGTCACAGAAAAGATTTCACTTTTTTCTTTCTTCACTCTAAGTACTACCTTTTCTTCTAGACCTGAAAGCAAACAGGAACCAGTGAAGACTGAGATGGGTCCTCCACCATCCCCAGCTTCCACTTGTAGTGATGCATCTTCAATAGCAAGCAGTGCATCAATGCCGTATAGTAAGTAATGTGTAGCTCAGAGTAACATAAAATATATGTGTAGATAAGCAGTTTCCATAAAAGGCAGTTCTACAGTGATTCTGTACTAATTTCACAATCCTTCGGTCTTTCAGTGTGTACTGCAATATAGGTAAAGGTTTTGTAATAGACTTTGAATAATCAGTGAATTGTCAGTGTTAAATAAACATACAAGCAGTGATGACTCGATGTAAGATGTATCTGCGCAAGCGTAGCAGTTCTCAAAACCAAAAGTATCTTTCAGGACGTGATAAAGAGGAAGTCTGAAGATAACGTTATGTTTAATTGCAATGTGATAATGAGCTTCTTTGCAGCCCAGAAGTTGAACTTGTTTTGGAAAACTTCTTTAAAGATTAAGCTGCTGTTGAACAGCCTTGCGGTTGAATGCAGTTGATGCAGAAAGCAGTAGTTTGTATCTAATACAGAAAATGTCTAAAATACGACATTCTTTACTAACATACAAAAGCAGTCAGAGAAGTTTTATAGTACAAATTGTGCTTGAAAACCTGAAAGGCTACATCTGAATTGGTGTAAGTGGACTCCTTAAACATTTTTTTTCTCCATTTAAACACGTACATTTATAAAATGTTAATTACGATGCTATCATTTGAAGGAATCTTCTGTCTGTGGCTTTTTCTTCTAATTGTTCACAAACTGCAGTTTTAAGAAGCATTAACCTAATGACTCAAATGGCCTCATGCAGTGACTGAGAATCTCATATGCTCAGATCTGCAGTACTCACTAATTTTACTATTGATTTCTTTTGCAGTTCATTCAACTGTAATTTTTCACTGACTACAACTTTGCTTGGGCTTTTGAACTAGTGTTTGAAGTTAACTGTGCAATTAGCTTAGACGTTCTCTGCTTCTTACTTTAAATTTGTTGATAGAATTAGTTACACTGTATACTCAACTTGGAAGATTAAAGGTTCTTGCCAGTGTTAATTTAGCCATGTTATGTATTTAGATTTGATTCTGAGTGTACTACAGTTACCGTTCAGATAAAGTCTGCAGCAACTCTAACTGCATTGCAATTGCCATTAGCCCAAATAGCTATTTTCTGCCTCATTTGCTATTCTTCTAGAAGTTTGCCAAGTAATCCATATGTGGTAGGCAAGCAGACTTTTTGTAAGGTTGATATAAAACACTGTAGCAGGGGTGACTGAATGGTCTCACAGTGTCAGCCGTTTTACTTATAGCACTAGTATCTGAGCCCTGCCAAAACAGGGCTTGTTCCTTGCATTTTAATTTTTGTATTCTAATTATTGTGTTATTTAAAATTTGAAAAAAACCTGTATTCTAATTACTTTTCTTAAATACCTTTAAAAGTTGCTTTGCTTATCATATAGGCTTTATTCGTGCTAAATCCATAGAAAAGCATGAAAGTGACATGATATACTTTGTGGCTCTTAAAGTTGTATTCATGTTAACCTCTTGTTGATTTCTACATTTGACTGCTGATAATCTTTTTGAGGGAAAGGTTTGGTCTTACTGAACATTGCATTTTGATGCTTTGATTAAGTATTTCAAGTCTTTCTTTTTGGTTATAACTTTTTTGTCTTAGAGCGACGACGATCTACTCCTGCCCCGAAAGAGGAGGAGAAAGTGAATGAAGAACAGTGGTCTCTGAGGGAAGTTGTGTTTGTGGAAGATGTTAAGAATGTTCCTGTTGGCAAGGTTTGTCTAAGATCTAAAATACACTGTCCCACTGTCTTTTGGGAGGAGGAAAACAAAAGGTTTTTCTTTAGATAAGCCAACTGTTTAAAAAAATCATACTTTTGGGGATGCTTGAGAATGTTTCTCATGAGTATGACTTTTTGTTGCATTTATATTTGTCCGTAACACAATGATAATAATAAAGTGGATGTGTTGTGACTAAAACGTGATGAATCTTAAAAAATTCTGGTATTTTAAATTGAAACATGATATTAAGAAAAGCAGATGTGGTTTTATCCAAAATACTATTTTGCTGTCTTGAGCAATAACTCCCATGTCCAATGAGATTGTGAAGGGTTTCACCTGTTGTGACTGACTTTTACATACACATAGGTAGAATATTTGGGTGAATCTCATGTTCAGGCAACCAATGAAGAAAAATATTTTGATTAGAAATTACATGCTTCATTAATATGATTACGAAGTTTTTTCATTTATTACTCCAGAAAATCATTGTTTAATCCTTGTAATGTTTTCATTTTTTCTCTGATAAACCTTTGTTCTGACTCAAGAGCCATATAGAGGAAAATACTCTCTTTTCTCGTTTGGCATTGTTGTGTGGTGTTAGGAGGGATTAGGTCCTCTAGACAATTCTGTGGTATGCTTTTCAAAAATAAAAGCAACAAAAAAGCCGATAAGGTTTTTCTCAAAAGGAAAAGATTGGGTTGATTTCTACTTGATTCATAGAAGATTTAAAAAAATGTTATCAGAAGAGGATCCATAACTGCTCAACAGAAGGCAGCTGAAGTTAGTAAGAGTTATTTTACTTGCGTCCTTAATGGGTTTACTTGTGTGGCAGTGTAAGATTTGCCTTGAGCAGTATCTTTGAAAGGAGGAGGTTCACAATGAATTTTCATTATCAGGTTTAGGTCGTTTATGCAGAAGGGAATATGGAGCAACTTAGTTCATTGTAACACTTCAGTTTCTGTAAATAAGATTTTGAGATCTAGTTGAAGTTGCTGAAAGCATTGTTTTCCTCTGATACCAGCTTTGGGAAAGTCCCTCTTGCCCTTATCTGTCCTTCCTGTTTTAGATCCTAAGATTTTCCATACAGAGACTGTTCTACTATTTCTGTATACAGTTGCAGAAGTGTCTCTGCATTGCATCAAGAACTACTATAATAAATATAAAAGAGCTTCAATTTTTATGTTTATATTTTCACTGAAGTGCTAATGCTTTAAGGTTTGTCAGTATATCATTTTCTCTAGTGCACTTGATAGTCTGCACTTAGCCAGAGAAATTGAGATAAAACATGGAAGTGCCTGGATTTTTCTTACATACAGTATCTTGAAAATTTGAGAGATGTTTTTTATTGCTGGAGACCTTTTAGATAAAGTTGGTTACATCTAGACCTTCGTTTGTTAAGCACTTTCTGTGTAAATATTACAGAGAAATTAGGGCTTATTAAAGACTAATGGTTGCTTATATCTAGTTTTGATCAAGACTGAGAGCATACAGAGTTCTTATTTCTGCTCATAATTAAAACATTGTCTGTCCTTTCCCCACCCCTTTCTGCCTTAGCTTTGTTTTCCTGTTGAGAAAATTGTGGTCTCAACTGGAAATTCAAAGGGCCTTGCTGTGTGGTGATAGCACAAGAAGTTCCTATATCAAGGAAGCCTGTTTTGACAGTTCTGATTAGATATGCATGGCAGCAACTCTTTAGAGAGGCTTACAGTCTTAGAAATTACTCTGTCAGTGTGGGGTTGAACAGCTTTTATTTCCTTCGGGGCCAGAGAAGGACAGACACACACTTGAAGAACGTCTTGATAGACTTGTCTGTATCCTTCAGTCCTAAGGGACTGAGTAGAGAACTTCATCACTGAGTGTACAGAACAGGTAATAGACCCATAAACTAACAGGTCTTTTTTCCGCCGTGTACAGTCCTGTTGAGGAAGGAACACTAAAAATTTTTAGGTGGGCCAAAAAAAAAATAAGAGTTTTTCCTTTGTCTTGTAGTATAAGAGTTAATGGGCACTTAAAGAAGAAGGAGACTCAGTGTAGACTTTGTTGTTCTGAGTTGTTGGCTAATGTTTGGAATTCATTGCCACAAGAATAGTGTTTATTTCCAAAAGCGACTGCACAAATTAATAAGAGAAAGGTCTATCCAGGCTATTAAACATGAAGTTGTCCTGCTGTTTCCAGGAGGTGGAAGTTGGAAAGAGACCAGGGGAGTACCAGTAGGAGCTTCTCTAGTCAGTTGATGTTGGCTCCTGTTGGACGTAGGATGTTGAAATGGAGGGACCTTTGATATGATTCAGGTTGTTTATGAAGTCATTAGGAAACCCAAGATTTTCAAATTTCAGTCATTTTATCAAAACGACAAGGCTAATGACCAAGAGCTATGCAATTTTATTGCTGGTTATTGTACCTCTCCCTGATAAAGGTCTGGTTTATTTTGAAGCAAATCAGATTTTGTTCAGCCTTTTGGTAAAACTCTTATGTGTTCTGCCTGTAGGTGCTAAAAGTGGATGGTGCATACGTTGCTGTGAAATTTCCAGGAACCTCCAATAATGCAAACTGTCAGAGCAGTTCTAATTCCGATCCTGATCCATCTTCTCTCCTCCAAGACTGTAGGCTGCTCAGAATAGATGAACTGCAGGTATGTGTTTGTGAAACACTGAGGAAATAAGCAGTATTTTGAAGTGTCAGCACTATGTGTGCTTAATTGCAGCTTAAAATTTTACGTCTGTTTTCAGGTCGTAAAAACTGGTGGAACTCCAAAAGTTCCTGACTGTTTTCAAAGAACACCCAAAAAGCTGTGTATTCCTGAAAAAACAGAGATCCTAGCAGTAAATGTAGATTCAAAAGGTAAGTAGGACTTAGCCCGTGAGTCCAAATCTGTTGGTTCCTTTATTACCTGTCTCTCATCCAAGTGGAAAACACCTACTTTCAAAAGGACATAAACAGGTGCTTCCACTGATATTAGTAATTTATTGAGAGTGCTTTAGTTAGAAGTTCTTTTACTGAATGCTGTCCATAAAACACATTAACTTTTTTCTTCATGTGTCTTTGAAGGAGTGCATGCTGTTCTGAAAACTGGGAACTGGGTTCGATACTGCATATTTGACCTTGCCACAGGAAAGGCTGAACAGGAAAATAATTTCCCTACTAGCAGCATTGCATTCCTGGGTCAGAATGAGAGAAGTGTTGCCATTTTTACTGCTGGACAGGTTTGTGGTTTTGTGTCACTTCACTTCTGTCATCTTTGAATGAGATGGTGCAGCCTTCTGTAAGGCTTTTCCAAAGTCTGGCAAAGATATAGTTTTTCAAACAGGTTATGAAAAACTTGCTGCTACCTTTAATATTTTGAAGGCACAACGGGAATAGCAATCAACTTACCTAAGCACATCTTACTTAAACTCTACCTTGAATGTAAAAAAGGGGGGGAAAAAGGTGACACAATGGTTCTTGGATTAGTGTCAGCCTGTTATCTAGCTATCTTTTGGGACTAGGTCAGATAAAAATCTACTCTTGAGAATAAATGGAAATATTGACCAAAAAAAATTAATCTGTATTTGAGTGAAAATACAGATTAAAAATGATTGAGATTTTGTGTAACTCTTCCACAAATATGATATACTTTGTTTAGGATAATTGGAGGAAGAATTTTTTGCAAAATAGCTGAATTTAAATGTTCCATTTCAATATATTCAACTTTATTTGGAGCATTTAAGTAAGCTAAAAGTATAGGTTCTATTTGTTTCACTGGTAATGTTAGTGAATGTATATCATAAGGAAGATGCTTCTAGTAATATTTATTATGTTAAGCATGTTTCAGGCATTTGCAAAAGGAATCTCCTGTCTTTGTTGCACCACTTGTAATCATAGGAGTCAATGGCATAAATGAGAATCTTGGGTAAACTGTTGTAACTGTTGGCAGTCAAGAACAACTGGACATTTTGGGAAGCATAATATTTATAAATTGTGGGGACTTAATAATGAAACTTTTTTCCCCCAAATGTAGGAATCGCCTATTATTCTTAGAGATGGAAATGGTACAATCTATCCGATGGCAAAAGATTGTATGGGTGGGATACGAGACCCTGACTGGCTTGATCTTCCACCTATTAGTAGTCTTGGAATGGGTGTTCATTCCTTAACAAATCTTCCTGCTAACTCGACCATCAAAAAGAAAGCTGCTATTATCATTATGGCTGTTGAGGTAAAATATTTTCTCTGCTACCAAATCATGTGCTTTTTTTTTCTTGCTTTTATAAAGTTATGTTTACATACTGATTTGTATTTTCACTATTTGAAAGAAATTAATTTCAACAGAAGATTCTCTCAGAAACATGAAAACACCAATAAATTTGCCAAGTAAAGTGAAAGATCCTTTTTGGGTGGTGCATGACTTCCGTATCAGGCTTTTAATTAGTAAGGTTTTTTAGGCATTGATTTTGAAATGGTTACCTTTTTATATCTACTAACACTGTACAGTTTTATTTGTCTCCTGGGTGCACTGTTTTTCTCAGAGATCCAACAACTTGTTTTGGTTAGATCCCTGAGAATGCAATACTTTTTTCTTTTTTCTTTTTTTTTTTAATCTTCTATTTGGATCATGTACTAGGAAACTAGGAGAGGAAAGTGGAGGTTTTTTCACTTGAATCACCTGTAGAGTTCTGTCCTCATCAGTGGTGCTGTATGAGTAGTTCTGCTGTGAATTTATTGTAAAATCTTGTCAGTGATTTGGGACAGTGCAGTTAGATCTGCTGTGTGCTCTGCTGCCACCCCGAGGTATTGTGTACCTGTTAGACTGAGATTGAGTTCACAATGAAGTAGTATTCCATCATTATGGAAAAGCTGGTTGTATGTGGGGTGAACCTCTCAGACCTTCAACAGCTTCTAATCATTCACTTCCCAGCACATAAATCACTTGTTTAAAAAGAGCTGGATTAGAACTCACTAATGTAGATCCTTAGGCTTTTTCAGTTGTATCACTTTTCCCATGTTATGTGGAGCTATGAAATGGAAGTAATCTATCTTAAGAATCCAGCTGTAAAGCCAAAGGAATGCTTTTGTGATGACTTCTGCTGCTCCGTTCCTTTTGCTTGTCTGTGCCTGAATGCACACAGCTCTGTTTTTAACAGTGCTGTAATTGAGATGATGCATATTCTGCACAGCTCCTGCACTACTAGCCAATGTTGGAGATGAAGACCTTCCTATTAATTTCAAAATGTGAAGAAAATCAGAAGTATTTATGAAGCTTATATCTGCCTTTTGTGCTTTACATTTCTAAAATATTTTATTCTTTTGAGTGCAGAAACAAACATTGATGCAGCACATTCTTCGATGTGACTATGAGGCTTGCAGACAATACCTGATGAATCTTGAACAAGCAGTTGTCTTGGATCAGAATCCACAAATGCTGCAGACGTTCCTTGGCCATAGATGTGATGGAAACCGTAATATTCTGCATGCTTGTGTATCTGTATGTTTTCCAACCAGCAACAAGGAAACAAAAGAGGAAGAGGGTGAGCTCAACAATATAATGAAAATACTTTGAAAATAATCTTTTCATGCATTTTCAAGAAAATTTGAAATAAAGGCTGCATTCTTCATATATGGGTATATTAAAATTTAGCACCTAAAATGTGTACTGGCCTTTCAAAGGTGCTGAGGCAACATTTTTATTACTCTCATAAGGTTTTATAAGCATTTTATAAGAATTCAATAGTTTAGAGCACTAAGCTGTTTTTATTGATTGTAAAAACTTTTGACATTCACATGTTCATTTTAGATGAAAAAAGTCTTCTTCTACCCTTGTATCACTAGTATCCCCTTTATATCACTAGTAAAATTTACGAGAAATGGTATTTAATATTTTTGAAGTGTTCTAGTATATGTTAACACCTTAAATTAGAAATGCTGCTTGTCATTAACATGTATTAAGAAATGTGGAAGAATGACCTATTAATGCCAGTTACTGAGACTATTTAAAAATGTCTGTTAAATACTGTTATGTAAAAAGCATGTTAACAGAACAAGGTTGCTAAGTCAAGCACTCAAAAATTAGAGAATGGCAGAATTGAGTTTACCCATGTGCTATACGTGGGTATGCGTTGCGAAATGGTCTTTAATTACACCATCATACTATTTTTTCCACAGGACTACCTCATTCAGTGCACAAGATGGACGGTGCTCACCGAATGGGTAGCTATTCAATATTTCTTTTTATCCTCATCATTCAGTGTGTGGCCCCATTCCTTACTCTCGCACACCATACAAACCCTGCGCTGAATAATGAATGAACTTCCTTGTGGGATTTTTGTATGGTGCTGTCATTGAATTTTAGTCATTTATAGACCTTAATTGTTCCTCATATCCCTATTGATAAAATGGGGGTAATGCTGCAGCTTTCTCATCTCTTTGTTGGAGTTTTATCATAGCTTGAAGCTTTTCTCTATTCAAAGCTATTAACTAATTTTGAGCGTTCTGTTTGAGAAGCCTAGGGCCTGATTTTGAGTAGGTGTTACTTCAAAACACTGACGTCTAGAACTGGATTAATCGTAGTTTTAGTTGTGCTGTGAATGTTAATTATTTCTGTGGGTCAGGCACCTTTTAGGTGTCCAGAAATGAGTAAAATGTATCACAATCATCTGTAAAAACTTGTTTCACAAAGTTCTGTGTGCTGATAGATGTGGCAGAAATAGGTTCCAGTGGCATTAAGCACAATACAGTGTTTCCTCCTCTCCTTCCCAAGCTGTTGTTGCCGTACTACACCCCTCCCTAATGTTGCAGCAAACAAGGCATAAACAGCTTGCTGTCTGTACAACCCTTCATCTTTAGTGTGTCGTCCATCCTGTGCACTGATTGAGGCAGGGGTCTTGTTGCTGGGGCAGGGTGGCGGGGAGGGGCAACAAAACAATCTGAAACAAAAAACCCAAACGAAAATAAACAAACAAAACCCAACTGTGTAACTGAAGTTTGTGTTACTATAAGCACACACGGAAGCTGAAATAAGGATGCATAGGCAAACTTAATCTGACTTCTCCTAAGTTGAGTGCTTGTCTTTGCAACCTTGACATTTTTTCCAGTAACTTCATTTGGGTGTAATTTAACTTTTGAAAAAATGAAAAACATGAACATGACAGACTTGTAACACTCCTCTGCCTCTCTCTTTTTCCTTCATAAAACTTGTCCTTGAAGGAGATTCATATCTGTAGATTCAGGTCACATTTAGCTTCCACTGTAGCTGTTAGTGATGGATATTAGGACAAGCTTATTTTCTGTGTATCATCTGGAGGGCAGTGGTGACTTCTGTTACTGTCTGAGAGTTACACAGTCGTCGCTTGAACTGTAAAAGAAGTTTGATTTAGAAGTAAAGGCTTCAATTCCAGACATACAGTTGTAATATTTCTTAATAATTTCAGAATGTAGTGCCACTTCCCAGCTAGTACCTGCTTGAGATTCTTCACTCTTGTTCATACAGATTTCTTCTTAAGTGCCTGAAAGGAAATACTGAGGGCAGGGATAAGCTGCTTTTTTTTTTTTTTCCTTTTCTTTCTCAGATCCTGTGCCTAGTTTTGCTATAGCTCTTGCAGTGTTGGATAAATGGTAAATGAATTGCAGGAAAAGTGACCCCAGACCTGCAAAGCTGGGGGAAGGCTGCTCTGTTTCTGTGAATTGATATCTTCTCAGTCTTGCCAATAGAAAGGATCTTGGGAAAAGCCTGTCCAAAAGAAATGTCCAAAGCGTGTGAAATCATTAAAAAGTTGTGATACTGAATTTCAGCTAACATCATTGAACATGTAAAAACTGAGAGTTTTTGCCTGGAGAACTGGGACAGATTTCATTAGACAATAGAATAGCAAATCACCCATTAAAGCCCAAGCATTTACAATTGATGGTTCTCCAAAAACAAATGCTAATTTTGTAAGTGGAACAAATTCAGTTACAGATTACTTTCTCCAGAACAGGTGAAACCTCTGTTGCAGAGAATGGTTGTATTGCTTGAGAGATCACTCTCAAGAGCTGTGACCCACTTTGTGAGGGGTCCAGAAGTGATGGGTCATGAGTTATGAGAACTAGTGGGTCTGAGAAAGGAATATGGCACAAGGACGATGGAAATTCACTTACAGCTATGAATCAACTTGTAGCTAGGGGCACATGAGTGCATTTCTCTCACTGCTAAGTGTTTAATAGTTGTCTGCTTTGAGTAGTAGGTGATTTTTATCTCAGAGGCCTGCACATGCTTGTGAACAAGCAAAACCTAGGATCTCTTTTACTTCAGGTAGTGATGAGTAGAAAGATATAAAGACTAAACGTACTGTAACAGTTGACACGTGCCATCAGATTATCTTATTCTTTCATTCTTTGAATGAAAGGTATTAATAGTACTTTCCTTTTTTTAAAAAAAAAAAAGGAGGGGAAAAAAGGGAACTGTCCAGGCCTTAATACTGTCAGTGGTGAAAATAAGTGTGCAGAGAATGGTGACTCTCAGTTTGAAAAGCCTTTCAATGGAAAGTGAGCACTAGCCCTCGCAACTTGGAAACATTTCCTGAAAGAATGATTGGAGTCACTTTAAGGAAATACTTTTCTTTATTCAGAAATACACCTTTTCTTTCTAGTTCGCACCAAAAACTGTGGTTTTAAAAATCATTGTTCTGTATCACACTTTAATTTTGTCTATCTTATCTCACTTGACAAAATTCAGTCCTCATTATGAGTAGAACCTGTTGGTGTTATGGTGCTTAGGGTTGTAGATGTTAGAAGAAATGCTAATTCTTTCTGATGTAAACTGATTGTACTGCCTTCTTATACTCATAACACAGTTCTCCTAAGCATGTTCACACATAGAGTGTGTAGATTACAAGCCCATACATTAGCATTGTTCAAGGATGCTCATTGTGAAGTGTGGTTTCTTTGTTTTTCTTTTCTCCTGGTCTGGTGTTTGGGTGTGGGGTTTTTTTGGTGGTTTTGTTTGTTTGTTTTTGTGTGGCTTTTTTCCTTCAATGTTTTTTGTTTGTGTCTTGTTTATTTTGTTTTCTGTGTTTTTTGTCATTGTTTTTGAAGCCTTGACTCCGCAAGTGTCTGGAATCAGCTACATGATAGGTCCTTGTCTGTTGATGATACTGAAAGCTTGTACAGAATCATTGTTAAGCTCATCCAAAAGAAAAATTTGTATATAAACCTAGTCTGTCTCTCTAAATGTAAAAAAAAAAAAAAAAAAGATTAGTGACTTTTCATATTTTATACTAATTTCTTATAATTTTCCCAAGTAAAATTTTAGCACTGACGCTTTTCTTAATTTTTCAGAAGCAGAGCGCTCTGAGAGGAACACATTTGCTGAAAGGCTCTCAGCTGTGGAAGCTATTGCAAATGCAATCTCTGTTGTGTCCAGTAATGGTCCAGGAAATAGGGCAGGATCATCAAGCAGCAGAAGGTAAACTGAGTAATGCTTTCTTCTTCTTTTCTGTATGCTAATTTCTGTATTAACTACCAATCTTTTATTAATTCTTTCCTTCGGTCTTTCCTTGGGCCTCTGTTGCTAGCTTAAAATCAAAGTTCACTTCTTCAAGCACCAAACTGGAGTTCTAGTGGTTTTGAACCCTTTTTAGTGTGAGAACTAATAGTGCGATATTTCTAAACTAATTCTGTTTTCTGGGGTTGATGCTGTGTCTGTCAGTTGTGCAGTGGAAATGTTCCTCCTTGTGGGGAAAGGGAATTTGAGGATAAGCTCTAGTGTTCTTTACCAAGAAGTATTAAGTATCACAGAACTCCTGTGATGGTGCCCAGGCTTATTTTTAAGAGAATTTCTGAGGGAGGTAGTCACTTACGTAGATAAATAATACTGACACCAATATAACACCACTGGGGAAGAATTTAAGTTGATTCATTTTATTCTAAGCAATCATTACATTCCTTAAAAAGAAATTCTAACAAGACCTATTTTTTTGTCCTTTCATTAACCTCTTCTTGTAGTTAGATTTTAAAAAGCAGTAGCAACAAGAGCAAATCCTTGCAAAAGCTTCACACTCCCAGCAATGAGCTTGGGCCAAAAGGAATGTTGAATAGCTGTAGGAATGCCTGTCAGCTGCTGCCTTCAAGAGGCAGTGCTGTGGTGCCTAGGGATGTGTTCTGGGCTCAAATCTGTCTTGAAGCATTGCTGAGTGACTCCTCTTCCAAGGCTAAAACATTCTGGTGCAACAAAATTCAATGAAAAATATGTCTTGGCTCATCCTTATTTATGCTGAAATAAAATGGAGATAAGAGGAGTTTGGTTTCCTGTTTCAGTGTGAAATTCTTCTTAAATATGTTCTAATTATAAATGAAAATGAGGGTATTTCTGCCTTGGTTTTGTATTTAGTTTGAGATTAAGAGAAATGATGAGAAGATCCTTGAGAGCTGCTGGATTGGGCAGACATGAAGCTGGTGCTTCATCGAGTGATCACCAGGATCCAGTTTCTCCACCAATAGCTCCTCCCAGCTGGGTTCCAGATCCTCCTGCAATGGATCCAGGTAAGTCTGCTCATAAATTAGACTGCAAGAAGGAGAGATTTGATAAAGGAACCAATGGCTTGGAAAGTGAATAATAGTCTCACACTGAAATCTGTCTAATGCCATTGAGGTAGCAAGTGTTCATTGAGATAACTTTAAGAGTTTACTGAAGACTTAACAGCTGTTTTTAAATCCAGTATGTGTCTTTTTAATGCTGGTGTCAAACTTCTGGGAAGTCTGCTTTGTAATGCTGAGTTACATTACGGACCTAGGAATGTGGCCATTTGTGGGAAAGATGACCAGTTAAATACAGCAAACCTGCAGTGTGTTAGACATTGCAGCAAGAGCATGTTGTTAGGGATGTTTTTATGTATTGATATACATCCTGCTGTTCTGTTTACTGAAAGATGGTGACATTGATTTTATCCTGGCCCCCGCTGTGGGATCTCTTACCACAGCAGCGACTGGCACCGGCCAAGGACCCAGCACCTCCACAATACCAGGTGAGGACACAGTGCTTATTGGATTATGCTTTAGAATGAAAATGACCTCAAAAGCTGTCTTTGCTTGCACAGACTTTCTGCAAATGAAAATGCCTCTTATCAGGTGAAGATTGGATTGAAGCAGAATTTCACAAGTGTGCAGAAAGTAAATGAAGCACCATACTATGTTTTATGTAAAAACATACCTGGGGAGTGACAAATATGTAAAACTATGGTTATCAGCATGAAATTGGGATTACCCTCTGTATTTCAAATGTAATTTGGAACTGAAATTTACAGTACTTCAGTGAAGTATTGCCGAAACCACTGAGTAGTCAAGTTACCAATTATTCACCCCAGTGAATTACTGAATTACTTGCTTTTAGCAGGTAGTAATTTTTTGAGGAAAAACTGTTTCTCTGCAATTTTTTTTTCTTACTGCAGGTCCTTCTACAGAGCCGTCTGTAGTGGAATCAAAGGATCGGAAGGCAAATGCTCATTTCATACTGAAATTGCTGTGTGATAGTGTTGTTCTACAACCTTATCTTCGAGAATTGCTGTCAGCTAAGTAAGGATTTTCATGAGTTCTCACTATCCTTTGTAATGTTACATTTCCTGAAATCAATTACATAGAAGCCTTTTTAAAAAGGTTACATAAAGGCCTGTTAGTTAAAATTGCTAATGTCAGAATACAGCTGTATTTTGTCCTGTCATCCTTTTAAAAGTATGTCTCTTTCACAGAAGTGCAGTAAATAAGTGTGCTTATTCACTCTGTGGTTTTTCTGTTTGCACAAGATCAGCAGTGCTAAGTTTTCATATATTTGCATCCAATGTCTCCTGTTATAATGAAAAAATTCAGTGTTTTAACTTATCTGTTGGGGTTTTTTTTGCCTAGGGATGCGAGAGGCATGACACCATTTATGTCAGCAGTTAGTGGCCGGGCATATCCTGCTGCAATTACAATTCTAGAAACTGCACAGAAAATTGCTAAAGGTACAACAGTTTTAGTAATTGTTAGTGTGTGGTTTCCTTCTAACCTTTGGCATCTGTGCAGAATTGTTATTAACACTGTAGATTGCTGCATGTTTTGGAAATTTGGCTATTATGGAGTATCTTCCTCTTTTGTAGTTTGTATATTGCAATAGATTTCTGTGACTATTATTGCTTTTGTGTTCTTTATAGTCTTTTCAGCATGTCATTGCTTTATAAACCAGTGGATTAAGGTATTATTTTTTGGTAGCAAAAATGTATCACATGGAACTTCTTTCTTGAAACTGAAAAACCTGATATGATACAGTGATATGCCAAGCTAGATCCTGTTCCTGAGAAGACTTATATACAAACAGATATTTTGTGAGTCTCTTTCAGTGCTGGTATTTAACTTTTTAGGAGAAATATGTGAAACTGAATTTAGGGAAAAACTTGAACACATTAGGCCTTGTCACACCACAGTTCTGTAGGACTTTGTGTGGGACAAGAATATTCTTTTTAAAAATATGGTCCATAATCTTTCAAAATGGTGATTCAGTGAATTGATTAAAGTATTAGTGAATTTAAAACTGGGGAAGAGATAATGGTTGTGTTTTTCAGTTAGGAATTTGCAGTGGCTTCTATAAGAAATAGTGTGACAAGCAGCAAGTTTTCTCAAAAAGCTGTAACAGATTTTATTCAAACTTCTAATTCTATATGAGATTTTGTAATGGCAAGCATCTGCCAAGAATGGATTCTTGTGGTGGGTTTTTTATTTTCTGGGGTTGTTTTTAACACTGTTATTCTATTATTTTAGCTGAAGCAACTTCCAGTGAAAAAGAAGATGATGTGTTTATGGGAATGGTTTGTCCTTCTGGTACAAATCCAGATGACTCTCCTTTGTATGTTTTGTGTTGCAATGATACATGCAGTTTTACCTGGACTGGTGCAGAACATATTAACCAAGTAAGCTTTTTTTTTTTTTAAAGCAAATAGGAATCTATTTCAACCGTGTATTGTGTTAGTCTGCTAATCTGATTTTTGAATTACTAATTGCATTGTTTAAATCACTGTAACTTTTAAGTCTGTTGTAATTACTGCCTCCTCAAACTGCTCTGTAGTCTCAAAGCTGACTGTGTTCCTGAGAACGTGGTTGTTACTGGCTGTGGCTCTTCCCCTCTGGCTGTCTTTGGCAAGAATTTTGATGGACAAGGCTCTTTGAAAACACTGAATATTCTAACTTAACAACTAAGTTTCACTTTCTAGAACTGACCTACTTCTAAGTTTAAGCATCAATTTAAACAAGTGCAGTTTTATTGTAACCTGGAATACTGTGAAATTGCAAGCACTGTAAGGAAAAAACTATCCTTTTTTTTTTTTTTAGGATATATTTGAATGCCGAACATGTGGCCTGTTGGAATCACTTTGTTGCTGCACAGAATGTGCAAGGGTCTGTCACAAAGGACATGACTGCAAGTAAGTATTGTGTCCTGTTTCTTAGAATTAAATCAATATTTTGTTGTTTCCTCTGTTTACTGATACTTAATAAATTTTTCATTCCTTGAAGTGTTCCAAACTTAGAGAACAGAAGATTAATAAAATAGTTTTGTGTCTACTCTCTAAGATTTATTTAATAGGTCAGAATTAAAAGAGTAACCTGAAGTAGTTTTGTACTTTCCACTTTGTAGTATTTAGAGTAAATGAATAATTCTTAAAGTGCATTATATTGTAAGAACATTATATCTACCTAATACTGTTGTTTTCATTTTGGGTGCCCCCCAGAGTTTTATGAATCCTGATGACAGATCATTCTTGTGAATTTTTGGAAAGAACTGTAGTGTATTCATCTTTTTAAAAATCAGCTGTAACAAAGGGAAGAGTGAGCAAACAATCAAAAATTCTCAGATCAACCTGGCCTAAAGCTTTGAAGCTGCATGTGTTCTGTGCTGCTATTACAGGGTGTGAAAGTTACAGGATTAATATCCTAGCTATAATAAGCTAACAAATACAATTATAAAGATATTCTCAGCACTGTAACAGTTACTGAGATTTTACTGCTTGTCATGAGTATTTTCAGGTTAACTTTCTTGGACGGAAGCTATTTTAGGGAAGACTAAATGATCTCAGATGAGTTTTACTAAGGCAGTATGAAAAGCTCTGTAGTGAAACTGCCCTCTTAAGGTGAGTGTAGGAAACATGGATGACAAATGTCATGTGCTGCCACTTATAAAATCTGTATTTCTCTTTTTTAAGCTAGGTTTTGGCATTTTGCTACTATCAGAATCAAAAAACTTCAGAAGGAGTCTAAGGGTATAGGCTAATACCCTCAGCTTGTGTAGAAAAGATTGGTATGTTACTGAACAGTGTTTCGATTCACCTTTTCTATTTCTTGTAGGCTCAAACGAACTTCCCCAACAGCCTACTGCGATTGCTGGGAAAAGTGCAAGTGTAAGACACTAATTGCTGGACAGAAGTCTGCTCGCCTTGAACTCCTTTACCGCCTGCTCACCTCCACAAATCTTGTTACCATGCCAAATAGCAGGCAAGTTCATATTATCATTGACTAAGGCAGAATTTTTTAAATTATTTTTGTAAGTATATGTGGTCTATTGTATTTCCACTAACGATTTTTTCATTACAGGGGAGAACATCTGCTGTTGTTTTTAGTACAGACAGTTGCCAGGCAAACTGTAGAACATTGCCAGTACAGACCACCTAGAATTAGGGAAGATCGCAACCGTAAAACTGCAAATCCTGAAGGTAAGAGCTGTTTCAGTGATATAAATGGCAAACTCCATATTTCAGTACCTCTTTCTTATGCTGATGGGTTTTTTGGGGTTTTTTTTTGTCTTTTTAGATTCTGATATGCCTGATCATGATTTAGAACCTCCTCGTTTTGCCCAGCTAGCTCTGGAACGTGTTTTGCAGGACTGGAATGCACTGAAGTCCATGATCATGTTTGGCTCCCAGGAAAATAAAGACCCGTGTGTATCTACAAATAGTTGTTGACATAAAGTTTGATCTGATATTTGAGACCTGCTGACTTAAATAAATTTATTTCCCTCCTTTTTGTTTTTTCCAAGTCTTAGTGCAAGCAGTAGGATAGGTCATCTTCTGCCTGAAGAGCAAGTTTACCTTAATCAGCAAAGTGGAACTATTCGCTTGGACTGTTTTACACACTGCCTTATTGTCAAATGTACAGCAGACATTTTGGTAAGCACTCTTAGCCATGTTTTACATAAGTTTTCTGAATAATATGGTATTATAAGGTATCTCGGGTCATGTGCTTGGAGACTAATTTGAAACTAACTTCAAGTTAATCTTGGTTTTGTGAATTTGTACGGTTATGACTGTGATCTCCCTTTGAGTATTAATCTGTCTTGTTTCATGCTTTGAAATTACACATGACTAATGGGTTGTAATGATCTCTTTCTTCAGCTGTTAGATACTTTGCTGGGTACTCTGGTAAAGGAATTACAAAACAAATATACACCAGGACGCAGAGAAGAAGCTATTGCTGTTACAATGAGATTCCTGCGTTCTGTGGCAAGAGTGTTTGTCATTCTTAGTGTGGAGATGGCTTCCTCCAAAAAGAAAAAGTAAGTGCTGAAGATGTGTGTTGATTGTGGTGGCTTTTTTCCTTAATTTAAAAGTATTTTTTTTCTTATAAAATGAGTGGATAAAAATCAACAACAGGCAGAAACATCTGAATTATTTTGTGTTCTGTAGACAAACAGATTTGGAAAGCTGCAAATCTCAAGATTGCACAATAGTTGCTGGTCTGTCATGTAACTTTTTAATGCAGTGCTTGTTAATTTACATGTTCATACCGAACATTTCTGTTTACAGTGTTAGGGTTTTTGGAAATAGGTTTTTTTGACATATAAAAATTACAGTGTATGGTTATTTATCAGTAGTAGATTTAGATATCAAGCCTTAGTCTTGAATTGTTGAATGACAAGTGTTTTTCACTGACTTGAATAGCTGCATATTGTTTCTATACACACAAATGCAGGTATCTGTTAAAGATGATGTTTTGAGAAAAAAATTAGGACAATTAATATTGCCAGGAAGTTTTTGGGGAAAAAAAGATGTATTTGACTTTTATCTTTCTGTATTTTTCCCCCAGCAATTTTATTCCACAGCCAATTGGAAAATGTAAACGTGTATTCCAGGCGTTACTGCCCTATGCTGTTGAAGAGTTGTGCAATGTAGCAGAATCTCTAATTATTCCAGTCAGGATGGGAATTGCACGTCCTACAGCACCCTTTACCCTTGCTAGCACTAGTATAGATGCCATGCAGGGAAGTGAAGAACTGTTTTCTGTGGAGCCTCTGCCACCCAGGCCATCATCTGACCAGTCTAGCAGGTAAAACTTGTTAAAGCTTGCTATCTGTTCTTTTTGAAGACTTCTTAAGGGTGATTTTATTTTGGAGTTTTTGATAGCTTCCCATTAAGTGATATCCAGAGATCCAAATCTACTTTTTTGGAGGATTTATTTTTATATATTTTTCTTTCAAGTTCTAGTCAATCTCAGTCATCCTACATAATAAGGAATCCTCAGCAAAGACGAATCAGCCAGTCACAACCAGTTCGTGGCAGGGATGAAGAACAAGATGATATCGTTTCAGCTGATGTAGAAGAGGTCAGTTTTCTTTTTTGTACTTGTTTTTTTTTTCGTTTCAATATGGCACACCTAATGCATTAGCCCATGCTTTAACATCTGAACCAGAAATGCATGCACCAAGACCTCTGATTTGAAAAAGGTGTTAAATGAAATCCTATAGTGCTGTAAGTATTTTTAATAGAACTTTGTAATTGTTGTTTTCTATTCTATTTCCCTAAAATTTCCTTTTTTCCTTAAAAAAGTTTTAAAGTCTTTCAGCACATGGCTGCTATTATGTAGGTTCTGTTAGAGAGCTGGAGGGTCTTTCAACAGATGGTACTCCTTCAGTATTTAGAAACTAATTATAGGTTTTGTAGTCAGTTTTATCCTTTATCCTAAAATCTAATGTCCATGGCTGTTTTATTTGTGCATGTGGTTTTTTTTCCCCACAACACTATAACCTGTACAGCAACGTACAACTACTGTGGCTGTAAGTTCATTTTTTGTTCACATCAGTTCAATTTTGCGGTTATCTTTTTAAGATGTGTTTTTTTTCAGTGAAACTTTGCACTCTGGGAAAACCCATAGGTTCTCTAATATTGAAGAGAGTCTGGCATAATATTACAATGCTCTTTCCAGGTTGAGGTGGTTGAAGGGGTGGCTGGTGAAGAAGACCATCATGATGAACAGGAAGAACATGGTGAAGAAAATGCTGAAGCAGAAGGACAGCATGATGAGCATGATGAGGATGGTATGTATAATGTACATCCTGCATTTACTGCTTCAGTGAGAAAACTATGCATCAAAAAGAAAAGCATCTTTGAAGTCACCAGTGATAATGATTTGGGAGATTTGCACGAGTAGAGAGAATCCAAGGATTCCAGACTGCCCATCTTACGGAAGGAGATGTGTAAAATTATAGATAACTTGTAGTAGACAAGTACATGAACTTTTTCTGGTTGAGGAGAAAATATTAAGGTCCCAGAGGTGTCAGATGTTATTATATTCTTGGTTAACAATGTATTTTACCTTTTTTATTTGCTACTGTAAAATGTTGTTGATGGTAGATGTGTTCTCAAAAGTGATCTGAATCCTTGCAGGCTAGTTCTCAAACTAATCACAAAGTACTAAATTACAGTTCAATATTTTGTAGACAAAATTAATCAATTCTCTATGAAAATGTTTGAAATTAATGTGACTTGTCTTGTATTACTTAGTTTGGGATTAGATGGCCCAAAGCTATGATTCAAAAAAAAAGTTATCTTCTGCTGTTTCTGACTGTGCTTTGTGTTTCCAGTCAATCAATTTACAGTACAGTAAATCTCTTTACTGATTTCCTGAATATTCAAACGTTTCATTCTTAAAGCTTAAAACTGGAATAGAACCTGTATATTTAATTAGATTTTTTTTTAAAGTTTTCAAGTATTCCTTAAATACTGGTTGAAACAACATATGGTAAATTGTCCTAGTACATGTGTATGAAGAGTTGTGGAGTCTTTTGGCTTGAATGACTTAATTCTGAATCATAAAGCCTTTATTTTCACTGTGTGTTGAATGTACATGTACAATGCAGAATGAGAGCAGGTTGCTAATTGCTGCAAAATAGGAAAACATGCTCCAAGTGTTGTTGGGTGTCTGCACTGCTTTTATGACCCCCTTGCATATCCATTAACTTCTGCTATAGTAAGAGGGTCTGGGGTTTGTTTGTGTCTTACATGAGTCACTATAGTAATTCTAATTTTATCTTTTAAACATGAGGTGTTTTGCCCATTGTTTTTACAGGCAGTGATATGGAGTTGGATTTACTAGCTGCTGCTGAAACAGAAAGTGACAGTGAGAGTAACCACAGTAACCAGGACAATGCCAGTGGGCGCAGAAGTGTTGTCACTGCGGCTACTGCTGGGTCAGAAGCAGGTACACCACATCTTTTTGGGTTTAATCTAGCTGGTTAAATTTCGATCCTAGGAGTAAGTACCCTCCTCCTTCCCCAGATTTCCTGTTTTCCCTTTGCTCTGATAGTAAGGTACTAGGCAGACGTTTTGGACAAGAAAATGCATTAAGATGTGATCTATATATTTTGCTCTTATGGAGCATCTGCAGGTGTTACCTTGCACTCTTGTGTAGTGAAATGAAATGTTCTCACTTAAGCGTAGAAGTTTAAAACAATGGTTTTTAGTTTAAATCAATACACAAAATCATTGTACAGGTTTTTGAGAGCAACTGCTTTACTGTCCAATTTGGAAGCATAATTTTTAGAATTCTTTTCCTAGGGGTAGAATCAGTGAAGAATTTTTAAATCAGATTACTTCTTAATTTATATTTTGAAGTGTAAGTAATCATACTGCTTTTTCGTGATGCCTGTGCATAATTAGCAGTATGTTATATGGATAATTTATTGAACATTTTCAATAGTAGTACCTGAACCTTTTTAGTATAGTGTAGTTTCTCATGGAACAAGTCTGCTATGCTGACATGATACATGTGTACGTGCACACGTGTGGAGCTGTCAGTTATTGCTTATTCTTCTCAACAGGAGCTAGCAGTGTTCCAGCATTTTTTTCTGAAGATGACTCTCAGTCAAATGATTCCAGTGACTCTGATAGCAGCAGCAGTCAGAGTGATGACATAGAGCAGGAGACCTTCATGCTTGATGAGCCTCTAGAGCGAACCACGAATAGCTCCCATGCCAATGGTGCTGCCCAGGCTCCCCGTTCCATGCAATGGGCTGTACGGAATACCCAAAACCAGAGGACTACCAGCACAGCTCCCTCTAGTACGTCAACCCCAGCAGGCAAGTCTGAGTGAATTGCATGCATGAATGCCAGCTAGCTCTGGCTTTGTTCCTTCCTCTGCTTTTGTTTATTCTCTTAAGGATGAAATCTCATCTCTTCGTCATACTGCTGACCTACCTTGACTGTTCCAGTTCCAGTTTTGAATTTAAAAAAAGGAAAAGATCTGTTGCAGTTAAGACCTGATTATGCTTGCTGTAGTTAGTATTACGTGCTAGTTACAGTTGTGATGTCAGTTAGTTATATTTACAAGTTTATTTCTGGAAATCGCCATCATATCAATCAATACACAAACCACATAGCAGAGATTAAATGAGTTCATTAATGTCATCTCTTCTTTTATGTTTAGCAAGTTCAGCGGGCTTGATTTATATTGATCCCTCAAACCTACGTCGGAGTGGTACCATCAGTACAAGTGCTGCAGCAGCAGCTGCAGCACTTGAAGCCAGCAATGCAAGCAGCTATTTAACATCTGCAAGCAGCTTAGCAAGAGCATACAGTATTGTGATACGGCAGATATCTGATCTGATGGGTCTGATTCCCAAATACAATCACTTAGTATACTCCCAGATTCCAGCTGCAGTGAAGCTGACTTATCAAGATGCAGTTAATTTGCAGGTAAGAATGTGGAAATTTTCATAGAGAAACACAGTTTCAATACAACTGGGTTTTTTTAGGTAAAATTACAGAATTGTTGAGATGGAAAGTGTCCTCTGCATATTGGCTAGTCTAAATTTCTTTGAGGTTCAACAGGAGAAGGCTGCTCAGGACTGGCTGGTTAGGTTTTGAGTATCTCCAAAGATGGAGATTCCACAACTGCTCTGAACAACCTAGTAAGTGTTCGACAGCTCTCACAGTAAAAGATGGTTTTTCTTGAGTTTAAAGGGATCTACCAAGTATTTCAATTTGTACCTATTGCCACTTGTCCATTCACTGGATATTACTTAGAAGAGTCTGGCTTTGTATATTTTGTATCTTTTTATCATGTATTTATACACACTGGTAAGATCCTCCTGAGTTTGTTTCTTCAGTCTAAACTGTTCCAGCACTCTCAGTCTCTTCTTATGTTAAGAGAGAGTGTGGGCTAAAGTAACTATGGTTACTTATTCCATTAAATTGGTAGTATTTCATATACATATGTTCCTTCTAAAAAGGAACTTAAGTTGATTTTGTTTAAACAATGTCTGACTGACACGTAATTAATAGTTAAGTCAGAAATGACGAGTGATTTCTGTTAGCGATCTATTGCCAGATTCTATTTGACATGAACTGTTGAGTCTGTATAAGAAGAAAGTTAGTAAGGGCCAAATAATTAAATGAGATAAAAGATTTGTACAGGTAAATGTACTGTTCATGGTCCCTTCCTTCAGGGACATGGTCATCCTTTCCATGTTATGCATGTATTTTTTATACAGTGCTCTTGACTGACTGTTTTTGAAAATATATGTAAATGCATCTGTAGAGAAAATACATGTCAGACAGCAGTCTTCTTCATGTATAGACATCAGAGACTGACAAGGCAGGAGGGACTCTGAAGTGTTCAGAAAGTATATATCAGGTTGCACCTGGGCATAGTTTATAGGGTAAAATCATATGTACTGAATTTAGTACAGAAAAACACAGCTGCTTTGTGGGGACAAGAAATCAAGGGATGCTGTTTTCTGCTAGTAGTGCTGTGTAGAAATGTGAAAACCTGATGACAGTATATTTACTTGTAGTTGAGGCACATGGTATTTGTATGGCTCTGTTTTCACAGTGTGATGGAAGGAAAAGACTACTGATTTGGGAGAGGAAGGTTTGAAAGATATTCTGGGATCAAACACTGGAGTAAATACACAGGGAAAGAAATAAGAGAGTGTAGTTTTATTATGGAGGAGTCTAAAATAATTTTCTGTTCAGGAGATTCTTAACAGGAAAAGTGAACAGGAGATCTGTCCAGCTGAGGCAGCAAGAGGTTTTTATTAGCACATGAAAGCTGAACAGCAGAGGTTTCGTTTGGACACAGAAACAGGGTTGAGACAGCATTTTGTTAGTTCAGTGCATCAGAAGTGTGAGGGATGTTTTTGAAGACCAGAATGTAGAGGAATGAAGAAAGCAGACTGATGTTGGATAAAAAAATCCAAGAGGTCAATGGAGTTAACAGACGGCAAGAAAAGCAGGCTGCAGAGCCAGTAGTGGGAAGCAAAGATGAGACCAGGAGGTGAGACTTGCATGCAGACATAGTTCTCTGTGCAGGTCTTAACTTTGTTTTCTTCACTTAGTAACTTGCAAGGGGTGAAGAATGGTAAAAGATCTGGCAGGATGAGGGCTGTTAAAGCTAATAGAAAGTCAGAAATTAAGCTAAAATTGTCAAGTTGAACGCACCTGGGAGATGCCGAGTGGTCGTAAGAGGAGGAGTAGAAGAGATGCCCAAAAGAGAGAGAGATGGTGAGAATGCTTTATAGATCTCAAAGTGTTAAGTGATGAGAGTTGCATACCACCACAGTAAATCAGCAGTCTCAACAGAACTTTCAGAAACCGATCATTGGTCATTCTTGAACATGGTTTTACAGCCTCTTTGTAGGGAATCAGGTGGAGGCTTATCTGACGATTTCATTCTCATCATCTAGTTCTATTGTTTGCAAAACTAATTAAATCTCATTTTCTATAGAATTACGTGGAAGAAAAGCTTATTCCTACTTGGAATTGGATGGTTAGTATCATGGACTCTACTGAAGCTCAGCTGCGTTATGGTTCGGCATTATCATCTGCTGGTGATCCTGGGCATCCAAATCATCCTCTCCATGCTTCTCAGAACTCAGCTAGAAGGGAAAGGATGACAGCCCGTGAGGAAGCTAGCTTAAGAACACTTGAAGGAAGAAGGTATGAAAATAGTTTGATTACTGCATGCAATATGAATTATCAGTTTTATAGTCAAATCTTATTCACACACACCTTAGGAATCTAATGTTGTAGCACTGGAATGTAGTTACTGTTCTAAGTTGGCTTCCTGTGTTGTTGCTACTATTTGGTTTATTTTGATATACTAGAGTCATTTTGAGCATTGACTGTTTACAAAGTACTGCATCTGAACTGCTTGTTCTATGCTTGTACCTTATAGTCACTGTTTTTGTGTGGCGTTCATTTAGATTTTCCATCCAAATTTCAAATATAAGGCTTATACATAAAATATATGTTGTCCTGTGATGCCTGATGCCTCTCTGTTCAATCCTTTTCCTTCGCTAGACGTGCTACTTTACTCAGTGCCCGTCAGGGAATGATGTCAGCCCGTGGTGATTTCCTGAACTACGCACTGTCCTTGATGCGTTCTCACAACGATGAACACTCGGATGTTCTTCCTGTTCTAGATGTCTGCTCACTAAAGCACGTAGCATATGTTTTTCAAGCCCTTATTTATTGGATTAAAGCAATGAATCAGCAGACAACATTGGATACTCCTCAGCTGGAAAGGAAAAGGTATTGAGGGTGACTCCCAGAAACAGAACTTAAGCAAAAGTGGCATAAGCCCTTTTGTTTCAGTAACTGGCACTGTTCCTCAATAAGTTATGGAAATATATTAATTAATCTGTATGTCTGTGTGGGGGTGTGTAGCAACATACATATTATAAAAAGAATTTCTGTAATGGTATATAATGTACCTGTGTTTGATAAGCCTGTTGCAGTATGCTGTTCACTTCTTTTTATGCTGATGGCTGTAAAATGTTTTCTTACTGTTGAAACTTGAGTTGGATTTTTAACTCCATAGCAGTGCCTCTAAAAGACATACTCAGGACAGTTTCTCAGCTAATGACATGAGACATACATTTGACATGATAACAACTTACTTAGATATCTGTCAAACATGTTATAGATGACACTGGAGAAAATGTTAGTGTCTGATATAATGGGCTTTGTAGTTTTGTTTTCCATTTGGTTGTGTGCATTTGAGACTTAGCTGATATTTAAAGCACAGTAGGGAAATCAATAGATGAAAATGTCCTTGAGTTGAAAAACTTCAACTATAGCATTTTACAAGGTACATTTATTAATTTTTAAGACATTTTAAGATTTCTTTTTATATTTTTTTATTTCAAATGGCAATTAATGATCATAGAAATGTCCACATGTTGGTAGTCCACACCATCTGTTCTCATTTCTTACTAGGTTTTTAGGTAATGTACCCAAGCAGTCCTAGTCAATAGTTAAATGCAGATCTTTGCCCCTTCCTGCTCCTAATTTTCAATACTGCAGGTCAAACTTAAAGTTTGATTTTCTCTACAAATTTAGTAACTGTAAAATATGAGATACTGATATTTTGGATATATATTGGACTACTACTTTAGTTGCAATACTATGTTCTATTTATCTTGGTAATGTAAGGTTTATTATGACCTCAAAAGTGTACCAGAGGGGGATGTTATCAACAGTAGTTTCCTCACAAGTAAGAATAATATAATACAGTAATCAAGTTTTGGTAGTGTCTGACTCGAGTAGTTACAGCCACAGCTTTAACCCTTTTCCAGGCAGTAACATACTTCCAGAAGCTGCTTTTCCCCCCAAAAATTCACATACCGAGATCTGTCAAATAACTGTTCATCAAAGAATTGCAAAATTTGCATGAAATGCTTATAAAGCTATGAAGGCCTAGAGCTTTTCAGTTAAAAGTGAGTGGTTCAGTGCTTCTGTTAGATGACATATATTAGTAGTCTAAGTGAAGTGAACTTTTATCAGTCTTCATCTAGTTTCAGAACACATTTCACAATGCATAAACTGCCAGAAATGAATACTAATCAAAGTTCTTGACCCTTTTTATAATACAGTCAAATCAAGTTTTTTAATGTGCAGCTTGCAGACTTACCTTCTGAAATGTCATCAGTGAGATTATTTTTAAATTTTGGAATAGCATTCACTTGCATATTTCTTCCACTAACGCAGGGTTCCTAAGATTTTTATATTGATATAGTGTTTAAAACCAAGCATACCCATCACTGCCCAAAACTGTAACTTTTAAGATCAAAGTTGGTAGGTGGCCAAATGGCTCTAAGGGTAACTGTGTGTGGTGTAGTGAGTATGAAATGAGAAGTTCTCTATGGTGCTTCAGTTTTAGAATGAGTTTGGTATTTTTATATATAACTTAAGTACACTCCTGATTATGCTACAGATGCAGATGTCTTGCCTAATAATTTCTTCAAGATGATTAACTCCCTTTTCTTTTATTTTCTTTTGTTGTTGTTTTGTCTTTTTTTTTTAATGAAGAACTCGGGAGCTTTTGGAACTGGGTCTTGACAATGAAGATTCAGAACACGAAAATGATGATGATACCAATCAAAGTTAGTATACAAAAATTGACATAGCATACCAAAATGCCAGACTTTCTTAATGCTTTTTCCCTTTAGCTAGCTGAGACTTTGAATAAATTTTGCTACTTGTATATGTAAAGTTGGGTTTTAACACGATTTTCTTAGCATTGTTACTTTACCAAGTTTCTTCTGCCATTGCCTATTTCATTGCCTCTCATTTCAGGGCCATCTTTTTATCTCCTTTCTCACTAAACCACAGCATTTCTGCCCTTACTTACCATTCTGCATTAAAATTTGAATCAGTGTTAAACTGATGTTTTTGATCTGATGAAACTGTGCTGAAAATTATAGAATGTAAACTCCTACATACAGTGTAGGAGTGCCTGTTCAGTAAAGCTAGGTATAGTAAAAAGAATAAAAGTGATAACTAAGCAAATTAATAAAGATACAGCATTTGTGGAAGCATCCTTAGATGTAGAAGGATGAACATCTGTAGAAGTATTAAATTTGCAGAGATTCTCCTCTAGTCAGATAGCTAAGAGGGAAGGATATTAATTTTTGGCATTTTATATCCTTTGCTTTTATAACTGAGAAAATTGATTTGAAATCTTCTCTGATATTTAGGTGCTACACTCAACGACAAAGATGATGACACCCTCCCAGCAGAGACTGGCCAAAACCATCCGTTTTTCAGACGGTCAGACTCTATGACGTTCCTCGGCTGCATTCCACCCAATCCTTTTGAGGTTCCTCTGGCAGAGGCCATCCCCTTGGCAGACCAGCCGCATCTATTACAGGTGACATCAGAGATGGTGTTTTGGAAGAAAACTGCAGTTTGCTTTTTCATTCCTCACCGAAGTATATTATTGACCCAGAACGCTTTTGTTACTTTTCAGCCAAATGCTCGCAAAGAAGATCTCTTTGGCCGACCCAGTCAGGGTCTGTACTCATCTTCTGCCAACAGTGGGAAGTGCTTAATGGAAGTTACAGTGGATAGAAACTGCCTTGAGGTAAATGTAAAGCTTTTATTATTTTAAACAATATCGTAATTTAAACTAGAACCTTCATTCCTTAAAAAGACACTTTAATGTTTTCAGAGATAATTTTATGTAGCTTTTAGAATGATAAATTAAAGGCCCAGTGCCTGTGAAAACTTGAAATCTTTATGGAAAGTATACTTAATGTAGAAACTTCATGATTATTGATTTATAGCACCTTTCAGGTATTTTTTTTGAATGCAGCAGTACAATCCTGAGTTAATTTTGGAATGCTAATTGTACAATTATTTTTGACTAAAAGAATTAAATCTTCCTATAGTCGAGTAGATTTGACTTGCCATCAGACTGAACATTAATTGACAAGCATATGAAATGAAAACATACAGTGGGAATTATTTTTTTGCTTTTTCTTTTTATTTCTTTTTTTTTTTGATTTATTGAAATGATTGAGGTCACTGTCTTTTAACAGGTCAATAACAGTGTTCACTTTTGTGTGATTTAAAATATACATCTACGAATATATGTGCTGAAAAAAGCCTTCTAGGCTGCTTTGAAAGTGCAATTAAATTTTACTTCTCCTTTAGGTTCTTCCAACTAAAATGTCTTATGCAGCCAACTTAAAAAATGTTATGAGTATGCAGAATCGGCAAAAGAAGGAAGGGGAAGAACAGAATGTGCCTACAGAAGAATCTGAGAGTTCAAAACCAGGGCCTTCAGCTCACGATCTTGCAGCACAACTGAAAAGCAGCTTGTTGGCAGAGATAGGATTGACAGAAAGTGAAGGGCCACCTCTCACATCTTTCAGGTAGCTGAGTTAAAAATTACTCTTTGAAACATTACTGATCTGATAAATGGCTGTTTGGGACTCTGGAAAGTCTTTTAAATTAAAATGGGTAGCTTAATTTAGTTTGCATTTGTAGTTTGTGATTAGTAGCTTCTAAAGTGAATAGTTGAACAGTGTTGAAAGAGGTCTGTGCAAACCATAGACAAATTCCTTTACTCCATGACTCCCTGCTGCAGACGTACTGTGATGTCCTGGGCAGCCAAGTTGAGCAATTAGAACTGACAACTCACCATCTGTGTGTGGTGGTGCTGCCCAAACTTTATGCAGTTTTAGGGACTGAACTGCCCTCACTTCAAATTACAGCTTTTTTAAAAGAAATTAAGGTCTTGATTGAAGGGAGACCAGTAACAGTGAATTCCATGCAGCAGCAAAGTTACATGCCTTTGGAGTAATTACGCTTTGGAAGGAAGACTTGTGTTTCAGCTGAAACTAAGCAGCTTCATTTGCTTTTGTCCACAGACTTAGTGTACTGTGTCATTGTTTATCAGGAATAAAAGACTTAGGTGAAGGCAGAGAGTAAGAAAAAGCCAAAGTACACAAAATGTGTCTGAAATTTAACTTGATTCCACGTATCTGTCATTTTTTCTTCTTTCTGTCAGGCCGCAGTGTAGCTTCATGGGCATGGTTATTTCTCATGACATGTTGCTGGGACGCTGGCGCCTTTCTCTGGAGTTGTTTGGTAGAGTATTCATGGAGGATGTTGGAGCAGAGCCTGGATCGGTATGTATTTCTCAGTGTAAGGACAGTTCCTCTTACAACTAAAGTGTGACTCTCCCTGATTATTCTGATTTTGGGGTTTGTGTTTGGTTTTCTTTATTATTTTTAGATCTTGACTGAACTAGGTGGCTTTGAAGTAAAGGAATCGAAATTCCGCAGGGAGATGGAAAAACTTAGAAACCAGCAATCAAGGGATTTAACACTGGAGGTAAAAAATGTTAGTTTATCTTCTGAATACATTTTCAGTAAAAGTTGAATTATTACAGTAACTTGATAGGAGAAGTTGTATTTCAGAGTCTGCAAGCAGGTGTCTTAAATCATACTTTTGAGTTAAGTTGCAATTACTCAGAAGTCTTTCCCAGTCTAACTGGTATTTCTTGAGTCTGTGCAGCAGTATCCATAAATTTGTTGTGGAGCTGAAAGTCTCTCAGTATGATAACTGGTAAAGAAAAACTTTTTTTGTGTTTTTTACTAGGTTGATCGAGATAGAGATCTTCTAATTCAGCAGACCATGAGGCAGCTCAACAATCATTTTGGTCGCAGGTGTGCTACCACTCCAATGGCTGTACACAGAGTGAAAGTTACTTTTAAGGATGAGCCTGGAGAAGGCAGCGGTGTGGCACGAAGCTTTTATACTGCTATTGCACAGGCTTTTCTGTCAAATGAGAAACTGCCAAATCTAGATTGCATTCAGAATGCCAACAAGGGTACCCATACAAGTAAGTGATGCACAGCAGTTAATCTACAGAAAATATTCATAAAAGCCTTGGGTGCTTTTTTAACGTAGAAATACTTGGCATTGTGCCAGAGACATCTCTTGTTAGCTCAGCCCAGAATCCGTAAAACTGGCGTGTTAGTTCTCTGTAGCAAGGAAGTAGCTTTTCTCCCTGCCCCCCCAACACTTTCAGAAACAGGAATCTCTTGTTTTTCTCACAAGAGTTTGCTTTAGATGTGCTCAGCTTTTTTGAGCATCCTTCTCTCCAGTTGGTAATAATTGTCAAGATTTTAGCTATTAAGTGCTTATACGTTTTAATATGGCTGCTCCATCTGACTTGCCAGAAACACGTTTTAATGTTTCTGAAAGTATATATAAACTCCAAAAGTATTCTGTCATTTTTAAGTTGGTACAAACACTTCAGGTCCTTTCTTAAGTTATGCTGAACCCAGTCACTGCTTCAAGTGAAGTGGTTCTGTCTCATTGATGTCTTTCAAGCTTTTCCAAAACTTAGTCTTCCTTACCCTGAAAACTTAGATAGGAGAAAGAAATATAAAGATGTTTAAGTTTATGAGGTTTTTTGCCCTTCAGGTCTGATGCAGAGATTGCGAAATAGGGGAGAGAGAGATCGGGAAAGGGAGCGAGAGAGAGAAATGCGGAGAAGTAGTGGCTTGCGAACTGGTTCTCGGAGAGATAGGGATAGGTAAGTGATAAATCTTTAACTTGTTGAAGATACTTTGTCAAATAGAATAATTGCCTTGGATATCATCAGGAAAGATACTTTTACTTTCTCCAATTAAAGGAGTCTATGCAGGAGCAATTTACAGGGTAATCTCTTGAAATTCAGTCTCTACTTTTAATTCTTTAAAGAATTATTACACTTACTTCAGCATTAATAGGTTATGTCACAACCACAGGCCATCAGTTTCTTCTGCTAAAACAATAACAAAAACCTGTGTACTAGAATGAAATTGTGAGATGGTTTCAAAACAACAGTGCCAGTGGTGGCATATCTGACTGCTGTATCCAAAACACGAGTAATACTAAAATCTCTGGTTCACTTTGATTCTCTCTTTCTGATTCATTCTCTCCAAGCAGCTATGAGCAACACTACTATTCCAGCAGTAAAGCTAATGCTAATATGAATCTGTGTGCAAATGATATTGTTCCAGAGGATTTTTGCGTTTTTCCTCTGAAATGAGTACAAACTGCTCTGATTATCTTAAGGGACTTCAGAAGACAACTGTCCATTGACACAAGGCCTTTTAGACCAGCATCAGAAGGAAATCCTAGCGATGACCCTGACCCTCTCCCGGCACACAGACAAGCCCTTGGAGAACGGCTCTACCCTCGAGTGCAAGCAATGCAACCAGTATGACTTCTCTAATACACTTAATGATTGTTCTTGTCATCTTGTAATGTAAAAATTTATTTCCTTATCCATGATTGAAATAATTGAAACCTAATTGAAAATATTTGAACATGTAAGACTGATTTTATTTTTTTTTTAAATTTGTTAAGATTTTATTTCTGTAATTTGTTGTTTAACTTAGGAGGTGTCTTGTAATGCATTCTCTATTTAAAATACCAAAACTTTCATAAGACCATATTTGAAAATGAGAGAACTGGAGCAGAATAGTAAGACCTATCACTCCTTTATCCCCAGGCATTTGCAAGTAAAATCACAGGAATGTTGCTGGAATTGTCTCCTGCTCAGCTGCTTCTGCTACTAGCTAGTGAAGATTCCCTTAGAGCAAGAGTTGATGAAGCAATGGAGCTCATTATTGCACATGGCAGGTAAAGTATCAAGAAGTGAGAACTGATTTTGTGGCCAAAGCACTTGTACTGTTCTACATCTCCAATACATGCAGCTTATTCCTTGATAGTCTAGATATTTTTCTTTGGACAAGTGACTTTTTGGCTTTGGTTTAATCTATTCTGAGTGGTTTCAGAATATGACAACTCCTTATTGAGAGCAGCCCTGCTGAGAAGGACTTGATGGGTGCTGGTGAATGAGAAACTGGACACGAGCTGGCAGTGGGCCAGATGTGTTCTGGGCTGCGTCAAAAACAGCGTGGCCAGCAGATTGAGGGAGAGGATTCTGCTCCTCTGGTGAGACCCCACCTGCAGTGCTGCATCCAGCTCTGGGGTCCCCAGCACAGGAAGGACATCGAGCAAGTCCAGAGGAGGCCACCAAGATGATCCGAGGAAGGGAGTACCTGTCTTATGAGGAAAGGCTGAGAGAATTGGGGATTGTTCAGCATGGAAAAGAGAAAGCTTATGGGTGACCTAATTGTGACTTTCCAGTCCCTGAAGGGAACCTACAAAAAGATGGAGAGGGACTTTATACAAGAACATGTAGTGACAGTTCAAGGGGGAATGGCTTCAAACTGAAAGAGCATAGGTTTAGATTAGGTAACAAGGAAAAATTCCTTACTGTGAGGATAGTGAAGCACTGGAACAGGTTACCCAGAGAACTTGCAGATCCCTGGAGGTGTTCAAAGCGGGTTGGATGGGGTTCTGAGCAACTTGGTCTAGAGGAAAGTGTCCCTGCCCACAGCAAGGGGGTTGGAACTAGATGATCCTCAAGGTCCCTTTCTAACCCAAACTGTTCTGTCATTCTGGGAGTCTGTGATTGTGAAATTAAATCTGCCTTTTTATTCCCTTCTCAAGGGAGAATGGTGCTGACAGTATATTGGATCTTGGATTGCTAGACTCTTCAGATAAAGTGCAGGTAATTACCCGTTGCACAAAATTTATGCAAGATTCAGTTGTATCAGTTAATTTTAAAACCGGAAGCAATTGGAAGCTTTCTTTATCATGCAAGACAAAGTTCTGTTTAATCATTTATTTTCTTTTGAAAGGATTAACAGTAAGTAGTCAAAAGTATAAAATGTTATCACTGGGAAATATCATAGAAATTCTTAACTAATGGAACCTGAATCTTTGGGTCTCATAGCAAGTAGCTTGTTGATGTGTGTCAGTAACTAGAATTAAGTGTGTTAATTGCTATTTCGACTTTCAAAACAGGAAAATAGAAAGCGACATGGATCCAGCCGCAGTGTAGTAGATATGGAATTAGATGATACAGATGATGGGGATGATAATGCACCACTTTTCTACCAGCCTGGAAAACGAGGTTTTTATACACCAAGACCTGGTAAAAACACAGAAGCAAGGCTGAATTGTTTCCGAAACATTGGCAGGTATGCTACCATTAACTTCTTAGTCTGAAAAAATGTAAAACACAATCATACACAACACCGGGGAGAGTACCGATGATCCAAGTTAGAAAAACCTTTTTTTTAATGGTCTCTATTTCTCACCCTGAACCTAAATAGTGGGGAATTTGCATAAGTCAACTTGAGGTTTCTTTTCCTGTTAAATTTTAATTTTTTATCCTTCCTTTTTAAAATTATGTATATCCATGATTTTCATTTGTGACCAATAAAGTTGGAAAGCTAGCTGCAGCTTATTTCTTAGAATATTGGAACTCTTTAATGTGAGTTTGCTGAAAGATCTGTAGTGTAATTTCTGCTGTACCAAAACAAACTCCAAACATGTATTTTCAGAATCCTGGGATTGTGCTTGTTGCAGAATGAACTATGTCCCATCACATTAAATAGACACGTAATCAAAGTTCTACTTGGCAGAAAGGTAAGTTTAACATAAACATTTTAATTTTGTGTAATTACTTAAAATCTCATCTATAAAACTGGTTTTTTTCCCCTAACCACGTTTTTTTTCCCCTATTAATTAGCTGACTTGATACTGTAACTGTATGGATGTCTTTAATTTGAGGACTATTTATTTTTTCAATTCCTACATTTTGAACAGAGTAGATGTTCTAGAAGTCAGGTATTTGACTAAGATGTAATGGTTTGTAATAGGTTAGCCTTCAACTCTCTTCAGAAACTACATTCTAGCTCTGCTTTTTCTCTTCCTGAGACTCAGAAAGATAGTGTTAGACAATACTAGGCAATAGTATCTTAGCTTACAGAAAAGCATTTTTCTGGATATTTGCGAGAGCTCATGGAATTAATTTGGAATTAAAATTTTGTCTCAGATGAAGGTATAATTTAATTCACAGCAATAATTACCTAAACTTTTGACCAAAACTGCTACCCTGTCCCAGTAAAAACTAGTAATGTACTGCACTTTTGATGCATTGCTCAATGGCATTGTAAGTTCTGTCTGATCCAACAAACTTAAACCAAGGTTTGTTACTGCTGGTCTTTCCTTAAATTCAATTTTGATCACATAATCAGTTGTCCAGCACAGTATAATCTTTAATGAAAAAGGGTTAATGGCAGAAATTACCTTTAAATATCTTTTAATGGTGTCTTTCAAGAGTGATTGCCTTCTAATTCTTCTCTTTGGGTTTTTCTTGTTGAATATGTATTCCTTCCAATATTCTAATGTACCTTCTAAAGCAGGCTGAAAGTAGGAGTTTAACTGCATTTATTTCCATGTGTTTGTATCCTTTGTTGCTACTGCATAGACCTGGCATGGATCACGTAATCTCGAATACATTCTTAAACATCTGTTATGTTTCAAACTTCTGTCCTTTTTTTATAGGTGAACTGGCACGACTTTGCTTTTTTCGATCCGGTTATGTATGAAAGCCTTCGGCAACTTATCCTCGCTTCCCAGAGTACAGATGCTGACGCAGTGTTTGCAGCAATGGATTTAGCCTTTGCAATAGACCTGTGCAAGGAGGAGGGTGGAGGGCAGGTAAGCACAGCTAAATCTGTGGCTCTGTAGTTTTAGAGTTCGACAGCTGATGCAGGTTGTAGTGTGCACATAATCTGTGTTCTTCTCAGACAGCAGATAAAACGTTTTACTCTCCCTGGATTCAGTGCAGTGTTCTTAGACGTTGAAGCCTGGATTTTTTTCCTTTAAAGTGATCTAGAGCCTGGTTACCATAGTCAGTCCTAGGGAATTTTAAAAACTCACCAGTAGTAGTAAATTTTGCTTGGTTTGGGAGGTATATTAAGCAGTAAATCACTCTGCAGCATACTGTGGTGGTTGTTTTTAAATGTTCCTTATTTCTTTGCCATAGGTTGAACTTATTTCCAACGGTGTAAATATACCAGTCACTCCTCAGAATGTATATGAGTATGTCCGGAAATATGCAGAACACCGAATGCTGGTAGTAGCAGAACAACCTCTACATGTAAGTCTTTAGTGGAGTGTTTTTAAAAAGAAGAAAAAAAGATCTGTAATATTTCAGTCAGTTAATTATTTTCCTTGTTGTGGTATTGCTAATCAGGTTTCTTCTGAAGTCTTGACAGCTTGATTAAAAGTATTTGATTTTCTGGGGTTTTTTGTAATTGTATAGCTGTTTATGCAGTACTGTGAAGACTGAGTACTTTGAGCAATTTATTTTATAGAATGAAAGATAATTTCTTTTATAGTGGGTTTCATTGGTTAAATATGTATATTCATTTCTTGAGCTCAAATGGCACAAATCCTCTTGGAATTTTGGCTTTGTATTTGGCAGCTACTTCATTCTAATTTATTACCTTTGATTTGTTTGCATCCTTGTTCTAAGGAAAAAGCAGTTATAAAACAACTTCTTCTAGCTTGGCAAGAAATGTAAAAATTGACTAAAAAACCATATTTTAAATTATTTTCTTTTTGAAGCCCTTGTAAAATAAAATTTATGGAATAATGTATTTTTGTAGGCAGTTAATGAAAGTCCAGTCTGTCATATGATGCTACATCTAAACTTAGTTGCTTATGCTCATTGTGGTTTCCTGCTGCACATCTGAGATTACCAGATTACCTCTGTGCAGCTGAGGTCCAAATTCTCACAGAAAGAACATGTTCCTGGAATTAAACTACTTGATCTCATGCCTGCGTATATTAATAGTTTGACTCTTGTTTAAGAGTTGAAAACCCTTAGACTTGTGTTCATTTTGGAATTTTCTAAAGGAAATTGATTCATAGTATTCCATTTTGAATATGGAATTTCCAATCTTTTCAGGCTATTAATTATTTATGTACAATATGTGTGTGTGTAATATTTTTGAAAAGCTGGCATGTATTTGAGGAAGGAAAGTAACATGCAAGATGCATTTTTTTTAAAATTCTCATCAGATTCAGCGCAGCTTTGCAAAATACCTGAACATTTTAGCATTAGAGACTGCATGTGCTTCTGCTCCTAGTGAAATACTAGCTCAAACCATTACTGTTTTCTTTTGCTGTAGTTGGTAGGGTTTAACAATTGGTGCAGTTCTTTGTTTCAGAAGATTTGCATCTCAGATGATAAAACTTTGAAAGAAAAGAACAGCTAGAGAATAATGAATCTTGAGTTAAAGGGGATTTCACATGAAACTTCAGTAATGAGTTTAAAATCAATCTTAAAAGTTACAGGGTTACAATGTGCATTTTGTGGTTTTCACTTAAGGCAATGAGGAAGGGGCTCCTGGATGTACTTCCAAAGAATTCATTAGAAGATTTGACAGCAGAAGATTTCAGACTTCTGGTAAATGGCTGTGGTGAAGTAAATGTGCAAATGCTAATCAGCTTTACCTCTTTCAATGATGAATCAGGTATGAAATAACTTACTCATAAACAGAATAGCAGAGATAACACTGTTCTGTGTGGAGTAGTTATCAGCATTAAACTTAAACTATCTCTTCAAATCTGGCATTAGTTAATAAGCCAGTGAAAACTGTAATAAAGTTACTACTTGGGATTTTTTTTCACATTCCTTTAAAAATATTTACCTTCAGTTAAGGGAGGGTGGAGAAAGCATGTTTTCCAACTTTGCTGTCACTAGATGTTAAATACAAGGATTGTATTAGTGGTAGTATATCTTTCTTGTGAAAATTGTGACCTAACTTTAGAACTATAAATATGATGGATGCAAATTTAGTACTTCTTGCATAATTTTTAAACTGCGTTTAGGCTTTTTAGTGAGGAGGGAGGAGTGGGAGTGCTACTGAGTTATGTCAGTGTTAGCCTTGCATTCAAAGCTATTAGTTTTGAAATCACTAGTCTCCAATATCAGGACTTTATGAATGCGATTGTAGCTGAGATCCAACTTGCAGTACACGTAAAACAGATCTCCTAATGTTTTTGTCCAGTGTAGCAGCTGAATTTTATCCCTTTTTATTTCACACAGGAGAAAATGCTGAGAAGCTTTTGCAATTCAAGCGTTGGTTTTGGTCCATAGTTGAGAAGATGAGTATGACGGAAAGACAAGACCTAGTAAGTTGTCCATTTCCATTGGAAACATACAGAAGAGTTGGAATGACTGGTGTCATTACTGTTCTCAACCGTGTCTACCTGCTGAGACTTTGTGAACAGTTAAGAGCAGGGTGATAGGGTTGGGTAGGACTGTCGGTTCTGGAAACATCAGGTGTGAATCTTAGACCTTCTTGTAACTGAAAGTAAGCATGGTGTGTCCTTCTCCACGTTCATAGGTCTCTTACAGAAGCACAGTTTTACTTTGCACAGTTGCTCTTAAGATGCGTAACTGTAGTTACTCAACTGTGTTGTGGTCTGGTGGGGTTTTGAGGTTGAGTTCTCTTCATGGATCATCTACTCACCTGACTTCTGTGTATCCTGAGGGCAACATGTGTGTCCTTTCTGTAAGATGTCAGTAATTATACCATGTCCTTCTCAAAGCCCTTCAGGAATAACAGATGAGAAGCATGCAAGAACAATATACCGTTCAGGGGTTTTGATTTTTAAAAACTTACCTGTAAATTGTATTTGTTGTACACTTCTTCACACGGTTTGTTTTTAACTTCCTGCTCATTAAGGTACTCTCTCTCCCTTACAGTCTACTAAGAGGAGACAAAGAGTACTCTGAAAAGTGGAAACCCTAGAGCACATTTTTCAAGGAGTATCTATGGTTACACTTTGGTGGTGACTCAGTGTTTCACACTTGAGACAATAAACCAAATACTCTCTCTTGCTGCTTTTTGTCTGTACCAGTACTACATTCTGTAGTCTCTAACTGGCTTGTGAGGGGTTCCTGATTCAATTTGTATTGATGGCAGTCACCACCTTCCCAGATGGACTTGGGGGACATTTCATTTACTGAGGATTTGTTGATACAGGATAATTTTGAGTGCTGCTTTTATCAGTTTTATGAATGAGCAGTTGAGGAAGGGAAGTGAAGGAAGCTACTACAGAAGCAAGTAGCATGACTGTGGAGTTCAGTTGGCATATTGAAGAGAACATAGTGTGATCAAACTTGCTGTGACTGTGCAGTTCTTTTTTAACCTATCCCTACGCATTTTGTAGGCAGTATAAATCTCAGCCTTGTAAATCATAATTTTAAATGCTGTCTTCTTTTTTCAGGTTTACTTTTGGACCTCAAGTCCATCATTGCCTGCCAGTGAGGAGGGATTCCAGCCTATGCCATCCATCACAATAAGGCCACCAGATGACCAACATCTTCCTACAGCAAACACTTGCATTTCTCGCCTTTATGTCCCACTCTATTCCTCTAAGCAGATTTTGAAACAAAAATTGTTACTCGCCATTAAGACCAAGAATTTTGGTTTTGTGTAGAGTATAAAAAGTGTGTATTGCTGTGTAATATTACTAGCTAAGTTTTGTAGATTTTTCCATTTGTCTATAAAAGTTTATGAAAGTTAATGCTGTCATACCCCTGGTGGTACTTCAAAGATTTAAATGCAAACATTCCTGTACTAAATCTGTAACGTAAAGGCCTAAGGAGCACTAGCAATATGTGATTGCTACAGTTTGCTAGTCAATAACTCCTTTGCCTAACCCCAGCCAAAGATGACAGCAGAACAATATAATTTACACTGTGATTTATCTTTTTGCTGAGGGAAAATATGTAAAATGTTCTGAAAATTCACTGCTGCCTTTGTGGAAAGTGTTTCAGCAAAGGTTCTTGTATAGAGGGAGTAGGGAATTTCGAAATAAAAAATTAAGTATGTTCTGTGTTTTTAACTTTTTTTTTTATGGTGTTTAATTTGTGGTTGGCTGCAGTTGTGTATCATGTATATTGAACTTGTAAAAAGTTCCTGACAGCTCAGATCCCGGAGCTGGGATCGTTCACTTATGAAACCACTTTCATTGCAATTTTTGTTCTATTGCATTGAACTCTGGCACATCAGATACCATCACTAATATTTTGCATGTAATCTGTACCTTTAGTGGTTTTTTTTTTCCCCCTGTACATATTTGATGAGGCCAATGCACAGTATTTCATAGTTCACAATCAACATTTTTGTATCCTTGTTACAGTGAACAGACAGTCAGGAGATTGTTCCACTACCAGTTCTAACCCAACACTTGTACTACATTATCTAACTATGTAAACTCAGCCTGGGCACTTTCTGGTAACTGTAAAATGTTTATAAGATCATGATTATTGAAGATACATTTTTTGGAAAACTTTAATGTTCGTGAGCTGCTTAACTTCTTTTGTATCTAGCCTTTTTTTAAGTATCTTGTTACAGTTTTTTAATAAAGAAATTACAGACAAAATACCAAGTCATACTGAAGAAACAATAGTTTTTATTTATTTAGCCATTTATACTTTAGCTAACAGCATACAGTAAACACAGTTGTTCATTAAAAATCTGAATTTTGTAGCTGAAAAATTGACATGCAGAAGACATTTAGCCCACATTTTACAGTTAGCAGAGAATCCTGAAAGAAAAGGGCCAGGCAACCCCTTCTTTTTACAGAATTGGTTTGAAGGAAAAGTGGCTTGTTCTGAAAAATGTCAAGGCAATTAGGTTAGAATAAAATTCTCAAACTTCATAGTAGTGAATTCTACTGTATGTTCACTTTTGAGGTGGTTGGTTGCTTTCGGGGAGGGCAGTCTTTGACCATAATCTAGGACTTCTTTTCCCTAAGGCTTGAGAGATTTTTAAGAGTTAGAAATTGATTAATAAAGAAAGGAGCTACTTTTTCTGTGTCAAAATAAATTTCTGAAAGCTTAGCAGATGGAAGTATTGAGAGATAAGAGCTTTTGTGGTGGTGATGTTCTCCTTCTTTCTTGCTTCTCCAACCCTATTAGTCCATGTTAGTGATTGTTTTTTCTCCCTTTTGCTGGGAAGAGCTAAAGTAATGGTCCATCAAAATCCCGGTGGAACTCTCCTTTGCCTGAGCTCCATTGGGTTTTCCTTTCTGTCAGCTAGTTTGAGGATGACCAGAAGTTACCTACATCTGATTTTCAAAAAAGCCTGTTTTCATGATTTATTTAGTTGCTAGAGGTATGGAGTACAGGTGGTACCACAAATTCTGATAATCAGTTGCCAAATTGATGCTGAAAATCCTGTTTTCTAAATAAGGCAGACTGTTCCAGGCTTGTGTAGTTAAACTGCAGATAAATAAATAGGTGTAGAAATCTTTCTGCATGTACTAATACTTCCTCTAAATCGATCATCCTAGAAAAGGATAGTTGCAATGTATGAGGATTGGAGTCTGTTCTAGATTTCCTGCTGTGACCTCCAGTGTATCTTAGGTTCAAACTGTATTAGATTTTACTATGCTAAAAATTAAAAAGCAGTACAGCATCACAAATCTAGGTAAAGGCATTTTAGTATAGAGAAAATTAATGCTGGTATGGCTGTTCTCTTATATTAAGGAGGGTAAGTTACAAAGGTACAAAGCAACATCTGCCTTATGGCTGGATATCAAACTGCTGTGATTATTTCCACTACCAAAACTGCCTCTAACTGGAATGTGTAAAGTCAGTAGAAAACAACACAAGAAACTGTTTAGAATAGGCATCAAATCTCCAGTCTGTAAAATAAAGCTCCCTCCCTCACAAAGCTTTGTGAGGCTTGATGTACTAAGAAGTATCCAGGGCCCTTGGATGAAAGGCCATATATACATGTAAAGTACTGTGTATATATATATGTATTGTGTGTATATGTATATAAGTGTATGTGTATGTATAACATATAAATATATGTTATATGTATATATATTTCTGTATATAGCTTAAACATTTTTTAAGTCCTGTAATGTATAGGTAGACAAAAGTTATGCAGATAGCACAGTAGCTCACCATATATACACACACAAGGCATTCTGATAAGCAGAGAGGGAATTTAGAATGATATATGCTGTCGTCATTGACTTGAAATATGTATGTAGCTTTATAAATAGCTTTTTTTCCTCTGTATGGTATATTTAAACTATATCAAGATTTTAATAAGAAAAATGTTTATTAAAATCATACACCTCCTCTCCCTTTGACTTAAGCCCTTCTGTTAGTTCACTTAAAATGTGGTAGAGAAACTAGTTAAAGGAAAATTCTGCAATGTTTGCACTTTTTTAATAGTCTAAATCCTTAGCTGTTCACCATTGCTGAAAGAGGAGATAAACACAGCTACTAATAAAATGTTATCACCAACTACTAGAGTAGGTCCTAATCTGAATCTAGGGAAAACTGATTCTTTAGTGCTAATTTCCATGATTAATTCTTGGCTATGATTTCTGTTACTTAGCTAGCTGTATCCAACACAAGGTAAATCACTTGCTCCAGCTTTGATAATTTTCCAGGAGTGAATAATTCTATGGACTTGTCATCAAGTGGTCTTTCCCACCTGTGGTTTGGAAGTGACTTTTCTTTCCTGCAAGTTAGTCATTTGGTCACTAGATAACAAGCAGTGATAAAAGCTGTAAACTGGCAAACTTGTGAATCTAAACCAATACCCTTGCACAGCACCATTCAGGGAGGCAGAGGAAAGGAAATTTTCCTCAACTCTTAACATTTATCTGTGCATGCAATTGTGCAAATCATACAGACCTGCTGTTTTTCAAAAGTTTACTTGGGTGCAACTGAAGAGAGATGTGTAGGGAGCAGGGCTGCACCTGTCCATGGCAGTTGGAGTGCAGGTGGGAGAAACTCCCCAGTCACCACCAACCACCTCCTGTGTGGTTGCTTCTCAGGGAGAGCCGGAATTCACCACAGCTCTTGGTCACCCTTAACACCACGTGAAAGATTGTTCACTAGGTTTTTATTAACCTCCTCCTTCCTATGCTTGCTGCTCTGCCGTAACTTCCTTTTTATAGTGTCCCATAGCCTGCGGATCCTGTCTCTCTGTGCATCTGTAAGTGCCATTTCTGAGCTGCTTCTGTGTCTGTGCTCTTCGCTTCACTGACACTTGGATTTCTCTGGCTTCCTCTCTGTAAGGCAAACCATGGATACCTCACTCAGTAGCTCTGATTCCCTTCCTCTTTTCAAGCTTTGTAGGATTTGACCTTTTGTCTGAACTCTTCAGTTTGCCTATTTAGTAACAGGTCTGCTAAAATCAAATAGAAAATTCTGCAAATCCAGATTAACTGGATTTCAGCACATGTGGTGTTAGCTTATTCTGAGGTAGAATGAATGTCCACACATTGAAGTGTGTAGGTGAATGGGTCATGTGAAAGCTTCAGTGACTACCTGGAACTTGCAGTGCTGGAAGTTTCCACACAATCTTTGTGGGGAGGACATGAACAGACTTCAGAACTGGAAGCTGGCCTCCATCACAGTGCAGTCATTGCCCATCAGGACTTCTGGCATCATCAGGAGCTCCAATGGGTCCTTTGCCAGGTGGAAATTGCTTTTGTGGCTTTCATTTGCAGCTATTTCAGATCTGCTGAATTGAGAAGCATGGAGGGCTTTTAATTTTTTATATATTTTTAAAGGATTTTTTGTGGAGTTGTCTAAGAGGGTAACTTCATGTCTTGCTTCAAACACAGTCCTGTGAGAGATTTTCCCCCTTTGTCAATGGCTTAATATAAAGGTATTTTTTGTCTATTACCCCCACAAACTACTATTACAGTAATAGACTGTTTAGTATAACAAGAGGCAGTTGGTTGCTCCCAGGTGTTTCAGGACTTTTCAATAATGGTGAAACTCCTCAGTGTCCCTTCGTCCAGTGGCAATGGCAGCTTCCACAAATGCATATGCTTGAATACTGAAGTCACGTAAACCTACTGGAAAACAGATCGTTGCCACAACCTATGGTGAGGTTTCTCGGCAAGGAGGCTGCAAGGAGACTTAAGGAAATTTTAGGCTTTAGATGTATTGAAATGATTCACAAACTGATTTTCTTACAGTGAACAGTGCTAAGCTGAAAAGCAGATTTCACTTTAATTTATAAATGAAAATTCTTCAATTTACTTGAAATGGCATTTTCATATACAAAATTAGATGCCTTTTTAAATGGGTCATAAGTATTCTCCAGAAAAGTAACACCTTTTGGGGGAGGGAGGAAAGAGGTATTACAGTTAAAGCAGTGACAACTGTATTTGTCGGAGCAGGACAGCTGCCATGGCAGCGAGGAACTAAGGGAGGACTACAGCTTCCATTACTTGTTAGGGAGCTTGTTCTAAATACGACACTGTAGGTACAGCTGAGTAATCTGAAATCTTGCAAAATTGTGCATAATGATGTATTTAATTTGTATGTGCTTGTCTGTATTTCAGTGTCGTGTAGATGACTTGATTTTTATAAAACAAAGCTAACAGAAGTTGGCAGATTTTTGTGGAGGTGCAAGAACAGCCACATGCTGTTTGGTTAATCCTTGAGGTACATTTCCTTTCCAGTATTTTTCTTTTTTATGTGCATCTTTAGGCACCATGTAAGTAGACATTTGCTGTGCATTGGTAAAAGGACAGGTGTTTAAGAAGTTATCTCCAAATACTTGAACAATTTTCTATTGCTAAGTATATTAATTTATGATAGATCTTAATCCCTGTCAGGACAGGGTGTTTCCCTGTTTAGGGAACTCTGAAACAGCAGCCACGACAATCAGAATTGGAGGCTAAGACAACTATTAGGCAAGTCAGTGTCATTTAATACGAGTAGTCTGCTGCTTATTGATTTTGGCCCAGAAACGCATCGATCTCCCTGTTAAGCCACCAGCACACTCTGTAATACACACACAAGTAGAATTTGTCTGTAAATAGTCAGTTGGGTTTGCTCTACATCCAGCACTGTTCCTCTAATTGCTTTGGACAAAAAGCTGGAATCACTGGTAGTCCATATGCTCCATACGAGTGGAGCTGCTGTTGGACATGAAGATTAAGCAGCTTGTACAGGTATCTCTGGGAAATAAAACTTCAAGGATGTCTCAGAAAGAACAGTACTCCGGTAACAGCAGATGTGAGTGTGAAACCACCTTTTCTCATTTACTGTTTGTGTGCTCCTGCTGTGCTTTTCAGCAACTTGCTGCTCAGGCACGTGTTTCTGCTCCTCAGAAAACTCCATGTAAGAAAACCAAAGCTGTTCTTGTGCTTAGTCAGCCGTGGTGCACAGGATCTCACCACTGACCTTTTCTTACCCCCTGCCCTGGTGAGGCTTGAGCGTCTCTCACAAGGCATAAAAAAGCCGCAGGAAACAGACGCAGTCCCGAGGAGCCCAGCTGGCCTGACTCCCCTTCCCATGCTTGGAAGTGGACAGAGAGGAGGTCTCAGTCACTGCGGTAGACAAGTGCCTTTAAAAATAAAACCCAAATTCTTAAGGGCACACGAATTCTTAAAGCAACACCGAAAGTTACCTTTCTGGAAAGGGGGCACCCGAATCTTTTGAAGCTCTCTCTGCTCGCAAGCAGGGAGAAAAACAAAACCCAGTCGTGCTTTCGCCGGCAAGCCCTCGGCGAGCGCCTCCAAGCGCTGCAGCTGTTTGTTATGCAATTACTAAATCCTCCCCGGGGGAGGAGCGGCCTTGGNCGCAGCCCTGCCCGGCCGGGCCCCGCGGCCTCCCGCACCGCCGGGCGCTGCGCTGCCTCCCCGCCCGGCCGGGCCGGGCCGGACCGGGCCGCCTCGCCTCGGGAGGACCCCAGGCACCGGGGATCTGCTGCTTCGGACAGCCCTGGAAAGGACACGGGCTCATCCCCCCGCGTCCTTGTCCCGCCCGGGCTCAGCAGGGCCGGACCCCTCGGGCACCGCGGTCCCGGGCACCTGCGGGGGTGCGGGCCGCCGGCCCGGATCGGGAGCGCTGGCAGCACCTGCGGGGGATTCGAGCCTCCGACCGGAGGCCGCGGGCTGCTTGGCACGGGGTCTGGGCATCGCCGGCCCTGCCGCCCCGCGGGTTCTGGGCTTGCAGAGCTCGCCTGCCGGGGCCGGGAAGGTAGAGCTTGTCCCCTCCGCCCCGAGCTGCCATGGAGGCAGGTGTGGGTGTTGGTGATGTTCATGGCTTCCCAGGCCCTGCGGACCAGGAAAGTCTGCCCCTGCGAGGTGTCTGAGTTATATTCTGGTGTCCCCCCGGTATAATCATGCTAAGCCAGGCTGAGGTGTGTGAGGAGAAAGGGTCTTCAATGCAGGCAGACCCACGTGGTATTCCCAAGCCCTTGTGTCTCATCAGTACTCTAGTATCCAAAACCAGGTGTGCCATGTTAAATACAAGTGTAAGACAGCCTTTACCGTTTCCCCCTGAACAGTGACGTTCTGTACCCATGGTGAAGAGGTGCGTGGTAGTCAGTCCTGTGCATCCCCTCAAGCATGTGGAACCAGCAGATGCTGTGCTCCTCAGACACTGTACAGTGCAAGCCATCTCTCCCAGGAGTGGTGATGGTCTTCCCAGTCTCACTGCTGGCATGGCCTGTGCTGCCCAAGGCTGGCCTGAGTGCTCTGGGAGCTCGTGGGATGCACGTGCAGCCTCTTATTGAGGTGTGTGAGGGTCCGTGGTCACATACCATTGAGTGTATGTGCCACATCACAGTGCTGGCTCTGCCAGCACCTTTAGCTTCTTCCCTGGCTACAGCTGATGTAGGGCTTATAACTGTGATACTTGTACATGTAGCCCAGCAGCTGTTGCTGTGGGGTGATGGTTGTATGTGTGCATATATGTTAATTATTTCCTAGTGTGCTGAATTTTAAATTAATGGAAGGAGTTTCAGTACCCCTAAGCAGTCTTTTTTGTCCATTTGGTTTATTGTCATCACCAGAAGAGCTTGTCTCTTGCAGTTGTGGAATAACTGGGATATGATGTACTGGAGTGTGTCCAGCAAAGGGCTGATGGTTAAGAGACTGCAGCATTTGTCATACAAAGAGAGGCTGTGGGTGCTGGGACTGTTCAGCCTGGAGAAGACTCCAGGGGATTTTGTGAGTGTGTGTAGATACCTAGTAGAGGGAGTAAAGGAGACAGAACCAGGCTCTTCTCAGTGGTGGTCCCATGGTGAGGCTAGGGACACTGGTCACACACTGAAGCACAAGAGGTTGCATTTACATGTAAGAAAACACTTGTTTTTTCCTGAAGGTGGTCAGATGCTGGCACAGGTTGCTCACAGAGGTTGTGTAGTCTCCATCCTTGGAGATACAGAACCCTCACCTGGATGCGGCCCTGGGCAGTCTGCTCTGGTTGACCCTGCTGGAGCAGGGGTTGGCCTGTGCCCACCAGCTGCAGCTCTTTTATTCATTTGGATCATGTGTCTGAAGAGAATGAAGCACGTACACGTTATAAACTGGGTGCCCTTTGTCGTTATGGTGGGTGTTGACTGTTTTATACACCATCATAGCATTAAGAAAAAGATCTGGGGTGCGGATTGAAGGTAGTGTTGACCTAGTGACAGTTACCTTCTGCTGCCCCCCATTACTCCTGCCAGTACCCCTGGATCCAGGAAGGCAAGGCAGGGAATGCATTATTCTCCTTCAACACAAGGTGGTGAATGCTCAGAATCCTCAGCAGTGATCAGATTGTGCCACACACTTGAAATTGAGTTAGAGAAGATGGGATTGTCTTATAGCCACTAGCTGCCTGCCTGCCAATTCAGAGCCTTCCTGTGAAACTCCTCTCAACCCCTGAAGGTGATCAAGGAGGTGGGATATAGGTTGAGCAGGAGGTTTCAGTATGGTGTAGTCTCTGTGACTGACCTTTCCTTTTTTAAAATTGAAAAAAAAAACCCCAACAACCAAAACCATCTATTTAAAAAAACATTTGTACAGTTTTTAAAACCACAGGCCAGTCAGCCTCACCTGAATCCCTGGAAAGATGATGGAACGGCTCACCCTGCAGTCTGTCTCTAAGTACATGGAAGACAAGACAGTCATCAGGAGTAGTCACCATGGATTTGCCAAAGGGAGCTCGTGCTTAACCAATCTGGTTACCTTCTGTGGTGGGACAGTTGGCTGAATAGACAGGAGAGACCAGTGGATTTTGTCTGCATGGGCTTTAGCCAGGCTTTTGCCAGTGTCTCCCATGATACCCTCATAGGCAAACTCAGAAAGTGTGGGCTGGATGAGTGGATGGTGAGGTGGATTGAGTGCTGGCTGAACACAGAGCTTGAAGGGTTGTGGTCAGCATCACAGGGTCAAGTTGCAGGCCCGTCACTGGTTGTGTCCTCCAGGGTTCAATGTGGGGCCCAGTATTGTCTAACTTATCCCTCAGTGACTCAGATGAAGGGGCAGATGCCTCCTTAGCAAGTTCACTGATGGCACAAAGCTGGGAGGAGCAGCCGATATCCCAGAGAGCTGTGCAGCCCTTCAGAAGGACCTCGGCAGGTTGGAGAGATGGACAGAGAAGAACCATCTGAAACTCAACAAAGGCAAGTGCAGGGTCCTGCACCTGGGGAGGAACAACCCCAGGCACCAGTGCAGGATGGGGGCTGACCTGCTGGGAAGCAGCTCTGCAGAGAAGGCCCTGAGGGTCCTAGAGGACAACAAGCTGTCCATGAGCCAGCAGTGGCTGGGCCAACAGGGTTTTTGCAGTGTTTAACACTTTGCAGTGTTTCCATTTTCAAGGGTGACAGCTGGTGCAGAAGCAGATGGAGTTGTTGGCTGCGTGTCAGGCCCTGAGAAGGTGTGTGCTAAGACAAGGTGCCAAACCTGCCAACCCCAAATTCTCCCAGTTCTAGTGAGTCATTGTAACCATCTCCATGTCCTGGGAAGTAAAAAAGGTCTTGCACTCTCATGGCCTTCAGCAGAGACTCTGCAAGATGATGCTGGGAAATCTGTCTCGTGTAATTGAGTAATATTTAAAAATATAATAAAGTTGTAGAATTGTAACCCAGCATGTGCTTCCCTGATGTATTCACTGGGCATCTGTGGTATCTATGCAATGTGCATGTGTATTTAGGTTTTGTTTGTTTTTTAAAATGTGAGCGGCATTATTTGTTTGCAGATATTTTCCAAATTGAAGTAAAGGAATGCTTTTTGTTATGTGAGTAGTTACAAGCAGACTGAGTAGGGAAAGGGCTTTGGCACCTCCTGGGGGGTAGAAATAATGGTGTTCAAAACCATCAGCTCCCCTTCTCTGCTGTATTATACATAACACCTCGTATACTGCCTGTGGTTAGTTATCCTCTACGGCAGCGTCAGTGGGATCTCGGAACCAGCCCAGAAAGGTGTCCAGCTGGCTGAACTTCTGATCAGTGTGAGTCACCAGCCCTTCTGCAGAGTGCTGTCCCGACAGCTCTTCACAGCAGCTGTTTCTAGTAGGTGCTTGGTGACGTGTCTGCAGGGATGCAGGGATTGATCCTGGGAGCAGATGTCCCCAGCCAGAGGTGAGGTGAAGGCCCTGAGTGCCCTCCCTGCTGCTTTTCACTGGCCTGTTTCCTAAGTGTCAGCTGTGCCCACCTTGGCTGGGCTGGGAGCTCTGAGGAAGAGCTGTGCACAGATGTCCTCTGGGAGCCCATACGGAAGGGTCAGGGTGGGGATGGGTGACTCCAGGCAGAGGCTTTCCTGCTGCCAGCTGCTGGGAAGAGGCACGTTAGCTTCGTATCGGCACCTGAGGGAGAGCCTCCAGAGCAGCCTCCAGAGCTGTGCTGGTGTGTGGGCCGCCCTCGCAGATTGCATACACAGAGCTCCATGCTGAGACTCGCTGTGGCACAGGGCTGTCCTCTATCAGCTGGCATTAGCTGCTGTGGTCTCATGGCTTTCTTAAGGGGAGGTGCCTGGGCAGTGAGCTTGGTGGGGCTGTGCTGGTTGCAGGCTGCAGCACCATGCCGTGACCTCGCACGTGTCTCCCCGTGTGTGGTACCACAGTGGCTGACGTCTCCCAGGGCAGATTTCCCCCTCGTGCTGCAGAAGGCTTTATCTTTGGCACACAGGTGTGGGGCGCTTCCTGGCGCCGGCACGGCTGGGAGGGGGCGGTTGGTGTGAGCTGTGCTGAGTAGAGCTGGGAGGACAGGCAGTGCTGCCGGGAGCTGGGATGGAGGGCGAGGGGACACATATCCCTGGGACAGGCAGTGTATCCCCCCCAGGGGGGAAGGTGAGTGAGTGTCTGTTTGTGTGGGTGAACTTTAAACCGTGCCTTTTGGGTAGTGCGAGAAGGAGGAATAAATAATGGTCAGAACTGTGCTTTATTTTCAGAGCTCATCGAGTGCTGCTGAAAATGACTCAGACCTTGATGAAGAGCCTCTACTCAGAAAAAATCACCGCCGGTTCGTCATCTTCCCCATCCAGTACCCAGACATATGGAAGATGTATAAGCAGGCTCAGGCCTCCTTTTGGACAGCAGAAGAGGTGAGCCCTGGGCCAGTGGGTTGGCAAAAGGCAGTCAGACCACTGGGGTCCTGGTGCATCTTTCCTGGCTCTGCTGCTGGCTTCTGTGCTGCAAAGGTTGGAGTTAATTGCATCGAACATGAGGTACCAGCACCAAAGCAGAGCTCCCTTCATTGACAGTGGCAAGCAAGCTGCTTGCACAGGGTGATTCAGCAGAGCTGTTTTAGATGCTTAGTTTAGGATGAGGTGGAATTGTGTCCTGGGGTACTTCCCTGGTTATAGAGAAATCCTAAGTCAGATTGCTCTGATTTGTGGTCAGATAGCTCCTACCCTTCTGTGGTGTCTGAACCTGCAACTAACTCCTTGCCCATGTAAGATGCTCTGGGACATTTAATGTTGTTCCTTAATATTAGGTACCTAAATTTCCAGAGAGATGGTGTTAATCAGGGACACTTGCTAAAAATGTGTTTAGCTGACTCCTGATTGCCCTGGTGAGGTGCTTGCCCCATGTTACAGTGCAAACTCTAAGCTCTCCCCCAAGGTTGCTGGTTAGCTAGACCTGAGCAGTGCTTGCTATGCTTGCAGCAGTGCAGGCCTCTGAACACTGCACTGCTTTGGAGAGATCAGCTGCCAGGGGAGCTGGTTGTTCCAACTCAAAACTTATGCACTCTTTGCTTGTTTGCGAGCAGTGGTCTGCAATTGCAGAGGAGTGAGATGAAAACACTGGCAGGCTCTAAATAGACCAGAAAGCATCATGGGATGATGAGGAGCAGTTGTTTGTGGAGGTGATACTTCATTGTCTGCCTGGGAGGCTTGCTGCCCTGTTGCAGCAGAGCTTCATTTAAAGCTAGTTGGTGATGTTCATGGCTTAAGAAAAAGCATTTGAACTCCTGCCTTATTAGCATTTCCCTTTTACTATGTTACTGGTTCCATCTTACACTGTCCTACCATCTGTGAGTCCTCTGCATTTTTCACATCTAACTCTACTGAAGTGCTGCTTTGGTTCAGAAATCCTACAAACAAGCAAACAGAGAAGGCCCATGTGAAGGAAGCTGTGGTTTTCTCTCATGGCTAGGGTTTGGTGTGACAGACAAGAGCAGTTGCACAGCATGTACTCCGTACCGTTCTTTGACAAGATGGAGGCTGAACACCTGCCAAAGGCAGAAGTCCCCTCAGTCCATCTTTTGACATGCTTGGGTATAGCTTTCTTGGAGTATCAGCATTTATTTCAAGTAAAGTTTAAGTGTCTCCAAGTGAGCTCTGGTTACTAGTGCATGTTCATACTTGTGACAAAAAGATACTAATGCTTTTCAAAATCTTGTTTATTTATTCAATGGACACTGATTTTTATTCCACGTTACAAAAGCGTAAACTGTGAAACAAGTACATGATGTTACTGTTGCAGCGAGAGACCACAGAACTGCAGTGTATCTGTTGTCTTTTACAGTCACAAGTATCTACATTCTCTACATGTAAAAATTTGAAAGCAAATGCCAAAACTCTGCCTCAGTCACTTGACTGGGCTGCTTCTGTTTTTACAGAATGACAAATGCCAGAGGACAACAATGTTTTTCTTTCTTCTTTTCATTAGGTTGATTTGTCAAAGGACCTTCCTCACTGGAACAAGCTGAAAGCAGATGAAAAATACTTTATCTCTCATGTTCTGGCATTCTTTGCAGCCAGTGATGGAATTGTAAATGAAAACCTGGTGAGAAAGACTTACAGAGGGCTCGAATACTGAGTCATGTTATTGTCTTCTTAACTTTCCATTTTGGCTTTTTCACATTAATGCATAGGTTTATTAAATGTATACATTTTTTCTCCCCATCTCACCTTTGTCAAGTGGAACAAGTAGCCTGTTCTTCTGGGAGCAGTGTTTGAGTTAAATTGGCTCACCTGTGGTCATCAGGACTCCAGATCACATCACTCTGGGACACTGTTTTTAAGTTTGGCCCCTGCTTGCCTGTGGGATGTGCATTTCTGAATGAATTAATAGAACCCCATATTTTTCCTGTCTCATGTTAATTGAAAAGTAGGGAATACAGACCATGGGTATGATATGTATTCCTCATTTTGGTGAAATCTGTTTTGTTCTCACTGAGTGGCATCCTAGAATCTCTTAGGGCTGCAGGTGGGTGCTGCTAAAAAGGTGGGGAATTCTTCCTGTTGAGATCTGTTCTGGGCTGGAGTGGTATCTATCTATGAGTTTCTATGAGTTTAAATCTCAAATGTTTGAATATTTATAACATGTAGAAAATATGTGCATGTATTGCATGAACATGCCTTATGTCATGCTATTTATATTTTTACTGATGAGCAAAAAGTCTGAGGCTTTGTTCAGTGCAAACTGTTTAGTATTGCATTATTTTTCTGTTCTTCTCCTGTGTACATGTGCCCTCATGCTTCAGCTCTTAGATGTATTTACTGCTTTATTTTCCTCCGCACCACAGCTATCCTATTGACATGTCTGTGAACAAAGTAGGACCAAACTTCTCCCATGCTGGCTCTGTAGCAGAGATCTATTGTCTCTCCTGTTAAGCTCAGAGTAGTGTTGTGCAGGACTGTGTTACTGTACTCATTGCCATGCTTTCTGGTTTTGGTAGGTGGCACGTTTTAGTCAGGAGGTGCAGATCCCAGAAGCTCGTTGTTTCTATGGCTTTCAGATTCTCATTGAGAATGTTCACTCAGAGATGTACAGCTTGCTCATAGACACCTACATCAAAGATCCCAAGAAAAGGTAAACCTCTGGTTGTGTTACAAACCTGTGGGAAATATGTTGCTGAAGCCAGTGGCACTGCTGTAGGGCAGCAGCAGCTGTCTCCTGTTTCATACTGATTTTTTGGGGGAGTTGGGCTTTGAGTTTTGAGTTCCTTAAAGCTTTCAAGGCCTGCATGCCTGACCCCCAAAACAGAGAGGAGTATTACTGACCAAGGCTTGTTGAGGGAGTATCAGAAGGTTAGTTAATATTTGTATAAATCTTTCATTGCTGGAAGTGTGGACTATGTGAAATGTTAAAGGTTAGATGAGCTGCTTGAGGGTATTGTGCTCCTGCAGTGCTTGCTCTTGCATCAGCAAAGGATCAGCCCCAGGAAATCGAGTGCTCGTGATCAAAATGGTGTTTCTAATGTACAGCAGTCAATGTATTGCATCCTTTCAGTCTTTTTGTTGTCAATGCTTTTTAAAACAACTTGAACTGCTTATTTTTGAATGATTGAGTTCTTTGGAGAGCTCCATCACCTTTGTTGTCTGAAGAACTTCCTAGTCCAAACAGTAATAAGTTTGAAAAGCAGCGTTTTTCCTCAGAGACTCCACCTGGTGCCAGTCAGGCAGAGGTTGCTTTCCCACAGTGGCATCCTGTGTTGGTGATGGTGGGAGAACTGCAAGGTTTCCTTTCAGGTGTTCAGCATGGGAACAGAGTCTGTGCATGTAGGAGTTGTCCAGTTCCTTTTGTGGAGTTGGGCAAGATGAGGTTATGCTGCGTGGATAGACTGAAGTGGCTGGCTTCAAGTCTGAGAGGCACTGCAGTCTGGTGGGTGAGCACTCCTGGGATGGGATGTTTGAGTTCACAGCTTGCCTCCCCTGAGCCCTTGGATTTGTTCCCTTCTGCACATTTGCCTCCCTCTGCACTTGTTATCAGAGATCACGTCGTGGTTTAACCTGGCAGGCAGCTAAACACCACACAGCAGCTCACTCACTGCCTGCCCCTGCCCAGTGGAGTGGGAAAGAATTGGGGAGAAAAGTAAAACTGGTGGTTTGAGGTAAAGGCAGCTGGATAGGACAGAAAAGGAAAATAGTAATAATAATGATATATGAAACAAGTGATGCACAATGCAGTTGCTCACTGCCTGCTGACTGATACCCAGCCAGTTCCCAAGAAGCAGCCCCTGGCCAGCTTTCCCCTTAGTTTATATTCTGAGCATGACACTGTATGGAGCATCCCTTTGGCCACTTGGGGTCTGCTGTCCTGGCTATGTCCCCTCCCAGCTTCCTGTGCCCCCCAGCCTGCTCACTGGTGGAGTGAGGTTAGAAGCTGAAGAGTCCTTGACTTCGTGTAAACACTGCTTAGCAGCAACTAAAATATCAGTGTGTTATCAACGTAATTCTCATTCTAAATATAAAACACAGCACTGTACGACAACTAGGAAGTAAATTAACTCTATCCCAGGCAAAACCAGGACAGATCATCACCCTTTTGGGGTGGGAATGGTCTCTTACTTGGGTTAGTTCAGAGCTTTGCATAATGGGATCAATCCTCTGTCTGGTGGAGCTGGAAGAGACAACCAGGGCAGATTTACATAAATCACTATTTTGATGTTTTGTCTCTCTTTTCTTCTATAGGGATTTCTTATTTAATGCCATTGAAACAATGCCTTGTGTTAAGAAGAAAGCAGACTGGGCTCTGAAGTGGATTGAAGACCGAGAATCCACTTTTGGTGTGTAGCTTTTTAAAAACTTGTTTCTGTTGCATATATTCTGTTGTTGATCCTCTGTGAGTAAACTGCACCCCTGGAACATGAAATGAAATTCTCCACAGATGTAGTGGCTTCTGGGTCTCTGGTTTAACTAAAGAACTAGAAGTAACTTCTGGCGAGCATGTATGTTTTTATCTTCAGCTAGAGAAGTACAGTAATGGCAGTGCTCCCTGAAATCATGTAACGAAAAATGCTTGTAGATTTCTCTGTCTTTTTTTGTCTTTATACTGAACAACCCTGGTTTCCTCAGTTTTTGCTTGTAGACCTTATTTTCTAGTTTTGATTATTTCTTGTAGTTGGTTCCTATTTTGTATTTGGTGTTTAGAACTGGGCAGCTGAAGTCTTGCAAGTCCAGGTATTTTCTGTGTTCATGTTCATGTAGACAAATCCATGGGGTTTTTTTGTAACTGAGGCATGATTGAGCCTGGACAAAAAAGATTCAAGAATCATCTGTTTCTGGTGTTTCTGGTTTGCTGTTGGGACCAGGTTTCTAGTTTTTGTATCTAGTTTCAGAGCTGGGGCACTGTCTCAGCTTCCATCAGCATGGTGCAGGGCATCCTTTCCAATGTTCTGCATTCTTACAGAGTTGGCTCTGAAGGGTGTGCTGTAGCTGAAATGCATAATGAGTGCACTCTGGTGAAGTTTTAAAAGCAAACATCCTCTATATTTCGAGAGAGTGTAGGAGATGGAGAGATTCAGCCTGGTGAACAGAATAAATCTGAGCATTATTCTTTTGTGGTGTCTGTTCACAGCTCTTTTTTGAGAGGGGGTTATTTTTTGTAGCTGTACATTGTTCTGTCCTGGTGCTCTCGCTGCCTCCCCAGTCTGGCTTTGCTTGCTGTGCGTGGAGCCCCTTCATCCTCCTTTTGTTTTAGCTCCCAGCAGTGTGGGGTGTGCCAGGAATCAGAAGGTTCCCTAGCTCAAAAGCAGTGTAGCCCCTGCACCCTGCCCCCAAACTTCATGCATTTTATCCAAATATGTAATCAGGCTTGTGCTTCATTAAACCTATATTTTATGAGCAGCCTTTCTCCATTCCTCTATAGAAATAACCGATGAGATTTTTGGCATTGCCAGAAAAATTATTTCCTCAATGACTTCTGTGATACTTGTAAGTTGGTATTGCTCTCTGTGATTTCTTCCTAACTTGAATTTCTTCAGATGAGCCAGCAGTTGGTATTTTTATCTCATAGAAGAAGTGGGACATCTGGCTATTTTGGGTTATTTTATTAACAAGATTCTGTGCAGTTCTTATTGGGAAAAGGCACCAGAACTTAGTGCAGAACATACACAATGAGCCTGTGAAGTTGTTTGAAGTAGTGTACATGGAATGATGTGGCTTCACTAAACAGTCAGATGGTCTTGTAGTCTGAAGAAATACATTCATGTAGAGAACAGGGAAAACTGGGGCCAATAATGCCTTGCTTTCCATGGATTAAAGATGGGATAACACAAATAGTTATTTATGTCTTGACCTACGTTCTGTAGTCTTTCACTCTTGTAAGAATATGATTTCATGTAGATTCCCAGCAAGAAGAAATTGTGGGGTAGCGGTTTTTGTTTAATTTTTAAGAGATTGACTATTTTCTTAGTTCTGTCTGTCAGTTAACACAGCTGCTTTCTGGCCTTTCAGGAGAAAGAGGTAATGGAGTACTAATGTCTTGGCCACTTTGGACAATTACATTCTTTTGCTCCTGCTCTGTGTCAGTTTCAGTGGGTGCCTTGGTTCTTCAGTTCTGCTGGGGTTGCCTATGGCTGAGTGCTGTGGGGTGTGTAGACACTCTGTGGCTTGGGATCTGCTGCAGGATGCAGTCAGAGACAGCATCTGGTGCTGCAAAGGGGATTGCTCCTCTCCAGCATCGTTCTGTCTGATGCAGATGGTGCATCTTGCTGATGAGCAATACAGCAATTTGTGTCTAATGAAAAATGTGTTATGTTAAACAGGTGAGAGAGTGGTTGCCTTTGCTGCAGTGGAAGGCATCTTCTTTTCTGGCTCCTTTGCTGCTATATTTTGGCTGAAGAAGAGGGGCCTGATGCCTGGACTGACTTTCTCCAATGAACTTATTAGCAGAGATGAGGTAATGTGGCATGTCCTACACACTTGTTTGGGAAGAAAAGTGAGTTTCCAGGGGAAGGGCAGAATTATATTCATGAAGAACCCATAGTCTTGACAGAGAAAGGGGAAAGAAGCAGACTTTTACAAATAATTACAGAATCATAGAATCATTTAGATTGGAAAAGACCTTTAAGATCACTGAATCAAACTGTTAACCTGCCACTGCCAAGTCCACGACTAAACTATGTCCTTAAGTGCCACATCCATGTGTCTTTTAAATACCTTCAGGGGTGGTGACTCAACCACTTCCCTGGACAGCCTATTCTGGTGCTCGACAATTTCCATGAAAAAGTTTTTTGTAATATCCAATCTAATCCCCTGCTTGATGCAACTTGGGGCCATTTCCTCTTGTCCTGTTGCTTGGGAGAAGAGACCGACCCCACCTCACTACAACCTTCTCTTAGGTGGTTGAAGAGAGTGACAAGGTCTCCCCTGAGCTTCCTTTTCTCCAGCCTAAACACCCCCAGCTCCCTCAGGCAATCTTCATAAGACTGGTACTCCAGACCCTTCACCAGCTTTCTTGCCCTTCCCTGACACGCTGCAGCACCTCAATGTCCTTCTTGTAGTGAGAGGCCCAAAACTGAACACAGGATTCAAGATATGACCTTGCCAGTGCCCAGTACAGAGGGACAGTCACTGCCCTGGTCCTTTGGCCTTGCTATTCCTGATACAGGCCAGGATGCCACTGCCTTCTTGGCCACCTGGGCACACACTGGCTCATGTTCAGCCACTCTCAACCAGCACTCCCAGGTCCTTTTCTGCTGGGCTGCTTTCCAGCCACTCTGCCCCAAGTCTGTAGCATTGCAGGGGGTTGTTGTGGCACAAATGCAGGACCAGGCACTTGGCCTTGTTGAACCTCATACCATTGTCTTCAGTCCACTGATCCAGCCTGTCCAGATCCCTCTGCCTTCCTACTCTCCGGCAGATCAACATTCCTACCAAACTTGGTGCCTTCTGCAAACTGACTGAGGGTGCACTCAATCCACTTCACCAGGTCATTGATAAAGATATTAAACAGGACTGGCCACTGGGGCCAGTAACATATGCATATATATATCATATATAACATAACATAACTGGGCCCTGGGGAATGCCACCTGTGGCCAGCCACCAACTGGATTTAATTCTCACCACATTTTTTGGCCTGGCCATCCAGCCAGTTTTCTACCCAGCAAACAGCATTAATGAATGTAAAGCCTGGGTGCCACTGGGTCCCTCAACAGAAATACCTGTTTTTAAAGGGAGTAAACATAAATACTGGTGTCCCAATTGTGGTTTAACCCCAGCCAGCAATCAAGCCCCATGCTACCACTCTCTCACTTCCCCACCAGTAGGATCAGGGAGAGAATCGGAGGGGGAAAAGCTAGAAANATCGGAGGGGTAAAAGCTAGAAAGCTCATGGGTTGAGATGAAGACAGTTTAATAGGGAAAGCAAAAGTCACACACACAAGCAAATCAGAACAAGGAATTAATTCACTGCTTCCCCGGGGCAGGGAGGTGTTCAGCCATCTCCAGGAGAGCAGGGCCCCATCAGGTGCAACGATGACTTGGGAAGACAAACGGCATCACTCCAAATGCTCCCCTCCCCCCCACCTCATTCTTCTCCCCCACTTTATATTGAATATTATGTCACATGGTATGGGATATCCCTTTGGTCAGTGTGGGTCACCTGTCCCCGCTCAGGACAGGTGCTGTGTCTCCTCCCAACCTCCCATGCACCCCCAGCTTCCTCACCAGCATGGCAGTATGAAAAGCAGAAAAGGCCTCGGTTCTGTGTAAGCCCTGCTCAGCAATAGCAAACACATCACTATGTTATCAACCCTGTGTTCAGCCCAAACCCAAAACACAGCCCCATACCATACTTGAAGAAGACTAGCTCTACCCAAAACCGGCACACCAGCCAAAACCAGCACACCAATGCATATAGTATTATCAAAAAGGTGGATTTTTTTTTAGATTGAAGGGAATGTTTGTTTTCCTGTGCTGTGAAGGAAGCCAAAGGTCTGGCTGCTCAAGGAGTAGGGTGGAATTGCATGGGCCCCAGCTGCAGGGCGGGCTGGCTGGAGCAAGGACGTGGATAGTGTGTGACTCTGAGACTTGCTGTGCCTCAGCTGCTTCAGGCAGGTTCAAGTGGGTTCCAAGTACCACTCCCCACCTGGTCCTGGTTGTGGATCCCAGAACTTGCAGACAGCTGCCTGCATCCATCACCGAGCCAGCTGTGGCAGGTTGCTGCAGAAGCAGCAGATACCACTCCTCTCCATGGTCTTGTGTTGCTGCACAGCGATAGGATCTCCTGGGAGGGGGCAACTACAGATCTGCCTTTGAGGAGAGTGCTTCTTAAGATGTGAGGTGTCTGAGGGGCTGCATGTCAGCACACCAAATGTGGCAGGCCATGTGCTTACAAGTGCCCCTTCTTTTCACGGCTTCCTTCATTTCTCTTTCCTTGCTCCCTGTGAGTTGATAGCTGTTGTTTATGGCTGGGGACTGTGCACTGCGCTACTTGCATCGCTGTCAGTACTGAAAAAGTAGAAAGACCAGTTTTGTATGCAGTATAAACATGCTAGTGGTTGTAACTCAGCAGAGTTGGTCTTAAAGTGTAAAGAGCTTTTTCATAACAGAAGTAATTTTCATGGGTTAGATAAACTGCCTTGAAATGAGATATCTTACGATGTCTTTAAAAGACACTTTTGAAGAAAGTGATATGATGAGTAAGGAAAAACAAATAGTTCTTCAGCCTTCACTTTCCTTGTGTTTTCTTTGAGTCATTATGAGCTGATCCATTTGAGCGAGGCAGGGATTTGTTACAAGGATCACTTGGAGGTGAGTGAGTGTAACTGTACTTCTCTGCAGAGTCAAGCACCAAAAGACTAAAATTTTCTTGAGCTCTGCTGGCATAATTCCAACTGCAGTGCTGTTATGAAGGTTAAAGCTTGGTGCACAGAGCACCTGCATTGAAACCCAGTGGCAGTAAAAAGAATCCACAATGGAAAACTACGAACTGTTTTTTGTTGCACCTGGACAGATAAATGATTAACGCTCAATGTGTTTTTTGAGCTGCAGGCTCTGTTCCCAGCCTGTTCTTGAGCTGGTGCATCTCTGATACTTAAAGGTGCAAAGCTGGTGGGAGCACCAGTCAGCAGAGCACACTGGTTCATGGGAGAAGCCAGGCACGTCCTGCATCCTGCTGATGATGTGGCCCTGGATAACACCATGGGAGGCCTTGCAGCAGGCAGCTAATGCTGTCGCTAGAGGGGAGGATATTTCCCAAATTACGTTATTTCAGGGCTGTTTTGTGACCTGAATCACAAAGATTTTACAGCCTTTCCAAAAAAGTTTTCACAGAATCACAGAATTGTTAGGGTTGGAAGGGTCCTCTGGAGATCATCCAGTCCAACCCCCCTGACAAGCAGGGTTGCCTGGAGCAGGTGACATAGGAACATGTCCAGGTGGGTTTGGAATGTCTCCTGAGAAGGAGACCCCACAATCTCCCTGGGTAGCCTGTTGTGCTTTGTCATGCTTGACATAAAGAAGTTCTTCCTCATGTTGAGGTGAAATTTCTTGTGTTTTAGTTTATAGCCATTGCTCCTCGTCCTGTCTCTGGGATCTACTGAAAAGAGCCTGGCACCATCCTCTTGGCACCTACCTGTCCTGGCTTCAGCCAAAGACAGGGTTAATTTTTTGCAGTAGCTGTGAGGTGGTAGAGCCTGGAGCTGTGTGGGCATGGCTAAGACCCTAATGTTATTGGGTACCATCTCAGGTCACTGACAGGGGTGAGGAAAGGGAACTCCCTCTCCTGCTTTTGAGAAGAAGGGCATTCCTTCCTGTGGGAAAAAGCATAACTGGGAAGAGCAGGTAGGTATTTGTCGTGGGCTTTCCATGTAAATAGTTTCTTTATCTTACACATTTTGTTATTCATATTGCTGTTACTGTTCCTTTTGTTATCTCATTGCTGTTTCCAGTAAATGGTTCTTACCCATCCTGTGGTTTTCACCTTTTGTGCCTCCATCCCCAGAGCAGGAAAGGGCAAGGGGAAGCTGGGGGAGAACGAGCCAGTGGCATCTGGTTTGGAAGAGTCTTGGTGGGGGTACTGAACTGGGGAGTACCATTCCTAAACCACACCACCACCTTTGAGATAATCATATGCATTAATGAGATCCCCTCTCAGTGTTCTCTTCTCCAGACTAAACAGGCCCAGCTCCTGCAGTCTCTCCTCATAAAAAAGATGCTCCAGATCCCTCATCATTTTTGTGACCTCTTCTGGACCCTCTCCAGTAGCTCCTTGTCTCTTTCCTACTGAGGAGCCTGGAACTGGACAAAGAAGTCCAGATGTGACCTCACCAGGGCCGGGCAGAAGGAGAGGATCACCTCCCTCAACCTGCTGGCCACACTCTTCCCGAGGTACCCCGAGATACCCTTGGTCCTTCTGGTCACAAGGGCGCTGCTGGCTCAGTCAGCTTGTCACCCACCAAGACTCCCAGGTCTTCCGCAGCAGAACAGTTCTCTAGTCAGTCAGCCCCCAGGTTTTGTTTTGACCCTTGTTAATGATCGTATTGGATTGTCTTGTAGCCCTTAGTCTGACAAATCCTTCTGATTGTTTTCACTCTGGATGTGCCCTCTTGGTGCTTATTGGCTGTAATCACCACCTTGCTGTTGAGAGGAGAAACAGCAGTGCAGTGCTCCTTCAGTCTGGCAGTGGTGGGTGTGGCTGAAGCCAGAGCGTCAAGTTGTACCCAGGCAAGTCAGAAGCTGAGGCACCTCTTGGAGCAGCTGTCTGGTACCCACTGCAGACTGTGAGGGGTTGCTTGTCTCCTGATGTTTTCTTACCTTGGAGGGAGACTTTTCTGGAAATCCTAGAAAGGAGCACAGTTTACTAGGCTCTGTGTACGATAGCTGGGTAAAAAGAGAAGGGGATTTTATTTGGGGCAGAGATGATTTGGTAATCTTGGGTCTGATGACTCTAATCTGAATCTGCCTTGTTGAAAATGCTATTGGGAGAAGCAAGGGAAGAAATGCTACTGAAAGAATTTAAGTCAAGTATCTCGAAGCAAAGAGGAGGTAAACAGCCTATTTTAACTCACAAGTAGTTTTGCCCATCTTGATGTAGAAGTCTTTCTGCAAAATCATCCCTGACGGGATGCAGAGATCAGCAGGGCTCTGTGCAGGATCCCTCACAGCAGAGCAGCCCTCAGAAAAATTTTACCTGAAAAACATGTATGCTGAGCATTATTTTGGCATAGGTGGCTTGTGATGGACTATAAACTACAAGTCCACACTACATGTGATAACATTAAGACTTTCAAAAAAGCAGGAGGCTGAGAAACTTCAGCCCAAATGATGCTGCCTGAAAATAAGAGCAAACTGTGTGGAGGAGGGGAAAACTGACTGTTTCTTCCATTGTTCTCTTATTTCAGGGTCTACACTGTGATTTTGCTTGCCTAATGTTCCATTATTTAGTGAACAGACCATCAGAAGAGCGAGTCCGTGAGATCATCGTTAATGCTGTAGAAATTGAGCAGGTAATCCTGGCTGTGACAGCATTGTGGGCAGCACAGGCCCAGTCTGACGTGTGAAATAAACAAATTAACTTCTAACTTTCGGGATTCCATGTTTGATACTTGGCTCAGGCTTGGATCCCTGATGCATGATACCATTCTTTCCCTCTTCCTTAATGGTGACAGTAAGTCAGAGACTTTCTGATTCAGTTGTCAAGCAACTGGGGGAAGCTGAAGCTGGCAGCTGGTTTTCTCCTTAATGACAGAAAGGAAGGAAAGCTGTCTTATTTGATATTGAATAGAATAGTTCCAGTTGGAAGGGACCTGAAATAATCATCTAGTCCAACCGCAACTGTCTCCTAGAGAGGAGTTTGTTTACATCTGTCGTTTCAGGATCTTTGTCTCTCCCTATTGTATTCACATCTCTTCTTGGCCTGAGGAGAAGGCAAGGTCTGTTCTGGCCACGTGTATCGTGCTGGGTTCTGGCTTTTTCTGAGGTTGATGTCAGGTTCTTTCATGTGAAGTGCTGCCCTTCTGCAGGCACAAGTTTCTGCATGGCTGAGTATTTGGCAGGATTTTAGTTTAGTTTTCTTTCCTGTTGTCATCTAACTGCTGTGATGATGACAAATGCTCCTGCTTGGTCTCACAACACTGACAGGTATTGCATCAGTGCCTAAACATACACATGACTGGGTTCAGCACTCATGTATATCACTGCCCTCTCTGATCTGTCATTCTGTAATGGCTGGAAGCCAGGAAAACTGGTGATTTCTGGATTTATCCCTGCTCCCACTAGTATGGTCTGTAGGTTTGTTAAGTTGGAGCTTAAGCTTACACTGAAGCTTATGCTAGGGGAGTGGGGAAAGGCAGATTAGAGGGGCAGTGATAAAAATCTTGTGCCTTTTCCAGAGTAATAGGCGAAAAATAAAGGAAGATACAAACAGTTGCTGAAAACAGAAGATACTTGTTGAATTTAGTGATGCAAGTTATTTATTCAGACAACTTCCTGGGGAGCTTGGAACCTCACAAATTATGTTACTGTGAAACACAGGTGTCTTCTCTCCTTTTTCTTCTTAAATTTAATTTCCCTGAATGTCATCTGTATTTTAACTTCTAGGAGTTTCTAACAGAGGCGTTACCTGTGGGTCTGATTGGAATGAATTGCACCTTGATGAAACAATACATTGAGTTTGTTGCAGACCGGTTACTAATGGAGCTTGGGTTCTCAAAGGTAAGAGATGCAATTGCCCCAAATGCTGGCCTGCCAGAGCATCCCAGGAAAGCTTTCAGCACAAAGCACTCCCTTGTCATGCCAGGGAGCAGGTCATATTTAGTGCAGGGACTTCCTGTGAGTGACAGCTGAAACCACAGCATTAATAGCTAGGCTTCACCGTAAAAGAGCAAGAACAGTTTAGGCCATTGTTTCCCTTCAGCTGCTCAGCAGGTTTGTAAAAGGAAACATCAGCTGTGCTCAGATGCTGCAGTGCTTGAAGAATAACCAGCACCTTGCACAAGTGAAGTTCACCACAGACCAAACTCCTGGGAGTGGCAGTACTGAATTTGTGTAGATAGGTGTCCATGGAGCCTGCAGGATATCACAGCCAGAGGCGGTCTGGTTTGAAAGAGTTTGACAGTTTTGTTTGTCGTGGGGTTTGTAAAGCATTATTTCCCTGCAGAATCACCAGTGTAATAGTGTTTTCCTTCCCCAGGTCTTTCATGCAGAAAACCCTTTTGATTTCATGGAGAATATTTCTCTGGAAGGAAAAACAAATTTCTTTGAGAAGCGGGTTTCAGAATATCAACGTTTTGCTGTTATGACAGAAACAATGGACAATGTCTTCACTTTGGATGCAGATTTTTGACAAATTGGCAAATGAATGGTGGCTGTTTCCCTCTCCTCATCTCCCTTTTTGCTGTGAAGTTGACTTAATTTCCTGTCACGGAATCAGAGTCTCCTGGGATTTTTTCCTGGGTTTTCATGTTGTTTGTCAGAGGAGTAAATATATTTCTCTCTGTGTCATTTGAAAACAAAAGGGGGATCATTTGTAAAAAATTTATATGGCTTCATAAAAGGATGCCCTTTTTAAGATTCCCTTGACTCATCTGCTGTCAATGCTGTCTTTAAAAATGACACGGATACTACTACTTTTTTAAGACTTTGGTAGTGTTTTAAGAAAGCAAACTGCATATTTACCTCATGTTATGGTATTTTAATCTGAAAACTAGATGAAGTGTCACTCCATGTAAAAATGTTGCTATAAATTATTTTCCTGTTTTCTATTTTCGTGTTTATAGATTTTGTCTAGAGTAAAAGCTCTTCTGTTTCACCCTGCTGCAGATACAGTAATAATTGAATGTGGGAAGACATTAAGGAGGTCTGAACTATAGAATGTTATTAAACCCAGGAATTAAGTTTGATCTCCCCATTAACCTAGGTTCTGTCTGGAAAAAAGTTTGGTTGGAAAACTGATGGGTCTTGGTAGGCATTTAAGTCAAATACATTTGACTCTTGTCTTACAGCTGTTACTGAACAGGTCAGTGGACTTTGAATGGTTCTTGAAAAGGCACACCTGTTAACAGTGGAGAAAAACCACATCCTGTAGCTCTTTGGCTTGTGCTGCCTGTTTTTCCTTGCTTCACTGATCAAGTGCCTTATTAAGCAGTCTGTAGTTGTGTTGTGTTTGTAATCATCTGACACTGAAACAGCCAGCTCTGGGTGTTGTCAGTCTTCCCACTGTCATGCTAGGTGATGTGATATTCTCCCCTTCTTGGCTGCACTTGTGCATTGAAGGAGTGAGAAAACATACCATTCCAAGGGACTATCCCTTGAGGTGCTGCACACATACTACTCGGGCTGTAAGGAAGCACCCAGTAACGTCTGAAGGGACATCACGTTGCGTGTTCAACGTGAACCATTGGAACCGTTGTCACAGAAGAGCTTCTGAAAGAAGGCATGAAACCTTTCAAAAACAAAGCCAGAAGTAGTATGGAGTAGCAGCATCTTACAAAGGACTGTTGTTTGGTTTTTGATTGTGTGCCTGAAAACTGTTTGTAATATTTTGACATCACACGCAGAGAATGGAGCGATTGAAGAACGGTTAACGTGCTGCAGTGGTACTTGGGGTGGGAGGGATGCCATTCAGCTGTACCTGGTTTATCTGCAAATAGATAGGCTCTTTTTTTTTTGTCAAAGATGAAGTGAGTGTACAAGAGCTAGACTAAAGGGTCTGCTTTATTAAACCTAAGCATTTTTCATCATGTTCAGCATTTTGTGAAAGAGCTTTTGTAAGTCTTACTGTTGCAAACATCTTGTGCTGCTTTTGATACACCTGGCATGAGCTGAGCCGACAGCCCAGGGTTATCAGTGATGGGGTGGTGTAAGTGTTATTTCCCTGCCAGCCCAGATCAGCCATAGTCCTGGCTATCTGAGTTCCATGAAACAGGTCCACTGCCTTAGCATAGTTCCTAGTGGACAACTGTCCTTGCTATAAAAATAAGCAGCAAAATTGACTCTGTTTTTTTAGTCTCTGTAAAAGATCAGGAGTATGTACTGAGCATGGAAATGGAACAGCTTTTTTTTTTCCTAGAGCAGAACCTGTGTCATTTGACTTAAGGTACTTGGAAGAGGGCAGAGGGGAACCTGGAGAATACAGAGAAAAGCTGGAACTGGTGGCCCTCACTAATGTCCTGCAACTGCCAGAGAACTGTGGACTCAGAGGGAAAACCCAGTGCCTTTTGGAAATACTGAGTTGATGGGGGAGAAAGGGAAAATATTGTAACTGGGTCTGTTGTTGGAGTAATGGAACCTATCATGTCACTGAAAGTACTAAAAAGCATTTATTTTGAGTCTTGTGATGAGAGTTTAGAGAGTATTCCAATATGAAACTGCAATGTGCTCAGGTTCTGTAAATGTATATGAGATACCAAAGTCTGGTACAACAGCTCCCACTCAATTTGTGTGTAAAATATGTGTGTAGTTTCAATAAAATTTGAGTGTGGGGAAGCCCATGCCTTCATTTACAAGTTACATGCTTCCTTGTGAAATCCAAAGTGATAAAATTGGGATATGACAGAGTAAGTCAGTATTCACAGCGTCTGGGTTGTGGGAGAAAGTTGTAAGTGCTCCATATATTGTCTTGCACTTTTTGGAGCTCTTGACTTGCTCTTTCTTGTTCCTGGGAATAGGTCTAGTGAGCAAAGAAGTGGGTTTGGTTTTTGTTTGTTTTGTTTTGTTTTTAATTGGGATTTTCTGGCTCGAGGAGAAATCTTCTGGGAGTCTGTAAGATTCAATGAAAAAACACTCCAAAAATGTATTTTCAGTGGGTGGTACCTGATTATATCAAGGGTATCATGCCCTTGGGGCAGGCACCCTGACTGCCTGGGCACAGCATCATGAGCTTCAGCCCCTGAGCTGGGGCCGGCCAGGCACCTGCATGAAGCCAACCACTGATCACCTGGGTCTGAGCTGGCACAACTTCACACCTGCTTGTGTCTGCACTCTCAGGGCTGTCACTTCAAAAGTCTTGTCCCTGCAGCCCCTTTGTCCCTCCTTGAGACAGGCATGAAGGGCACAACGTCCCTTCTTCTCCCACCAGTGCTGGGTACTGGGCAGAAACCCAGCGTGCCTCCAAGGGCTCTGTGTGTCTCACGCTGTGGCCATCAAGCTTAAAAAAGCCTGATGGGTGTGTGTGTGGGAGAGAAGGTGCAAAGCATCCCTTCAGTGTGTATGATCTGTGTGCTCTGAGTTGGAATAAGGCTGGTGTGTGACTTCCACTATAGTCCAGTGGGACAGCGAAGGTGCTTCCTGGAGGTGTTTGTCTCATAGTGAAGAACATGTCTGCAAGGGTCAGCTGAGCAGAAGCCTGTCTCTGGAGGCTGCAATAGGAGCTGAGGCTCATGGGAAGAATCCCCCCTTTTAAATTCCAAAGTGGCCTCTGTGGCTCCCACGGTTCCCATTCAAGCAGACGGGTGCCTCCCAGCAAATCCTGTGAGTTGACTGTCAGTAGCCACAAGCGGACGGCTGTGAAACCACTGTAGGTCAGTGAGTATTCCCAGCCCTTGCTGGCAAGTAAAAGAAAGTGGGTGAGGGCAGGGCCATTAGCAACCTCTTTCTTAGTGTTTTTGGACTGGTAAGATTTTTGCAGCTGATGATGATGCTGTGTGTGGCAGCACCCTCTGAACTGTGGCCAGCCCCTGGCCGGGTGACGCTGTGCTGATCCACGTGTCCGCCACGTTTCTCGTCCTTGTCTTTGAATGATGAAGGCTTTGAAAGAGCAAGCGTGGCCTCCCTGCCTGTCACCCAGCCTGCCAGAGGAGCATCTTCCTTCTAGCCTTCCTAACGGGGTGATCTGGGCTGGTTTTTCCTCCTGGTGGAGCCCTTGAGTCAGCAAATACTAATGTTTCTGTCACTATTACCTAGAGCTCCTTCTGAGAGTCAGTCTCTGGCGATGCTGATGCATTAATAGCCAAGTTTGTGTTTGCCAGGAGGATGCCTGTGTGCCTGGGGCCCGCTGTCCACACTGCACCCCGCAGGAGCGCTCACGTGCGCGTACAGACTGTGTTTGTGCGTACGGGTGTGCACGTCTGGCACACAGGGATGTGCCCGCTCACCACATGCACCAGCAGAGTTGAGGGGACGAGCTGTGGAATGTCAGGCTTTAGCAAACCCTCTCCCTGGAGCAGAAGGGCAAGGTGAGCACTGTAATATTGCTGTTAAGAGATGCTATTCTTGGTTTGTGGGCAGCTGCTGCCTTGCCCTGCTTCCCGCAGCCTGGGCACAGATGGGCGGTGGTCCCATCCCATCATACATAATCTGGCTCTAGGAACCAGGGCTGCCCTGAGGATAGAACTGTGCTCTGCTAGCTTTAGCTAAACGTTTTTCAGCTTGAAATGCCGCTAAACCTCAGGAATGGCTGCTTTTGGCCAGTGTGGAGCACACATTTCTGCTTTGAACAGTTACTTTGGCATTTGGCTGAGTGTACTCACGTGGGCAGGCTTGGGAATTCCCTGTTGAATTTTGACCCTTCTAATGAAATTTGAGGATTTGTGAGTGACAGGACATGAGATTTCCATGACAGGCAGCAGTGCTGCCAGTATCACAGCCTCTTGTGGAGTACTGCTGATCAGGGGCTCATGCCCTGCAGATCCTTTTTTACAAATCTGCTTGAAGGGTTTACCTGGGAAATGTCCTCCTCCCAGGACTTCTATTGCTTTGCTAGCACCATTCATCACTGCACTGCCTCTCTTGTGGCTGCTGATGGGTTCTCGGGGACATATCAATATCATCAATCCCTTTCTGTGCTGTAGTCCACTGTTTGGTTAATGTTACTCTGGGAATGGCCTTGCATAACTGCTACAGCACCTCTAGGGAGCTTGTAGAGGTAGGAAAGCTGCCACAGAGAGCTGCATGGACCAGCCTGGCATCAAGGGTGAGGTGTTGACTCCTGCCATGGGAACAGGCCATCTTTGGGCCTTGTTCCAAGCTGATAATGAGAAAACATAAACAGATTGGTGGAAAGTTATTTTGGATGCTTCTGTGACTTCACCAGCAGGAACCGACTTTGGGTTCTGTCCCTCTGGTGCCCAGTGAATGTCAGAAAAAAATCTGTGCTGGCACAATGACAACTGGATGGCTTGTGATGTGATCTGCTCAAAGGCTGTCCTTGAAAGTCTCTGTTTAATGTTGTATCCTACTCCTGCTCCTACTCCTAAAGAAATTAGGCTGCTGGATGGCATAAGCAGCTCTGCTGGCTGCTGCTCTGCCCACTCTGTGATGGCTGGCAGGGTGCTGCTGTGCCCTTTCAGCACTGGCTCAGGCTGAAGTCCTGCCTGGCTGGGGCTTGGCTCTTGCTGATCCCGGTGTGCAGCGCCAGTGCCAGAGGCAAGGCCTGCAGTGAGGCACTGGCCTGTCAGACTGGGGGCAGATGCTGACCATGTGTGCTTGCCCCAGCCTGGGCTCAGAGCTCCTGAGGCTGGTTTTTATAAGCTCCGTGTGTGGTTTTTATAAGCCCCTCAAACCAGGTCCTCTTTTAGGTCATCCATAAATTACTTCTTTTAGTGATGAGGCTCCCAAAATCACACTGGAAGCTCTGGGTGGACAGCAGAGGAGTTGGTGGGATTTTTTTTTCTTGTCGATTGGCAGATCCAAGTGAAGTGTTAAGAACAAGTCCCATCATCCAAATACTTTTTACTGATCTGACAAAAGCCTCTGGTAGTGCAGCCTAAGCTGAACTTGAGAGCTTCAGGGAAAGTCTGCCTCCTCATCACTATTCCTTAGCCCAGAGACACAGTTCTGAAGAGATTATACTTGGGTTGTTTTATGAGGAAATGCAAGAATCCTTTGCACAGCTGGTGGCCTTACCATGCAGGAGGCTGTCCAGGCTCTCCACCTGTGCTGTGTATGCTGGTCTGTTACCAAGCAGCCTGTCCAGGGCCCATTGTGTGCTGATGATGGTCACCACTGCTGGCCTCTGCCATAGGGCGTCTCCAGAATGGGGTGGGCTGTTTGCTGCTTCACAGGCAGTTTTGAAAGCTCCTGTGAAGGCAGGCTGAGGTGGCACATCAGCCACCTCCTGAGAGACTGAGACCACTCAGGGAAGGGCTGAGGAATCCTGAAGGCAGTGACATGCCTTGGGTAGGAAAAGTATGACAAGCAAAAAATGTGCTGGTGGCAGTGGGAGTGACAGCCCATGCACTCCTCAGTGCTTGGATGCCAGCAGCAGTGCCACAAAAGTGATCCTCATGCACAGACTCTCATGGTCACTCATGTCCTGCAAACGCTTTCCTCAGGGCTTCATCACCCCAGCTCTGGGAAACTGAACCTAATGGTGAGCAGCACAAATACTGACTAATAAATATCTAATAACAGTACTGAATAATAACACCAGTGCTACCATCTGCTCACTTGGAAGTCATGGCAGAAGTAGCTTTGGAGACCTGGAAAATCACAAGTACTGGGAAGATTTACTGCCAGTGTTAAACACGAGGGGCCCAGAGCAGACCTGGGGAGGCCTGGGCCCTGAAAGTTTCAGCCCCACCATGGCTGTTGCCATTCTGACCTTGGCAGCAGCAGTGCTGGGATCCCTCTGCTGTGAGCCACAGCCCCTCAGTGAAGAGATCCTCATTCCCCAAAGCAGAGCCTGTGCATGTGGGCAAGCCCTGGCGGACGCAGGACACAGAAGGCTTTAGATCTCTTCGATGAGATAATTTGCAGCTTTGGAACAAGTATGATTCTCTACAAAACTGAATGTTTCATTACTAGGTTTCTAGCATCTGAAAGCATTTCTATTGGCCTTTACTGGTTTATTTGATGCTGGCTTAACTTTTTCTGAGCTCGGGCTTGCTTTGCTTCTCATAGTATGGAGCAGGACTTGGGGTGTCCTTTGGGAAAGTGGCAGCTGTGGAGCTCCTCCAGACCAGACCTGAATCCAGGGACATCTAAACCTCCTTTTGATGCACAGAAACTCCCCCAATACCTGCTTCTCTCTCAGACATCTCAGCTCTGCAGCTGGGAGGAAATCTGGGTTGCTGGGACTATAGGGGAGAATGGGCATTAAATGGGGCTCCAGGAAAGCAGGGAAGTTTCTTTAAAATTTACCTCAGCTGTTGATTTCCTCTTGGCTAGCTAATTGTGGAGAAGAGTTCCATTAATTAATTTAAGCCAGGTTAGTGAGTAAAGGCTGTTCCAATCTTGGCTGCAGGGTCCCAGGACAGTGATAAAACCCATGGTGCAGAGGAGTACCAGTTTAGAGTTGTTATAGCAAGCATTTCTGCCCCGTGAGAAGAGGCTTTCCTATCAGTTATTGATTTGGTTTTTTCTTTCAATTTGAAGGGAAATAGAGTTAGGTTACAGCTTATTAGACTGACTGGAGAATCCAATGTTTTTATTAAATTACTTCATTCACAGTGTGTGAAATTGCTGGCGTCAGGGACAGGTGTTACAACAAGCCCTGACAGAGCTGCCTTGCTCGTTGCTCAGTCATCCCTCTGTCTCCTGCTTAGTCATCCCTCTGTGGACTAATGGGATGGTGTCTGGAGGCACTACCACACTACCATATGTGCCTCGTTTTTTGGATCATCATGGAAAAAAAGCATTTCTTGGTTTGTTTCGCCAAGATTCCTGTTGTTAAAAGCCCCTTCCATGAAGTTGGTCCAGTTTGTTTAATTCCTCGTTAGCAGAGCAGGGTGTAAAGCCAAAAAAATGTTTTCCCAGCTTCTCCCACACTGAGCGGGGTTTGAGGGCAGAGTGAGGATGTCACCTGCCTTTGGAGCACCTTTGAAAGGACAGCAGCTGGCCAGTGCCACAAGCCTTGCACCCAGGCAGAGGGACAAGGTGATGAGTTTTCCTGCTTGTAACCCCTAGTCCTCTAGAGCTATAAGGCTGTAAGGTAGTGGCCACATCCATGGGATGCACATCCTGCATCTGGTGCAGGCAGGATGTTTCATGGCTCTCAATAGGCTGCTGAGGCCAGACAAACCCATGGGGAAACATTGTGTGCTGCTGGGATAAATGCAGGGATTCTCAGAGCAGGACATGGTGTACTGCAGTGCCTGTTTGCAACACAAAGTCACTGGATAAGAATTCCTCTGTATAATTAAACTATAATTGTATTTTTAGCTGTCTTGATTTTTTCTTTTTATTTTCTTTCCACACTGACTGATTTTATTTGCCTTGAGCCCATTAGATTTGCATACTTTAAAAACATGAGGTTCTTGAGAGGTGTGTTAAAGCTCTTCTATTACTTAGAATATTAACCTACATTTACTCTTGGTGCTGCCATACTTTGTGGTATAATACCTGCATAAGCAAATCTTTCTCTTCCACATCCATTAGATAGAAGTTGCAGCATTGGCACATGCTGACTGTATTTTAAGCTCAAATGGTGTTACCCAAAGCCCATAAAACAGAGACCAATTGCTGCCACTTCTGTTTCGTTTGTGTCATGGCTGCTAATTTATTTCCCTGTTACTGCTGAGTGTAGGTCCAAATTAACAGGGTCTGGTTATGTCTCACATCAACCACACAAAAAGTCAATTTTTTGGTCGGGAGTAGGAAAGACAATTTTTTCCTCCAAGCTTTTAATTTTGCTTGTGGGGCTGAGAAACGGAAGTTTACCACATTGCCCATGCATCAGTGATGTTCAACACAAGTACTGCTTGTGCAGATGGATGGCTGTGGCCGGGGTGAGAAGCATTTTCCATAGACCTCAAGGATGGGAAGGCAGATCCTTACACAGGATACTGGTGAGTACAGAAGCACAAAATCACAGAATAGTTGGGGTTGGAAAGGATCTTAAAGATTATCCAGTTCTAATTCCCTTGCTATGGGCTGGGACATTTTCCACTAGACCAGATGGCTCAAAGCCTCATCCAGCCTGGCCTTGAACACTTCCAGGTTGCTTCTCTTGGCAACCTGTTCCAGTGCCTCACCACCCTCACAGCAAACAATTTCTTCCTAATATCCAGTTCAAGACTACCCTCTTTCAGTATCATGGGGAGCCACTGGAAATGTTGGACCCAGTCAGTACCTGATAGATGTGAGACTGGAGGTGTGGCTTTGGTGTGCTAAGCACCTATAAAGTCCCATTCTCTGCTTTCTGCATAAAGTAATACTTACACACAGGTGAGGTAGAGGGTAAGTTAGGATGAGGGTGGAGTTTGTGCCATGGTTTGTATTCACCTTCCCTGAGGGCCAGCAGTGTTTTAGACTACACTAGAACAAACATCCATTTAAAATAAACCCAGAAACCTGTGATGCTGCAGTCCACTGGCAGAGTGTGCCAGCCCTGTGCTGTGCTGTGCTGTGCTGGTGGGGATCCAGCCCTGCAAGCAGAAGCTGGCAGGGCCCCTTGCTTGGCTGCCTGGTGCCTGCTGGCAGGGTGAGGTCTGGCAGAGATTGCCAGGAGGACTTCACAGTGCTGGCTTAAAAGCATTCATTTATTTCCCAGTGGCCACCCTGAAGACCTTGTCTGAAGCTAATTAATTGTCAGCAGCAGATGTCCTAATTTTATCACCGCTGCCTGGCTTTTGCAATGAAAGGCAAGAACATAAGATCATGAGAGGGTGGTAGATTTTGGTTCAGGGGCAGCAAATACCTCCAGGGTGGTGTCCATCCACGTGGGATACCCCAGCTCCCAGCTGGCCTGAGTGCCACCACGGCAGTCGTGGGCTGAGGGCAGCTGGTGATGTTTGTAGCGAGGAGCTCAGTCTCCCTGCTTCACAACCACCCTCCCCACGGCCCCTTGGAGCAGCCTGCATCCACATCCTCCTGTTAAAAGGCTGTGGTAAAGCTCACGCAGGTTATCCTTGGCTCCTGGGGCCATTTCATGGCAGGGAGCATTTACAGGCTCATAAACTTTATTTGAGAGCACTTGTAGATTAGCCAATAAACTTTCCAGGAGTGAAACGTGATTCTACCCAGGAAGGGGTTTTGCATCCAGAGGTTTTCCTCAGTGGCCAAACGTGTGGTGGTCTGGGACTGTGCCGTGCAAGGATCCGTCAGCCGAGATACGCGGTGCGGGCTGGGAAGTGCCTGTGGGGTTGCCCTGCAGACTCTCTTACTTGGCCTTGCCCTGGGGTGTGAGGAAAAGGAAGATGTCTCTGTGAAATGCAGGCGGGTCTGTGAGACAGCTACAGCAAGTGCTGCAGTCTGCAGCAGCTCTGTGCCGTGGCTCAGTCTGCTGGGACCCGAGTGTGCCATTTACTGTCTCTCTATTTACATGTGCTGTGAGAGGAAGAAAGAGAGGATCATGTGGAAGGCAAATATACTTTACGAAATTAAAAATAAACCACAGCCCCCTGCTCAGCTGTTCTTTGGCATCTACTCCTACATAGTAGGAGCATCTCCTGTGACTCTCCATTAGTGATTGATGAGTTATTTTTCCCAGGGCCACTGGCCTGCATGACGTGGCATCCTCCCACGTGGAAGTGGATGCCAGCTGCTCCAGGGTGCCAGGGGCTCCTCCTGCTCAGGGACTGGCGTGGCCACTGATGAATTGTGCCTGTGGGAGGGAAATGCCACCAAGAAACCTGGCGTCTCCTTTGCTCCCTTCATCCCCTTGAGGAGAGCTTTCTGTTCCTGCCCTGGATGAAAACCAACCCCTCATCCTGATGGCCCCTGGGGTGGATGCTGACTGTTCCTTCCTGCTTTTGTGCTACTGAAGCACTTGCTTTTGGCCCAGGGAAGCTCCCTGAGGAAGCAGATGGGCACTGGTGCCACAGCACTGGGGTGTTTTGTGCACCACGTTTGGTTTTGCAGGGGCTCTGGGCTATAAGAATGGAGCATCTCTGCTGGGCAATCATACTGTAATGCACTAAAATTGTATTTGTATTTCTGCCTACACATTAGCATGAATCTTGCTTTAGGAGTCTAATTAGTGTAAATTTTGAGCTGAGGTGCTTGAGGCAGAAGCTGAAGTGGAAGCCAACTCTGCAAGCACCGGAAGAAGTAAATTAGAATAATTTTGATGTGACCTAGTTTAATTTACACCTTCCTCACATACTTGCAGCTCTCTTCCAAACCCGCAGAGTGTCAGCCACACAAGATTAGGCTGCTGATTAATACAATTCATGGAATATGTTTTGTGAAGAAATCAGAGGAAGATTGCAGTTAATTAAGAGGGTTCCCTTGGGATACACAATATCCTTCTGGACTTCTGGTAACACCCAGACTGCAGCTCCAGATGATGTTCATTGCACAGGACTCTAGCCCCAAGTTAAGAAGTCCTCCAGTATTGTCATGGAGACCAGGACACTGGTGGATGGGCAGCAAGTTTGACCCTATAAATCACCTGGTTTTGCTGCAAGAGCTATGTTGTCCAATGCTAAAGTCAGAAGAAAGGAGAAGCTGTAGGGTTTTCAGAGTCCTTGAGGTCTCCTGGGTAAACTTTGCCATTCCTGAAAATGGCCCGAGGGAGTTCAGTCACACTTTTTGTGTTAAAAGCTCCAGAGGTGAATCATGTAAGGTTTCCCAAGCACACTGTTGAATAGGAACTGTAGGTATTAAGTGCAACAGGTACCTACAGCCATGGTTGCTTTGTTGCCACTGCATTGCCATCATTTGTTTAGCCTGTGCATTGTCCTTCTCTTTCTCTGAAGTCATGAGACAGCCTGGCTTGTGCCCAGTCTTCTCCCCTGCACGCCCACAAACCATGGCAGTCTGTCTGTCTCTACCCAGAGCAGGCTCTGGTCCAGAGAAGCAGCTAGAAAGGGGCTGGTGTGGCTCGCAGGAGCTGCATCCATGCTGGACAGTTAAACTCTCCTCACAGCAACAGGACAGTGGTTGAAGTTGTTTCATCCCCTGTATATGCAGGGATATATGACCCATATGCCTGGCATTGGCTCAGTACCAAATCTTGCCTTTAAACTTTTGAAAGTGGCTTCCTGATGAACAATTTGGGTTAAACCACAAGATACTGGATCTGATTTAAGACCTCCTGGGGGTGATTTTGGCCAGTCACACTGGAAATCGGAGCAGATGATGAATGTCTGGCATTAAATTTATCAGTTCATGATGAAGAACCTCCAGAAACAGAAATGGTTCATGATGATGATTCCAAGGCTGTTATAGCTGAGAAAACACTTGGTAGATGTGAGGGATAAAATAATGTTTTGCTTCCGCCATTGTAAGTAGCCATAAGAATATGTGCTCATGTCACCTAGGCAAAGGTGCACAAGGCCAGGCCTCATGAGTGGAGGGGGAGGAAGAGGGGAGCAATGCTTGTTGCTGGGGAGAGAAGGAGGTGTTGGTTTAAGCACAGTAGGCAGTTGGAAAGGATGTGAGTTCCTGAGTACCCAGCCCAAGGGAAAAAGGGACAGGGACCCCACAGGCCAGGGAAGGGCATAAAAGTTTGTGCATTTAAGGGGGAGCTGTGCCTCCTCAGTGGGATGCACCTGACTCAGCTGACTCATTTATATTAATAAATAGTCTTGCTTCAATGACTTTGTCTTTTTTCAGCTTCATCGGTGAGTGAGTGTTTCTCACAGTAGATCCTCAGCTGCAGGTCCCTTCTGAGGAGCCCCAGATCTTGAGTGCAGTCTCATGCATTTCATGGAGTAGTACCTGGAGGAAGTCACTTTCTACCATGTGTATCTCATGGCTTTGCTTGGGAGGTAGATAACTGTTCTGGAGATGGGTTTGTCCTCTCTGCCCTGCAAAGCAAAGCATGCTTTTAAAGAAATAAGAAAACCAAACCAGCATGAAACCTCTTTTTGGTTTTCTGAGCTGGGCCTGCTCAAGGCCAGGCCTCACTCTCCAGTTACCAGCTTGACATCTTGGTTCATTAGCTCTGTCATATCTGCCTTGCCTTGTCTGTCAGAGCCACCTCTTGGGATGACAGATTGGCCTCTGTTTGGTGGAAAGTGCTCAGGGAATTTATTTTTAGCTTACATAGGCTTCAGTGCCAGGAAGCCTGAAGTATCTGATCTTTTCATGTGCCAAGTGTGTCTCAGTCTGTGGTGTTAGGAGCAGCTCTTACTGATCTTGATGTTTCTCCTTGCGTTTTAGCACGGTGTCTTCAGTGGCTCCCGTGTTCTGGTTTGCTCCTCTGGGGCTGGGAGGGGAACTGTCATCCTCTGCAAGTGATGAGTTAGCTATCCCTATTTCAAATTGTCACATCCATCTAAGGAAAAGAGCTCCAAGTCCTCCCACCTCCCTGGAAGGTGGAGATGTTAGTATACTATATACTATAGCAGGAGAAAATAAATGCATGTAAGAGACACCAGCTGGGACCTGGTAACCTCTTGTTACACCAGTGTAAGCTGGGGGAGAAGGTGATGGATGCTGGGGATGTTACTGGAAGGGATTGATTTCTTCCATGTTGAACTTCATATAAAAGTTATAAAAAAAAATCATATAAAAAATTAAATCCCAGCTTTTTTAAAAGACCACATGCATTACTACAGAGTAATATTATGAAACTGCAACTTTAGCTATATATTTGAATTCTCAGATGTTTGTTATTACAGTCTTGGTGTACCTTCTTTTCCTCTAAAATATCCTTTTTGCAAACAATGTCTGTCCTATCTCTGCATGTCCCTTTCCATTCCCAGCTCCACTCCTTGCTCCTAATATTGCTACCTGGTATAGTAAGCACTAGGAGGACACCATGGGCAGGCACAGATATTCTGATGTTGTTGGGATGTTTGCAGGAGTGAATTTACTTTAGTAAACTGAGAAGGGTCTCAGGTAAGTGGAAGTTGTCTCTAACAGCGAGGAATTGACTGCCTCAACCGGTTGTTTTCCTCACTGCCTTTAGGCTGGGACAAGACAGTTTAGTTTTGCTTTTAGGGTCATCCTCGTTACCATTCACATAGAACAAGCCATGTGAAAAATATATTAGGTACAATAAAGTGCATCAAAGAGCTATAGTTCTTTTCATGGTAGGTTTTAAGGTAGCAAAACCTCTGTAACTTAGAGCAAAATCTCCATTTAATTTTTAATAAATAACATCCGTTTAAAAAAATTCAGTGCCTGTTCTTGATTAAGTTTTGCAGAACTGTGTGTACTGGATAACAAGATGGAATTGCATTAACATCCATAATTTAATTTCTCATCAGACTTCAAAAGAATTTTCTGCTCACGTGAAGCAAATTTCAAAGTTGTTATGGTTCATCTTCCAAGAGCTCCACCTTTCTGGGGTTAGTGTAAAAATGTATTGCACAGACCATGGGACAAGCCAAATATGAAGTAATTTTCTTCAGCACCTTTCTTAAAAAGCCATAGAATTTTGACTTGTTTGTGAACAAGCATATGCCTAAAGGAAAATCTTTTAGGTAACCTGAGCAAAAATATTTATATTATCCCTTTTACTTAAGTTGCTTTGAAATATCTTACAAACAGGCAAAAAAAGGTATTTTAAAGTACAACTGTGTTAGTTGAAATGTAACCTCATCAGTAAAGCATGGCAGAAATACTGGAATTGTCCAGAAATACAATTCAACAGTTTAGTGTTGGTCTGAGTTTTAGTTGCCTTCAGGAAATTTAGAGAGGTTCAGGAACAAGGGCCTTAGGTACAATTTCAACGGATTAAATCTAGGCTTGCCTGTTTGTGCCAAGTTTCCAGTGGGTCTGTAACAACCCTACTGGATAAGAACATGTCGTTGCTGATGCTGTCTTGCCCAAAACTAATAAATCTGTGGCTGTATAAAATTAAAGCTCTTATCTGTCAATTGCTATCTTAAAAAAAAAAAATTTTTTTTGTTCTCAGCAATGTTCTGAGGTGCAAATACATGACAGGAAAGATAAACAGACTACAATAAAATACTGTGAAAGAGGAGACAAAATTAGACCTTGTATTTTGAAGGAAATAACATGGTGGGAGAGAAATACATAAAAGAAAATAATTTTGAACATATTTGTAGGGTTATCACTGCAATTTGCTAACATATTATTCAATAGCTTAGACTAAAGGCAATGTCCAAACACATAAAATCTGTAATTGGAATTTGTGGGTTGATTGAGACCTATTTTGGTCTGTAAGTGTGAACTGCTCTTGTTGTATAGAGAAGATAAGATTATTTGAGAACCCCTAACAAGAAGACTCATTAAGATAATTCTAACTGGCTCTAAAGAGCCAAGAAAACTCAAGATAATTCTAGCTGGCTCTGAATTACCAGGGGTGTACCAGTTACTTGGCTAATAAATGTCATGACCATGAAGACTTGTATAAACTTCAATGGAGCGTGAGTCACAGAACATTAAATTTTCATTACGAGCAGGTTTGTATCTCCTAAAACAAATTATGCAGTGAGCCAGATTTCAGCTTTGGCTACACAGCCAGCCTGTGCACATGTAGCATGGGTTAGTCACTGATGCTGCACCGTGGAGAGGATGTTTAGCTGACAGCCAAGCTACAGTGGTACCACATGGAGCAGGGTAACAGCCCCTTCAGCGGCCACTGGGATGCTCTTCAAATGCACCAGCACAAGGTAAATAATCACACACCTGGTCCTTGTGGCACCAAGAACATGTGTTCTGAGGTCTTCAGGGTTTGCTGCATGTGAAGTCCAGCAAAACCTGCTTGCTGCATGATCTTGTTTGTCTGAAAGCCTTATTTGATTTTCTAGACACATGCTGTGTTTAACTAGTTGGGGTAGATAAACACAGAAATTCTCACTTCTCTTCATGCTGTGGTGGACATTTTTCACTGTGTCGCTGTATAAATCTTTTGGTTTTGTGAAGCTCACTTGTTCCATCTTAGATCTCCAGGCCACACCTACAGTACTAAATTTAATGTGCCCATGGTTTTTAGCTGGTCCGAGATCAAGTCGAATGGGGCAGCCTGGTCTTGCACTTCTGTCACCTCACCCTTGGAGTGGGGCTGCATCCACAGCACCTGCTGGGACAGCACTCACTCCTGTGTTTGGGGCTTGTTCAGGAGAGTATCGCATGGTGTGGGCTAAGACCCTGCCAGGGACTCCTAAAATAATTGACCATCCCATGTAGTGTTCACAAGGCATCCCTCAGGAAAGTGTCTTGACATTCTATTTCCAAATAAAGCAGCAGCCTGTCAGTCTGAAAGAGAGTGGTCTGGAACAAGGTAAAGATCAAAGAAATGGTCAAACCCATCTGGGGAGAAATGAGGCCCAACTCTTGCAGTGTTGCATCAATAATATTTTCAGTTGCTGCTTAATGAAAATCAGTTTTGCATGGTGTTTAAGGCATTCCTCCCACCCCTCATGTTTTATGTATTTTTGTATTTGCATATGTGTTTGTGCCTTTTTTGTCTGATTTGCTGCCTGTCAGATGCTTTCTGATGTCTTCCATGTGATCAGATAAAAAAAGGTATTTACGCCATTTTTTCTTTAATCTTTTTAAGTCTTCATCACTGCACATCTTCACCAGACGTTTTGATTGGTTTAGCACATTACTCAAACTTAAGAAAAAAATTAATTTGTTAATAAAGATATGAGAAAGAATAGCTCAGCTGGACATGGTGCAGGGCAGTCTGCTCTGGGTGGTCCAAGCAGGGGGCTTGGACCAGGTGACTTCCAGAGGTCCCTTCCCACCTCAGCCATTCTGTGAGTCTGTGAGGGCATGTGAAGGGGGGTTAAACTTCATTACTGCTCCCCAGATTTGCCATGGCTGATTAAGGTCATGGATTGACATGTCCTGGGGAGAGGATCTTGGAAAATGTTGACAGTAGCCCAGTTCCCATCAGGCTTATCCCATGCTGACCCCGAGTGCTGTTGCCGGTCAAATCCTGTCTTCCTGGTAGGGATGCATGGCATCACTGCCTACTGATAGCTGAAAATGCAACAGGGTTTGGCCTCATTTGACAGCCTTGTGGGTGATTATGCTATATATATATATGATTGTGTGAATAATGACTATTTCTCCGTGTTTTGTTTTGCTCTGGACTGCAATCTGTTCCCAGTGTGTAACAATATTCTTCTACATATGGACTTCCTGTAAATACCTTGCTGCAAGTCTTTTCTGCAGTGCAAACACAGCAGAGTCCCACTGGTGTGCTGGCCAGTCTGTGATCAGCAGAGGCTTGATTTTAGTGCAGTTCAGATGCAGCACAGGGAAATATGTCAGCTTAAGGTCAACAGTCAGGAGTAGGATTGTCATTATTTTAACTGGGCAAAAGGGACAGGAATAATGATTGTGAGGTGAGGAAGAATAGGACTGGTGGGGTCCTCAAGAGACCACCCCAGTCATTCCTGTTGGCTAAGGCAGCACGAATCACACTGCTGTCAATCCTTACATGGTAGCCAAGCCTGTACCTGACGGGATAATCCAGGCTCCAGTACTGGATCCCACCATCACCCCAGGCAGTGAAATCCAGTGCCTCACCTTAGCCAGTCTCATGCAAGCCTTCCTTCATAACATTTTTAAATTCCTTTACTTTCTCCTCACCAGGAATGCAAAACAAACCCCAAAAAACACAAGAAGTTAACTCGTTGCCACTGTGTGTTTTGTGTTTGAAGAACATTCTGAATAAGCTGTCCAGCCTTGTCTTTCTTGCCTTTCCCCATGGGTTGTGGTGAAAGACCCAACTGCCTTAGCAGTCCTTCCTAGTCCCCTGGCCATGCCTGTCAGTACTTGGTACATCACATACCACGAGTCTTAGGGATAAATGTCACAGATGGCATTGCTCAAGACATGTGGCTCCTCTCATCAGCACCAACAGTACTCTGCACCACATGCTCTGGCCACGGTGGCTGGAGCCGATTTTCTGTTGGCCATTACCAGAAGAAGCCTTGGTACAGGAGAAAAGGACGGGTAATTTTCCACACAAAACAATGAAAATGTCATGAAATCAACAGGGAGAGAGGACAAAAAGCATCTCAAATTCAAACTGCCTAGAATGAGTTCCTCCGTAATTACAAGTGGCCTAATGCTGGTCCTAGGGGAGCACCAGCCACCTTGGGCTGGTTTTCTTGAAAATATGTAATTTTCTGGGGAAGGGAGTCAGCTTCAAGGGCTGTCTGTTGAGATTCTGTTTGGGGGTTGAGGGCATTTAGGCTGTTTTAGAGAGAAATTACCATCCTGTTATTGGCTGCTCACCACTAACTCACCCCTCCTAAAGCTGACTCAAGCCATTGGTACCTCACAAACAGAACAAGATTGGTTTTTTGAAAAACATAATTTCAGGTATCTTTCTGGAAGGATTTCTGAAGGCAACTGCCCAAAGGCCTTCCTCTGTTCCCATCTCTGCACCTTGCACAAGGACACTCAGGTAACCTTAACTGCTGTCCCCTGCCACTTTTACCAAAACACCTTGACTACTAGAGTGAGGCTGGGTTCCCAGGGATATGCAGATATCCTTGCTGAATTCAGCTGCATCTGCAAGGCATCTCTGCATTACTTCCCTGTTCTTCCTCTTTGCTTCGTGCAGTTTCATCTCACACAGATGGCACAGTGCCATCTGTGACCATTGCCACCGCACTGCGGTGGTGGCACAGGGATGCTGCTCCGGGAGGCCATGCTGCACGTGGTTTGCCAGCAGCTTTTGGAGAGGTCTGTCAGGGAAACCACCATGTGAACATGCGTGGTGCTGCTCTGTGGGGTTTGCCACTCACAGCCGCTTTGTTTTGTCATTCTAGGCACGCTATTGGAAATGACATTCATTGTAATGTGTTCATCCTACTGGATTTAATTAGAAACACTCAGCTTTAATTAAGTGTTTGTTTTGCAGTCCCAGTAGTTCTATTTTGATAAGACTCTGTCATGCAAATGCTAAATGAAGCCGAGGAAGTAGATTACTGCATGTCATAGTTCCTGAGTAATGATTAAAGACAATGCAGAGTGAGATACAGTTGCTGAGAGTGGGAGGCAACTCTGTGCTTTTCTTCAAGTGTTTAGTTCATGCTTTCCAGGAAATTTCCTGTATTATTAATTATCTGTGTCCTCAGACTCATTCTTTGCTTTCCAGCATCCTCCTCCCATGACTTTTTCAGGGATTGACAGGGGTGCAGTTGGGGACAGGGAAGGTTGTGCTGTGCCACTGACTCCTCCATCCTTCTACTCAGGACAGGACACCCAGGAGAGGAGGAGCAGGAACAAAACAGAGCTCCATGCCAAACTACAGGCCTCCTTTTCTCTCTCGTTTTCTCAGTAGACCTGCAGTTTTTCCTTTCTATGCAGAGTTTGGGTGCTAATGCTGCAGCTGTCTGACTTGCCCATGCATGGGCTGCTCCTTTTATGTAAAAAAGCATGTAGCTCCTGCCTCTGTTAATGGTTTTCTCTGCTTACCTACAAACCTTTATTGCTTGAAGTGTAACTTAAATCTTAGCAGAGAAATGGGTTCCAGTTACAATTAACACATAGGGAACAGATTAGGGAACCTAAGCAAGAGTTTCCCCTCAAAGTCATACTAATGCATGAACTCTTGCTTTACAGCTTTACAGATGAAAGATGTTTTTCACATCAAACATCCTAAATACTAGTTTGGAGTGGTTTTTTTGAGAGTGTAACAATGAGCAGAGAAAAGAATTCCAAGCCTCAGACCCAGAAACATAAATCTGCTCTGACTGAGCAATTTCTACCTGTGAAGAGCCAATGACCCACACCACTCCATGATGACATTCTCTCTTTCCCTTGATTAGGTCATCAACAAAATTAACAACCCTTTATTGCTGGCCTGGTATCCTCTCCCTCCAGAAGTTCAGTCCTAAAGGAGATGAAAGATAAAGAAAGAAAAACAAATCCCCACTCAAACAGATTTTGCAGTCAGACTGTGATTTGTGAGCGGATGAAGCAGCTTTGTGCAGAGCTTCTGAACCTCTGGAGGTTGCTTTCCTGGGGAGACAGAGCAGGCTGAGCACCCGGGCCAAGACACCCTCCCTAGTGCAGTGTCCTGCAGGTAGAGCTTGCCCTTCCCTTGGAAGTCCCTCTGTCCCTGGGTGGGTACACAAGCAGATTGTGATTTGCCTTCTCTGCTCTCTCTTTTCTGTGCTACAGCCTCTTGCCCAGTCTTCCTAGTTCCTACTCTCACCCTGACCCTGAATCTCTTCATTTTGCTCTTGGAAGTTTTTCTGCTTTCCTTCTGTTCTTTCCCTTTTCCAGCTTGATTTTCCCAAGGTGATCTACCTTCAGTAAACAGCTGCTGAGCTCAAGAACCTACTGTTTTTCCTGGCAGAGACATCCCATATAAACCACAGACAGGTATTCCCCAGCCAAGCAATTTCCACAGTAGGAGCTTCCTGACACTGGTCAGATCCAGATCTCCAAATGTTAAGATATTCATGCAAAAACTATAGTTTAATATGGGAAATGTTAATAGTATTTACCTTTTATGCCATAGCATTTTAAGAAATGCAAATTGCCTTCCTTGAGTTTATTGTATCTTCTGTCCTCCAACAATCCATCACGAGAGGCAGGCGTGACAAACAGCCACAGAAGTTCCCATGGTGGTTTGAAGCCTCCTAATACACCACACACAGCAAGAGAAGCCTTTAGAAGTCAGTTTTGTCTCCAGACTCGAAGTGTCCCTTGTTCACATTGCTCTCTGCAGTGCTGCTGCCCAGTCTCCCAGCCCCACAGGAAAGCAGCCTCACACGGGTTACATGCAGGAGCAAAGCAGCAGCTCTTCCTCTTGCAAAATGCGGGAAGAGAGAATCTCCATGCATGGGGTGTTGGGATGAACACATAGGCTGTGGACCATCCCTACCTCACCAAAACTCATGCTAGAAAAGGAGTAGACCTGCTTGCCTTGGCTGTGGCTTCCCTCCTCACAGGGACTCATTGAGAAACAAGCCACACTTTATCTCTAAGGTAGAAAGGTAGAAATGAGGGAGAATGCTTTGAAAAGTGGGAAGTGAGGACTACCACACAGCTGCTTTGCCAGCTCATAAATGTTTCAGTGCTATGAGAACAACACCCTTATGAGTAAAGCCTTTCCCTGATGGAGCCTGAAACAACTGTGCAACTGGTCTGGGGAAATGGAGGAAGGATGTAGGCCTGGGCATGGGCTTGGGCAGGAGTACCTCCTTCCTCCTCATGGAAAATGTGATGCTGCAAACCTCCCTGGTGGATGCATTGAAGCTTTATGAGGACACACCTTGTTGCATTCCAAGCATTGCAAATAGGAGGGGAGACACAGGAGGGGACCTTTGCCACAAGGCAGATCAGACCCCCGTCTACTGAGAGCAGTGAAACTGGCAGGGGGCCTGCATGGAGGCTGTGGCACAACTGAAGAGTGTGCATAGAACAGTCATCCATTCCCACCTCTTTCCACTAATTTGGGGGATGAGTGCTTGGGCATTGCCCTTAGGAGAGGCACAGGCTGTGTGGCACTGTCATTCCAGAATCTGAAGACATGAACTTAATAGTGAGGGCAAGTAAGACCTTTCTAAATAATATTTGTTGTCTAGAGCTGGCAAGTGATCTGAAAAAACCTGAAGCCTTATATAACTCCATCTGGGTAGGTGAAAGTTTTCTCCTAACTCCAGCCTAAAGCAAATTGCTTGCCATTTACTTTCTTTTTGGCTTGACAAAGTAGCTGTTATTAAAAGCAGGTCTCAACCATGAAGAAATGCCCTTTACATTATTGTCTACCCCTTCCCATGCTGCAGGAGCTGGGATGGGATTTCAACAGCATGTTTTGGGATTCTGGGGCACTGGTAACGTTGGCCTGTCTCTACCGCCTCGTGCTGCCTTCTTCTGCTTGTCTGGGGGATACACTTTCCATAGCACTTCTTCCCACACACTTCAGATCTGCTCTCCCAGCATTGTAGCGGTGATTTATGTGCTTCTGTGCTGGCAGCCCACCACTGAGTATCAGTAGGATTACATAAAGATGGGTGACAGGGAGAGCTCTTAATCACTACACGAAAGAAATACTTAACTGTTACCTGTCTCGCAACGAGGAGCAGCGCTTTTAAAGCCCTTGTGACATTTACATGCTTCAAGCTCAGAATTTTATTTTAAATCTCCTGTCATCACATATGAGCCTTGATATTTGTTACAGGAATTAAAAATATTTATGTATCAGCTTTCAGGGGAAGAACATGCAGAGTGTTAATGGCCTTTCAAGTTCAAGTTTTGGCTCTCATTCTGAGTTCCTATTCTCTCTAGATGTCCTGTATCAAAAACAAAGTCTCATTCTCCTTTGATATACACATAGATACACACAAACACTGAGAGGCAGCTTGCAGAAGTGAACTGACTTGCTGCCTATTTATGAATACCCATTTCTCAAAAGAATTCTGGAATTACTTCCTCTATTAACTTTTATTCCAAAATAGTGTTTGTACCAGGGAGTTATAACCTGACAGCTAAAATACAGCAGGGTGTTCTTTCCCCTCGTGACAAGACGTAAATATGCTTCCTTTCTATTCCCAATGTGATTTTTTATATGTCTAAATGTACAGGCCCCCACAAAGGCAGACACCTCATCTTCTTTTGTATCTTGAACACACAGCAGATGTTTAGGAAGTAGCAAAGTTACAGTGTAAGAGCAATAGCTAGAATATAAAGATATGTGACTGTAATAAATGTTGTGGTAACAATATTAGATTTTTGCGGTTTGCAGTTTCAACTTTGACTTTCAGAAAGTGACATTTATATGTGCTCTGGGAATGTGATAATAATCTTGGTACTCCAAAGTAGTTTTCCAGTTTGAAGGATAATATAAAGCAAATTAATTTCAGTTCTTAGTTTAAGCATCTCCCCTTCCCTAGATGGTAATGAGTCAAAGCTACTGTAGTAAAATTTAATGTCTGCTGTCCTGTTTGTGAGGTTTTTCCCTTTAGCTCAGAGGCATTCGGTTGCTAGTAAAAATAGAAATCCAGAACCGTTGATTAAAAGTCTTCCCATATAAAACTAACTCCTAATGTTGACCGTTCTGTGCACTCACAAAGTAATTATAACTGTAGTGTTTAAGAAACAAACCAAACCAAAACAAAAAACCAAAAAACTTTATCATGCCGCATCTCTGTTTGCACAGACTCCACTTTTTCCTTTTTAAAATATTTACAAAGACATTTTCCATTCACTATTTTCAGTGGAATGCTGCCCAAGAAGTGGTGCAGAACTCAGTGGGTGTTGACTGCAGATGCTACTGAATTTGATGAAGGTGGAAGACAGGGTAAATGCAAAGAAGATTGATAGCTGCATTACTGGCTGAAAATAGAAAGTCCTTCTGAAACACTGATGTTCTTTAGCCTCTCATCATACAATTCAAATCTGGAGCAGCAGAAGAGGTGACAAAAGTGCCCTAACAAAGTATTCAGGTGACTATGTTAATAATCTGATTTTGGTTTCCAAGGAAGCCTTTTTTGCTTCAGTACAAAAAGCTATCGGAAAGAGCATCATAAAATTGTTGCTCCATTCTGGAATGAAATAGAGTTGTTCTGTCCTGGGGAGAAATTCAGAGGAGATGTCTTCAGTCCAGAGATTCTGCAGGGAAAGGATTGGTCCCAGAGGTGTGTGGACCCCGAGCTCCCGCCAAGAGAAGCACAGATACATTTCAGTATCTTCTAAAGGTGTCACATATAAACACAGAGCCCTGGAATCCTGTGCTCAGTTTTGGGCCCTTCACTACAAGAAGGACACCGAGGTGCTGGAGCCTGTCCAGAGAAAGGCAATGGAGCTGGTGAAGGGTCTGGAGCACCAGTCCCATGAAGAGCAGCTGAGGGAGCTGGGGGTGTTTAGCCTGGAGAAAAAGGAGCTCAGGTGTGACGTTATTGCTCTCTACAACTACCTGAAAGGAAGCTGTAGCCAGGTGGGGGTCAGTCTCTTCTCCCAAGTAACAGAACGTAGGGCAGGAGGAAACGGCCTCAAGTTGCACCGGGGAAGGTTCAGGGAAAAATTTCTTCCTGGAAAGTATTGTCAAGCACTGGAACAGGCTGTTCAGGGAAGTGTTTGAGTCACCATCCCTTAAAGTATCCAAAAGACGTGTGGATATGGCATTTGGGGACATGGTGTATTGGTAAACTTGTCAGCATTGGATCAACAGTTGTACTCGATGATCTTAAAGGTCTTTTCCAATCGAAATGATTCTGTGATACTATGAAAAGATGCTATTTTGGATTGGGGGTTTGCCATTGTCTTTCTGATGTGCTTTCCAGTATAAAAAAAAAGTGTTTATCAGCAGAAAGATGAATATTGAGGGTATTTTATAGTCATAAAGCAGAAGCTTAGCTACATTCATAAACACAAGTATCCTAGCCAAGGCAAACAGGGAAAGCCTTGTGTTTTGTTTACTAAGAGGTAGCTGCCCTTCAAATATTTATGAAGAATGAAGGCAAATTCAAGAGCAGTTGGCAGAAGGATTGGAAGCAGTATTGAGGATCTTCATGCTTATTATTCTTGGGGTGAAAAAAGACTTTTCAAGAATAGATAAGCCTGAAATTATGAATGTAATGATGAAGAAAAAAAAAAAAGAATTCAAATAGAACAGATGCCAAACAAGTTCTGGATCTGCAGTCACATTATTTGATACTACCCTTTCGGTTTCTTTGATTAAGGAAGATTATGTGCCTGAGGGAGTAAGTTCTTGTGTTAGTAAATGTGAGTTACAAAGAGGTTAGGAATGTTCACACCTACTTGTGGACAAGGACAATGTGTACTACACATTTTATTTTAAAAGGCGTGGCAGGTAAAAAGAGAGGAATGTCTCTACCTCAGCCTGGCTGAACAGGTTGAGTTTCTATGCCTGGGGGTGGAAAGATGTGCCTCAGCTGGGAGAAGTGTGGGTAGTTTAGGACAGGGCAGAGAGGAGGGGAGAGAGTGAGCAAACAGGGAACTCAGAGTGCATGGATGGACCAAGGGACTTGGGGAAGAGCAGACCACAGTTCGGCATCTGAGATGATGGAAGGGACGGGGCCTTCTTAGGGGACCATGCAGACTAAACTGCTGGTGGACAGAAAACAGGACAATTTCTTCACATGACCAGAATGGACTGGGGGAAACTTGTTTCCTGGTCTCACTTATTCAGCATTTTACTTCCAGCAATTCTGGTTATTTGTTTTCTGTTGTTTTTGTTTACAGACAGCAACTGTTTGCCTGGCTCTTGTGATGAGTCATTCCTCCAGATGTCAGAGGCATTTCAGTGAGCCTGTTTGAAAGCACAGGTGGGCCAGGTCTGTCCTGAGTTTCTGGCCAACACAAGGGCTCACTGTGGTGTTTTGGCCATGCTCTGCTACCCTGTGTGCAACTTGGCAAACCACTTGCTGTGCCGTCTGCCGGTCTTACTGTGGGTGTCTTGCAGCTGTTTTCTCTTTCAAAGACTTTGCACCATGAATAAAGGGAGTGAGAGTTATCTGCTTTCCACTTCACATGTAGATTTTTCAGGGCTATTTCTGTTCTGTTTGAATGTGAGTGGAAAGTGCTTGGCCATCTCATGTAGCTCAGGCTGAGTTTTTTTGTATGGTGGTGCCCAGTGGGGAACCATCTGCATCTCATGGCTCTTCATGCCCTCATGAGCATGAAGAACTGATGGTCACAGCCTCCTTCAGTTCTGCCTTGTGACAAAGGAGTTGTCAGTGCATGCCATTTGTCAGAGACTAATTTCATTTATATTCTTTGAGGATTGTTGGACATTTTCCCCAACAGATTTAGAGGAAGAACTTCATCTCCTCCTCTTGATTTCCTTGAGTTTAAGTTGTTGTAATGAATTAAGGACAGAAGGCATATTCCTAAACATCTTGGCTGTGAGATTAGGTGCTTTGCCTCAGTACATTGTTCACAGTCTTGCTAGTCCCAGATCCTCAGGACTGCAATCGTTAAAAACTCAGTTTCCATCCTAGAACTATTTGAGGCCAATTTATAACCATTTGTTCTTGTTCCAAAGCTGTCTTCCAGTTTGAATAGCTCTTTTCACTCCCCGGTATTCCCCTTCCTCGAGGGATATTTATAAAAAGCTATCCTATCATCTTTCAGCTTTTGCTTATTTAGAAGCTGAGCAAGGACATCTTTCTTAATCTCCCCTGACAATTCTGGTAGCCTTTTTCCTGCACCTCTTCCAGTCTGAACTCTTCTTGGATATGGCTGATTGGACTGATCAGCAGCAATTTACTACCTGAGCTGCTGTAGATTGAGGAGTGCTTGATTTAAGATCTGTCTGCTAGAGCTGTCTATTCACTTTGAACCCTGTTGTGCAAGTAGCAACAAGAGTGCTGTGGGAATAAACAGCCCCACACACTGCTCTGAGGCAGAGACATCCATCTCGGGTATTGGATAGGGGAAAGAAGGAAAAAGGATATAATACAGCTGACACAAGCAGATCTTCACAGAAACATCTTGGAGCCATCGGATCTTGCAAAAACGTTATCTGAAATCTGCACCCTGATGAGCAACCCTTGGGTAATGCACTTGCTAAACAAACGAGATGTGCAGGCCTGTCTCATCTGACTGGAAGACCCAGAGCGCTGAAAATCAAGCTCTTAACACAGGGACAACTCCAGCATATCTTCCTGTGTGTGGTTCAGGAGCATGAGACTGCCTTCTTAGGCCAGTAACTGGTAAAGCAGAGATCTGCTATGGAGCAATCCAGACTTGTTTCCCACTGACACCACTGCAAACACCAGAAGTCCTGTCAGCAGATTTTGGATCTGCTCTTGTACAGTGGCTCCCTGTGCCCTGATCCAAAGGAAGAGCTGCAAAGATCAAGCAAGACCAAGCCATCCTCTGCCATAGACACATGTTTTCATAAAGCATTTCGTGTACCAAGCTCTGAAGGTACAGCACCACGGCCAGATGCTCGCCCTACATCCTATGCTCCGACATCTCCTTTCCTGCTGCTCGGCCTTGCTGCTCCATGTTCAGCTACTTGCCACCATGTTCTTGCCACCAAGCCTCAGCCTCATGCCTAGCCCTTGGTCATGCAGCTATGGACCCCTTCTAGCTACTGCATGGAAGACGGGTTTGATGTTGATGTGTAAGTGTGATATGGACCAAGGTGCAGAGTCATGCAAAGACCATCGATGACATGTTGCACTTGGAACAGGCCAAGCTCCTGGCTGGCTTCCTGGTGCTCAGCTGTCATCTCACAAAGCAGTTGTGCTTGGTCTAATCTTTGGTGCCAATGTTTTTCAAGGTTTCCTTGTACCCAGAAAGATACTGTCAGAGATTCTCATACTGCGGAAGTGATACTAAACTCTGTTTTGAGAAGCTGCCAAACATTGCAAGTTAACTGCTGGATCAGTCCCCAAATTCAGGGGACCTAGGCTGTAATTTCTGTTCAGTTGGTGCATTTCCCCAACCTTCTCTGTGGAAAAAATTGTACTTGCTAGAGGCACAGTGCTGCTGGGTAATTGAAAAACCAATGGCTAATGAAGTCAGAGTGTTTTCCACAGAACTATGCAGTATGGACTAAGTTCCCACTCTCACTGGGATCTGAAGTACCAGAGAAGCACAGATATTAAGCAGGCTGATGTCTACTCTGATAAGCTGCTTATTGTACTGCCTGGCTCCAGCATGTGTTGTGAGTTTGTAAGTGTAAGTTATTCCTCTCCTACATTCTGCAAAAATTTTCTTGGACATGGTTCTCAAGGCTTCAGTGCCATGAGCTAAAGTAAGACCGACTTGTTCCTATTACATGATTTTCTGTCCCACTCTCCCTCCCCGTCATACATGACAGCTAATTTGGTCTCTGGGAGAGCTGAGATTATCCCAGCTTGAGCACTAGTTTGTACATTGTTCTGGTCCTTGGTTACTGTATTCAAGATGTTTTCTTTGCACCACACCACACACTTGCCCATTCATTACTTTCTCCTACTTTCCTCCTCGTTCCCTGTCTTTATGTGCTGTATCTTTCCTCTCTTTTCTGTGTGTCTCTGACAATTTGTGCTGTCAACCTCTTCTTCCAAGTGTGTATTCTCTCCTCTTTTTCTTCTTGTTTTCCTTTAGTAAATTAACATTAGTTTTGTTTGCCTTGGTGTCTTTCATTCCACATAATTTATTGGTGTTCTCCTCTTTCCTTTAGCTTCTTTTTATTTTTGGCTGTTGTTTTTCACACATTGTGGGATCTGCTGTTGGCTACCCCTGCCACACTCACTTCCCACTTCCCATGGGCATCTCCTCGGATGCTTTTTGCAGAAATGGTCATTGACCACTCATTTTCTACAAACCCTCTATTCCAACACAGCAAAAGGTCTGGCTGTCTCTGTGCACTGTCCTAGTTTGTGGATGGTCGGGCACCTCCCCTCCCCTGCAGTAAGATGTTTCTATTGGAGATGGGCAAAAATATTAAGCAGCATGGTTAGGGGCTCATGCAGTTTGCCTGAAGAGATATGTGCTCCTGCAAGGAACAGACCTGCAAGCTGGTATGCCTGCTGTGCAGAGTAGCTTTTTCCTTCTGTTGCTGGTTTTCTTCACTTTTTCCCTACCTGTCTTAACCTCTACCCTTTGCAGCTCTTGGTCATACCTTATCCTGATTGCTAAAGATGAAATGCTGTTTCACATAAGCCTGTGCAGGTGCCTTGTGGCCTTTTCCCTTCTGGTTGCTGTTTCAGATGGAGTGGACATAAAGCCTTGACTAGAATTTCAATAGAATTGAAGTGCCGATAGAAAATGTTCATTGGCTTCTGGGCAAATCTAGAAGCAGGATCTACTGCAAGATTTCAGCCTGCACTGGTGCCTTAGGATTTAGCTTTTATATTTTTCAGATCCTGTACTGCTTTAGTCTGTAACTCTAAAACTCCATAGCCTGTTAGCTACGGTTCTCCCATTCTGGTTAGGCATAACAAATCCTCCCTGGGCCTGGGCTCAAGGACACCTTGTTGTCCCAGGCCCCGAAATATGTAAACTAAGCCCCTGAATGGGGGGAGCAAACTTGGGCTAATTATTTCATTACCTGAAATTGTAATTGGAGAATTAACCCTGATATTCAAATGGACCAAACTTATAAAAGTGTGAAAAACCCGTGACCCAGCGTCCATTTTGGGTTGTAGCCCCTCAGAGGCTTTTTGACTGCCCAGGGTGTACCTTTGAAGGCCCTTCAGTAAATACCCGCTTTTATTCTCTTAATCTCATCTAGCCTCTGTTTTCAGGTAGCCACTCCAAGGCATCAGCACATGAATGTGGCCTGTTCCTGAAATGGGGATTCTTGTTTCTGCACTACCGTGAAGGTGACTGGTAATGGTGAAGACAAGGAAGTGGGTATTTTTGGTGTGCAGTAGCAGCTCTGATTAAAACCTGTGTATAGAATGGGGTTAAACTTGAAATGGTCACCTGAATCGAAACCAGGAGATGTTGCCATCATTAGTATTTCAACCCAGTCCCTAACAGTGTGTGGCTGATCCAAACTGAGGTATGCATCTGTGTTTTTAACATTTTAGCAGAGGCAAGTGGTTTTCAGATATTTTTTTCTGATTATAGCTATCTGCTACCTGACACCAAGGTTTTAGATCTGTTTGTTCTGAAAAAGAAATGATGGATTTGAACAGGAGATTTTACCTGTTCCCACTGTTTTTCATTAAATCTTTGACTGAACTCCTGCTATAATCAACAGGAACTGTCTTTGGGATTGCTCCAGCTGTTTTTTAAGAAAAATGCTTTGTGTTTCCAGACCAAAGTATGAAATGATCCTGAGTCATGCTAAGAAGTCTAAACTGACATCATTTTAATAATATTTCAAGGCATTCATCACTTTACCAAAATTAGTAAATAATGTAAGAAACATTCACTGTTTTACTCCAAAATTCCATAAAACTGCAATGATTCCTTCCCAGTGACTTCCTAGTGAAAATGCCCCGGAGTTTGTGCATTTGTGCTCACATCCCAACATTTCACTATTCCTGATGCTGTAACTACTGTCTGCCCAAAATTAAATGTAGGGAAAGTTTCAGATTTTACTGTGACAGCTTGGAGCTTCCAAGTACACTCTCCCAAGGAAGGTGAAGCACTTTAGGGTTTCCACAAGGCTTATATCTTAGTCACTCTCCTCTCTCCACAGAAGCAGCTGCAGAGAACACAGAGTTGCAGGGATTACTAAATGTCCAGACACATAAGACTGGTTTCTGACATATGCAAATGGCTGCCAAGTTTTCATCTTGCTGATCTCCGAATCTCACCAATTATTCTGAAGCTGGCTTAGGCCCATGGTAATTAGTGGGCATTTTACCCACTAATTGTCTGCAAAGTCCTACTGAAATACCAGTTAGGCAAAAATGTTCTTAAAGAGAAATATCTATTAATTTTGATGCTTTAATGCGAACTTGCCCATATCTGCAAGCGTCGTCATGTGATTGTGATATTTTTTATTCTAAAAATCTGGCAAATTTAAAATTAAAACATTTGAAGGTTATTTTGATTTTAAATTTCTGGTAACATTTTAAGAGAAGGAAAGAAAAACAATATCCTTTAAATCTCTATAAAGCAGGATTATGATGGACTTTTCATGTGTCCTCCCTTTTGCTCAAAAGCCTTTGTTAGTATATGTAGGTTCTAAAACCTACCTGAAACTTTACCACTTCTGTATTTGAGTTTTGAGTGGTCATGGTTCAAGGTGTTGTGCTAAAGGAGAAGGTAGGGCACATACATGTAGACGTGTATGACTCCTCCTGGGAGGAAGGACAAACTGACAGTCTGAGTTATTAACCATGAGGTGGGTATGCAAATATGCAGGACTGCACATCAGTAATGATTATACAGTTTATAAATACTGCCACTAGTAGGACTGGGGTGGATCTAACTCTTGACGAAAAAAATAAAGATTAGAAAAGTAAGCAACATTCTAGATTTGAAAGAGTTTTTAAAAATATCCAGATCATCATGCCAACCCATAAATTCATGGGACACCTTTCTCTAGAATACTTGTTTCAGTTCTGGTAGTCCTCAAGAAAAACATGTCATACCCTTCTGAGCATTTGCAGTGGAGATGGTGAAAATTATTTAAAAGGCCGGAGAAATTTCTATGGGACCAAATAGGACTTTTCAAATGTGAGTTGTACAAAGAAGGACATAGTAAGGATGCATAGAAGAGCAGGTCACAAGGAGAGGCAAACTACATCCAACCTTCATGAAATGGAGCATGACAATGCATTACATGTCAAAAAAAGTGATGAGAAATACAGGACCCAATCTGACTGTGTGTTTGTAGCATTGTGCTGTTGATGGAAAGTATCTGTAGCTGGTTTATACAGCTTTAGATAGAGTGTTCCCAGTGTATGGGCAGCAGAGCAGAAGGGAAGTGGGAAGGAGGAGCAAAGTCCCAGTGCATCCCTTTGCTCTCATTTTCCTTTTAAATGAAGCTTTGAATATTTTATTGAATAGCTGTTATGAAATCATAGCAAACACTGTGTTTGCCTGTTTTGACAGACATGTGCATGACTGTACAGGCATGTAATTCATTGTAAGCTCTGGCACGTCTTGTCCCCATACCAGCTGCTGCATCCCTACCTGCCCATGTGAGAGATGGTGTCTCATGCTGACCTCTTTCAGGAGAAAGGTCATCGGATTAAATGGACCAGTAGCAGGGTCTGTGTGATGATATGATAAAAAAAAGAAGTGGAGATACTGTAAAATGAAAGCCTTTAATCAAAATAAATGTATTTCAAGCAAGTTTGCCCCTGTTCCCGATTGCAGCCAAGCCCAGTGAGCTCTGTGAGTGCACGTGTGCCTGTGCACGCAGGCGTGTAACATTCACTCTGCATCAAGCCAATTGCCTTGGCAGCCTCCTGACAGCTGCAGTCCTTGTGCCTCTGAGGCTAGGTAAGAACACTGCTCTGTGCCATAGCATCAAGGGGAGACTTTCACTAGTTACTACTAAAAATATCAATGGCTGCCTACAGGTAGTGGTTGTGTCCAGTCACACAGGAGTTTGTTTTTCAGCTGTTTTTTTCCAGAGTGGATACTGGCTGGATTCTAAAATTATATATATATGTTGTATATTATCTAAGTTCTGTGTATGGGTCTCTGAACCGTAACTTACTGTTTTCTAAAGTGTAATTCTTTCTTTCCTTCATATAATGAGGAAAGTTCTGTACAAAAACGATAAATAAAATTTTTTTGAAGCCAATTCAGAAAATAATTTTTATTTCCTAACTTCTACATTTCCAAGTGCAGCCTCCACATCTGTCAATGTATGAATAACGTAAATGCAGTGCAGTATTAACAGTCATGGGCAGGAATGCAAAAGCAGAGCTAGCAGCAAAGGGCAGCTACTCACTCACTGACCCAGACCCCTGACAAGTTCTTAGTTTTCCTGGGCCTGAGAAACATATTTCTTAAAAAATGGAGGACCCCCTGCCATATTTCTGATAACCACCTTCACCCAGCACTGAGGTCTGTAGGACATTTGCTCCCATTGCACTTCTGCTTCCCCATGCCTGTTTGTAAAGAACGTATCTGGAGAAGAGAGAAATTAAGCCATCACTGCCTCTTTCTCCTCCTTCCCATCTTTTCCTGACCTCCCACTCCCTTCTGCTTTTCCCCATAACAAGACCACTGGACTGAGAAGCACCCACTGGTTTGGTATCAGCCCTGGTGCCTCCCAGTGTCACAGAGCAGCATGGAGCCACGGGGTGAGGTGTGCTCTGGCTGTGGGGAGCTGCAGTCGCCTGGCTCCTCGCCTTCCCTCTCGCACTCCTGGATGCTCACAGGCAGCTTGTTTCCCTGCCTACGGTCCCCAGAGCCAGGCAGGGAACTGTCCTTAGCTGGCAATGACAAAGCAGTGCCTGCAAGGTAGTATGTTTTTTGAAAAGTTAATTAACATCTTCTTGTATAGAGTATTTTAAGCTACTGTATCTGCCAAGTGACTCTCAAAGCAGCTTAACCTTCAGTACTGCTGGGGATTGGGGATTTCAGTTTAAAGGGTCCCAAATACCATTTTCTGCCTATTTTTTTGTCACAGAGCTCCACTGCCCCACAGGTACAGTCATTGTTTTGACACTACTGAACACAAAGGAAAAAAGGAAAATTATTATTTCTGGATTTTTTTTTTTTAAGGATTTTAGTGCAGAAGAGAAAATGCAAGGGAAAGCTTCCTTTTGCTGTTTGGTAGCATGCTTCTGTGGCAAAGAATAAAGATGTTATCAGGCTTTTGCAAAGCACATGTGTGTGATCAGGGGGCAGAGAGGTTGAGAGGAAAATATTATTAATAGACATAACATAGGAAAAACTCAAATTACAGTTCCTCACCTAAACATAAGAAAATAAATTAGAGGATGAATATCTTACCCAAAACTGAGAATCTGATCAGACCAAATCTGTCTGAATCCACAGTTCAAGCAAAAGAAAATTACATGCAGGAAGCCAAACAGCAGAGAACATTTCTGCCTGAGTTTGCACTACTTTTAAGCAGCAGAAACCTCTGCAGGTACTAACTAGTTCATTCCCTATGGTCACTTCAAATGGCATGTTTTCCAGCTGGGAAGAAATGTGAAGAGTGTGTTTGGGAAGAGCAGAGCATCTTGCCTGACTGCCAGGTCTCTCTCTCAGAGCAGGGATGGAGGAATCTCGGTATGGAGGGGCAGTGTGCCACCTCTCCGCTTGCCCTGTGACACTGAGACAAACCAGGCTGGAGATGAGCTCTGTTTATATCCCAGCAGGAAGCCTGCCTGGCAGCCATCCCTGTCTCTTCTCTACAGCAGAATCAATTTGATGCATGGGCCGAGCAATCAGGTTTAGATTATGAACATTAGGGATGCTCTCTTCTGTGTGACACTTGATCAGGAATGGAAGATGACGGGAAGGAGTGAATGGTGGTGTATCCCATAGCTTATTGCACTTCTCCTTTGGGTGACATTCTTGTTAAGCCACGTAAGTGTCACTCTATCATTCAGCTCTGTTTCCTAAGGCACCTACTAAACCCATTTATTTCTTCATTAAATCAACAAAGAATTGTGAAAACTGTAGTCTGGGGGATTTTTGTTCCTTAATGACAGGCATCAGTTCATAGGAATCAGAGTGCTACACACAGGAAGAGTTTGTGTATATCAAATCTGCAGCTTTCTTGGAGCCAAAGACCTGTAAATTGTCTCATAAGCTTTTAACCACAGAGATTTAGTGAGTTATGAGAAATAAAGTCTTTCTCTTTACTAGTCCAGGCACTTACCCTGTCTGAAGTGGCACTTCGTGACATGCCTGTACTGTGCAGAGGTGATTTAAGCTGCTCTTACCGGCATCAAGACTCTTCATGGGCTGGGATTTTGCTTTTCTCTGATATAATATATTTGAGAACCCTGTATTGGGTAACTACTCACTGGTGGGACAGGCCAAGTCTCTACTGACAACTACTGTGGGACAGAGCTGGAGGTATGGTGGAAAACATTACCCTTTCTCTGACTCAGACATCACATCTGTGTATCCTTTCTGGAATTTCAGCTCCGATCATCTGCTAACACACTGTGCTTCTCTCTCTGAAACATCATCTGTTTTTGTCATCAAAATGATACCTCACTCCCTTTGTGTTTCATAGGGTGGCTGTTAATGAAACAGTTAATATGATGACCCTTGGCAGCACTCTGTGCCCTGCTGGGCTGAATGGCTCCATGTCACAGAGCTGTGGTGTTAGTTAGTTAGTAGCTCTGTCTGGGTTTTTACACCTATCTTTCAGAATCCATTCAAGAAACTGTACTTTTTCCACAATTATTGGAGCTACATGGAGCACAGAGTTTTTTACCTGAGTACATCTCATGGAGAATCCTGTGTGTGAAGAGGCTGTTGACGAAAATGCTTTCTTCCTGTGGCTCCTGCCCCTACACTTGGAATCAGATTTTTTCAGGCAATGCTTGGGAGAAGGACTCTAGTTTGATTAAAGGCCCAAATTCCCACTTTCACATGGAGTTTTCTGCATGAGATTAATGTCACCGTGCTAGAACAGGGCAATGTATTCAGAACATAATCTAAGGTAAATGGGATACCACCAGCTGGGACACCAGCTAGCACACTGGATTTTTCTAGTTAAGTATTTATTTTGTGGTTTGTTACATCCTTAAAAGGAGATGCTGAACTTCCATGAATCCAGCTGACTGTAGCACAAATTACAGATACTCCACATTACACAAGACTGAGCTCCATCTCCAGCAGATACAGACTGTAGTTTTGTCTTCACACTGTTGATTGCTGTTCTCTTTTTGAGTGCCAAAGCATAGAGTAGGCCAGAAGTGCAGCAAGCAATAAGCATTTGGCTAGTCTGTGATGTGGAAGAGGTTGGTAGCATGGAATAGGCTTTGCTGAGAGGCCCAGCCTCTGTTCCCAGCAGTGCCCTGCCTCAGCTGTGCCATTGGCTGTAACAATCTTTCTGTGTGTCTGCTGGCGTGAGGGGCATGTCATGATGGGATGATGAGGTTCATTCATGCAGCTGTCCAGCAGTAGGAGCAGGGGTTGTCTCTCCTGTTCCATGCTCTTTTGCCAGCAGCCTGGGCTTGCTCCCTTGCTGGTAACAACCCATTTGCATCATTCTTCTGCATGTTTTAGTGTGAGCTGTGATTGACAGTGCTTATGGCTGGATGAAATGCAACAGGGCTAAAAGAGCACACACACGATTTTGAACCTGACTGTGACAAAAGACAGAGAGTGTTTCCTTGCAGTGGATGGTCAAGTTGTGTAAAATGATTGGATCAATTATTTGAAATTTTTTTTTCTGGCCAGACAGTGGCTCCCTTTTGGCATGCCCAAGGGAGGGTAGTACCTGAAGACAGATGGAAGCTGCCAGTAACACTGGAAAGAAGAATTCAAACTAGGTAATTATAATGGTGCATTGAGTTGTTGTTGCATCACAGGAAATTCTCAGGGGAGTGGGAGACTTGAACCTAGCCAAAAATACCGGGAGAAAACTGGTATGTGAGGATGCGTCCTAAAGCTGTGCTCACTCTAAGATGAGGATCTTGTCTAAAGACTGAAAGCTGTGCAAGGTTGAGGAAAACAAGGAGGAAATCCTGGAGCTGAATACGTGTCTCATGTTTTGAGAAAATATTTTGTCAGTCTTCAAACTGAATTAGGTAATTTAATTCTTTACTTCCCCATAATATTAATCTGCTGCTGAGAGGGATTTTCAGGGAAGGTGACAACCTAGGATTTTGTATGCAAGGAGAGGTGAAGCATAGGTAGAACTAGTCCAGTTTCTTGTTGCCTGCCACTCTTGTACAAGGTCAAGGGTACTTCAGAATGAGAAGTTTTCCTCCAACAACCAGCACATATCAGTGTGGAACCTAATAATGAGTAGCATCACTTCCGAAGAGATGTTTTCTAGTGACAAGCATGAACTAGACACTCTCTGACATTCAGCAAAACAGTGAGAACTGTTCCTGACCTCTGAAAATCCTTCTTACCAGTTTGCGGTTGAAAGTCAACAAAATATGCTGTAGTCAATAAAATCAACAGATTATTCATAACAACATTAAGAAGTTCTCTTGAGCCTGCAATATTTTGAAAATCTAAATGTGTTTTTTAAGTAATTCCAGTCATATTTCATTTAAGTAACTGGCATAACTGACCTGTTAAAATATGTATGTACACAGTTACTTCGAACGGCTAATAATAAGTTACTAGAGCCTAGGGTTTGTTGATACAAGTAAAATCTAATTTTTGAGATTTAGTCTTAAAAAGAACCGTGTAAAATATATTTTACAATATCAAAAGTGCACGAGGTACTTTCCAGAGTAGACCAAAGTTTTTCCAGGGAATTTATGAGATCACATGTGATGGTGTATTAATAATGTGATGTGCAGATGAAGGTTACAGTATAAATAATCTCCCAAATCATATACAGACCTCGGTAAATTAGCTGAAGGAAACTGGTACTCCATTTGTAGTTCCTGTGGTACTCAGAGACCCTTTCTTGACATTTTATTAGAGACACTGCTAGTCTGTTACACAGACATGCACACCTGAAGCTGGATCTTGCACCTTTTCTCATGTTCTTCCAATGGTGCAACACGTTGGGTTGAAGGTACAGGAGGAGCAAGGCAGATCTCTGGATCAGAGCTCCCCAGCACTCAACAGCAAACAGCACAGTCTTGTGAGAGTGGATAACTCCCCGTCAAGACTGCAGCTTAGTTAATGTAAACTCAGAGAGTAAGCTGTTCTGCTGATTGTTTTTATTTTGCCAGCCTTTGCTGTAAGCAACATCTCTCCTGCATGGGGCAGACCCCTCCAGAGGCCATGACTGGCTGCTCTGGTGTGATCCAGTGAGGAGTGTGGCAGTGCTTTGCAGATGAGTTGGGTTTCTCGTACACATGTGTCAGGAATAAGAACAACTCTTGTTTTAATAATAAAAAAAAATTGTTTATTACAAGAAAAATAATTTGGAAAAATAACAGCACCCAAGTTCTTAATTTAAAACAATATAAAAACCCCAGGATCGCAGGATCAGAGACTCTTGGTGCCAAACTGGCTATGTGCTCACGCTAGAAATCTTCTGCACTGGATTTACCTCAGCTAATATGAGGCAAAATTCTCTTAAAATAAAAAAAAAGGTCTCTGAACAGAGACAGTCCTATGACCCCCTCTCCTTTACCCAGTGCTAGGAGAGCAGATGCAGGGAGATGCGTTCACTACCTTCGTCACATGGAGGAGGAGGAGGAGGAAGAGGGCTCTNCACTGTCCCCCCCCCATGGTAAAAGATGATTGGTGAATTTCAAGGTACATCACAAGTTCCTTTCACCAATGGATCATTTGCTGGGGAGCGACATTGGTCCGCAGAGAACAATGGGAATTTCATAATTAAAAGTTACTTAACAATTTAACTATCTTAACAACTTTAATAAGTATTAACTTGGTCATAAGATGATTTTTATATGCAAAAGCCAATTACCTAATTTCATATATGACACATGCGTATGCTTTGTGCTTTCTTTGAGCAGCCTTTGTACTCTAAGTGTGCACAGTAGCCCTGTCATGACACATTTTACCCTTTGCAAAGGGAGCACTTTGGGGTCTTCCTACGAGACAGCAAATCTGTGGTAGCTTTAAAGCCTCTTTCTGAACATTACTGAAGCTTGCTTGGCCTTTTCAGCACGAAGTTCCTAACACTCAGGAGCTGTTGGGGGCACTGCCTCTTAGCTGGAAGTAATTTAAGCAAGCAAACGGGAGCTGTGTGCCCGGGATGCACAGAAACTTTATTTCTATTTTTAAATGACAGCCATTTCTCTCCTTCTGACAGGGCAAGTTCAGAAGTGAGGCTCCTCCTGTGAACACATCCTCAGGGGTCTCCAGCAGGCCTGGGAAGTTCTCAGGCTGCTGATGGGCTCCTGCAGGGCTTTGGGCACTCCAGGCCAAGCTCAGCAGGAGTATGAGGAAGAACATCACTCACTGAGATCAAAGAAGCAGTGTCTGCTTACAGCCTGGGTCCACCTGGCCCACCAGCCAGAAGCCCCAGAGAACAGCTGTGCTTGCCCAGAGCTCTCTGAAAAGTAACTGCTTCTGCTGTAGTTTTAAAAATAGGATTTATTTCATTGTAAGTCTTCATTCTGCATTGTATATTGTGGAGAAAAACAACTGCCTTAGTGCCAACGCAAAGGGCTAAAAGGAGGAGCCCTCTGCAGAGTGCTGTTTCTCCTGTTCCATCCCTGCCTCCCCCAACTTGGAGCATGGAAGAATACTAAAAAGCATCTGTGTCTCCCGGGAGAAGCACAGGGATGCAGTAGCCATCCTGAAACCCCACGCATTTCTCTGTGTGGGTGTTGAGAGCCCTGCAAGGCTCTGAGAGGTCTCCGTGCCACTGCCCGCAGCAGGCTGAATGGCAGGAAGGAGAAGGTCAGCTCCCCATCCAGCTGTGACAGGCTCCAAACATTTTCCATCCTGCCAGGACAGGAACGTGAGTGACAGCTGCATTTTTCTTTCATTCAGAGCCTGATAGTCCCGCATTTTAATTTCATGGAATCACGGAATATTTCATGCTATCAATTTTCTGAGTGTCAAAGTTCCATTGTGCCTTCTAGTGAGTAAATAATATGCATAAGTATGGGATATGCATTTCACATCTTACACCACCTCAGATATTTTCAATGGGAAAAAGAAGTGAGGCAAAGAACCCTAAACATCTCACTGCCTTTACACAAAAATTACTCTGAATTTAACAGCTAGAGAAATGCTGTACAGAGAACAACAGTTTAGTTCTCTACTGAGAACAACAGAGAATAATAGTTTAGTGTTTTAATCTCAATTTATTGATACTTTTCACCAGAGATCAGAGCTCCCCAAAAGTTTTCTTAACTATGAAGTATTTTGAAAGCTTAAGTATCAACAATATTTTGAATACGTTATATTATCTGCGTCACTGTTCGTTATTTTGAATTTGCCATCAAGCTGCATGCTTCCTCACCCTCAGCAGGCTTCTCTGATGTGCAAGCATTGCTATCAGAAGTATTCAAATCAGTAAAGCACTCAAGTGTTGCAACACAGTTTAAAGTCGCCGCCATAAACACAAATCCCTCTATGCAAATTCATAGCTTTCAGCCTTCTCCACAGTGTGCTGAAGAATAAAAAACTTATCTCTGGTCTGTTTACTCTTTAAAAATGCCTAGCTGAACGTTTTAATAGAAAATGAGCACTTCTGAAGTGACTGACCCTTAATACTTTGTTTCCACTTTCACAAGTTCCAACCAAGTTTTCTTTTCCCTATTTACAGAATAGACACTCAGAGACTAAAATAGACACTATGCTACGTTAGAGAAATCAAAGCCATGTGCATACATTTGTATTTTTTCTTTCCATTTCTGAAGGCAAAGAGCAAGCAGTTCCAGATCCTTAGCTTAGTTAGGGAAGACAAAAAAACTGTCCTACAATTATTTGAGCAGAAGAGGCCAGGCCAAAATACTACAAGTCTGGGAGAAATCTCTGTATACAGAAGCAAAATTTGTTTTCTTCGCAATGAAGGGAGAGCAAAGCTCTGATGAAATGTCACAGTGCATGTGTCCCTTAGCTATAAAGCTGTGCCACAGATTTCCTGCGTTTCAGCGTGGCTGTTGCCTTGGTGGATGGCTTTGCTCATTATGCCTGGTGGCACATGGAGGGATCCCATGGGCTGGGATGTAGTAGAGTATTTGCCAAGAGCATGCAGCATGCAAGACCTACTGGAATATGTGTCTTGTTTGTCTGGAAGGCAGAATGTGAAAAAGTGTGCAAAACCCCTCAGAGGTTGTTTGGAGAGCCTATTAATAACTTCCTCTACTCCCAGAAACTTTACGTTTCCTCCCCCTGGGTCATTTTCATTCTCCATATGTCATTAGCTGTTGGAAGGGGAAGTTGGAACCACTTGAGGCATCAGGATTAACCGGGAGGGAAAGTGTAAGGTGACCTGAGTACTTTCAGAGAGCGTTGGCCGTGGCCATGTGGGAAATCCTTCCCACATGGATTAGGGATTTTCATTTCCAACTCCCTTGCTGACAAAACAGATAGAAGAATATTCAGATCCTGATCCTGACATGATATTCCAGTCATGATGAGAGACATCTGCTGTAGCTTCTGCAGACACAGCCATTCACTTTTGGATACATTTTAACCATCCTTTTTCCTTTGAGATTTTTACCTTGCTATCTTTTCTGATTTACCAGATTTGAATAAGAAGTTGTGAAGAAGTCATTGAAAGAAGGGTTACCAGAAATGCGCAACATATTTTTGTACAGGGTCTCTTCAGGCCAGACCCTTCTGAATAGCTGGCAAATAGAGTAGGGTTCCTACTGAACAGCCCCATATCCACGCTAATGTTTCAGCCCAGGCTTTGTATAAATATACATCCAGTGGAGGCGGCTCTAATGAATTATATTTATTTCCAAATGAGAAATCTGTCTCAAGAACTGATTTCTGCTGCGACTAGCTGAAAGCCTATTAAATAGTGCAATAATAGTCTTTAAATTACACTATGTGTTGAGGCAGACCTGCTAATAAGTTGGGTTTTGTGTGGACTAAAACATCGTGGGTTTGTGCTGTGCCCGTGTCCTTGCCTGTCTCAAGCGGCAGGCTCCGGGGGCTGTTCTGAGAGCTTCATTAAAAAATGCTTTATGAAAGCCCTCTGATCTCAGCAGCAGGCAGGAGAGACCATGGCTGTATAACCTTGCCATTTGTACAGAGCAGGGGGTAAGCACCTCTCCCTAATGTCCCCTCCTTTTAATGCTTTAAATAGCTCTCCTTGACACATGGCAATGAAAATGGCTTACTGACATGTTTCTCCTAGCCCTGTGGCTATAAAGTCTGTTCTCTAAAGAAAAATAGATGTGGAGACCCTTTGGCTTAAACCCCCTTAAGCAAGTGAATAAAATTAATCAGCTGTCTTTTAACTCTGATTCGTTTTTCCTTTAATTCAATTTACAAAAATGTGCGGGCAGAGTCTGAGCCTGTGGGTATATTAACATTAATAAAACACAATTAAGCAAATGTTATTATGTTGCCAGCAACAAAAGGAATGCCCCTGAGTACAGATCTTCCCTTTGCTGGAATAAATATGCAGATATAAGAAATGTGTCTGCAACTCATTGCTTAAGCTGTATTAAAACTCCGAAATACCCACTTTGGTTAGTACAAAGGCTGAGAGTTAGCACACCAAGGCATAGCTTCCTGAAGAAGAGAAATGACAGTGACAGGTAGGAAAGTTTTGCCTTTTGTAGTCAAATTTAAAGGTTTGGACTTGATCGGTAAGTGTGAGATACAGAGCATTTGACTGAGACCTTTGAGAATGATCACATTTTCTCATTGCTTCTAGAGTGTGCCACAATCAAAACTCCACTCCCAGCAAGAACAACAGAGGAATAAAAACTAATGAGCTGAGAAACCAGGCACATTAATAAGTAAAAAGGAAAACACACTTTTTTTTGGTGAAAACTGACTACCTAATGTGACCAAAATATATAAATGCATATCTGGGTATACATATTAATGTATGTGTATATATTCATATTCATGTATTTGGTATGTTTTGGAAGAACCCCTAATAAATTTTTACATATAAGACTACATAGATATGAAAGTTAATTTTTCATGCCAATGCAGACTTTGCAGCTGCACAGTAAGTATGCACTTGCTGTGTAGGATCTAGAAGAACCCTGATTTACCAAACTCAGCAGTGAAGTCCATTTATAATCATACCAATAGCAAGACCTTACATAATGACACCCCTCTTCAAAGCACTGAATTAATTGTTGTCAGGTGACTGTTAAAAATATCAACAAAATGTAAACATCTGGTCAACAACATTAAAGTGGTTTCTTAGGCATTGTATTCTGAATTCAAAAAAGTATGTTTCTAAAGACTGGGGTTGGCAGCTTGTGTTGAGCAGCGAATCTTTTCCCAGTGTTTTAACTCCAGGTATTGAGGTTCTCTATTATTTATTTATTTATTCGACTTTTCCTCATTACTTCCAGCTCTGCCAAGTTAGGACAAAGGTTTATGCTAATCCACTGGAAGACTCTGACTCCTTTCATTGTTTCATCAAGAAAAAAGTGATTCATTGTTCCTGAGGAGGGACTAGGGACTTTGTTTTGCCAGGATGCAACCTCTAAAGGCATTCAATTTTAATTCTTTAATGAGTTAGTCTTTTGGGGAAACCAAAATCTGTTTTTGGGTGCTCCTGCCTGCAGACATCACTGCCGAGGGCAGCTGAGGGCTGCCACGGTGTCCTGGTGCTTTGTTGGACCGAGGCAGGAAGGACACATCCCATGGGGACCCCGGGGCTCCATCTGCAAAGAAGCAGTGCCTGTTATCCAGAGGATAAACTGACTGGAGTGGATGCAGGTCTGGCCACGATGCTGTTGGTCTGGGCACATTCCATTGCCCAACCAGGAGGGACTGCAGGGCTGGAGGCAAAAGCCCACACAGGGTTTGGTGCCTCCAGCCCCACATTTGTCCTTTGCTGGGGAGAAATGGATCTCACACAAGGGGAGGGTCCACCCTGGGTGGCAGCTCCAGCCTTTGCAAGCTCCTGTTTTTCTGCTGGTGCAGTTTTCTGCAGAAAGGCCAGAGGTGAGGATTGCTCAGTGACATGAACAGCACCAGCAACAAAAGGGATGTGAATCCATAGCGGGAAAGGAAAGGAAAGAGAAAGGTCCTCTGTATCCTGCAGTGCCTGGAGAAGTGATGGCCACAGACCTTGAGCTATCTCTGCCAACTTGATTGGGAGGATGCTTTCATTCAACGTGCAAGGCAAGATGGAGTATAAGGAGTTGGAGAAAGAATCCAAAAGAAACAGGAAGCAGGCCAGTAAAGATGTGTGAGTTGTATAAGGAAAGCCTGAGCAATTCTAGAGTTGTTTATCTGATAGAAGGCTGATACATGATAGCCATTTCCAAGTACATCAGAAATTCCTAAAAGAATGTGTATTGTTCTTTATGTCTGCTCCACTACAGCCAGCAGGATTGGAGCAAGGGAGGTTTCCTGCGACAAGAAATTTTTTTACTGTGAGGATGGTGAGGTGCTGAACAAGTTGCCCAGAGAAGTTGTGGATGCCCCATTTATGGAAGTGTTCAAGGTGAGGCTGTATGGGGCTTTGAGCAACCTGGTCTAGTGGAAGGTGTCTCTTCCCTTGGCTGAGGAGGTTGGAACTAGATGGTCTTAAGGTCCTTTCCACTCTATTCTATTCTATTCTATTCTATTCTATTCTATTCTATTCTATTCTATTCTATTCTATTCACGTAAGATTTCCCAACATTTTCTAATTTTTGGGAGAGTCAGACAACTGAGCAGAGTGACAAGGGAAGCTGTCTCCTGCTTAGGTTTGCAGGTTTTGGGAAGCAAGTAAAGTGTTATTGATAGGAATGGTTTATATATAATTTACCCTGACCTGGTGCTTGCAGATGGACTAAACAACTCCTTGAGCCCATTCCAGCCCTATTTGCTGAGATTTCTGTCTTGTATAAGCTCCAGTGTAGGTCTGACCTAGCTGGAATGTTTTTGCTATTAAGTAAAATAAAAGGCTTACAGATGTGAATATCAAATTAAGAGCTGCAAATTAAATCTCTAAGTAATTTTGCATGGCCTTTTCCACATTGTATTTATACTGTATGAATGTTATTTTAGTTCACTGCATATAAATAACAAGTTGAGAATTGCTGTCCTTAATTGAAACCATCTCTACTTGTCTGTGAGAGAGATTACCATTTTTAACAGACTCTTTGTGATCCACCGGGGTTATAGGAGGATTTCTTTGCATTGTTGCTAGGCAGCTTCCTCCATGCCAGCAGACAGACACTTCTGGGTATGTCATGGCTAATTAAAATTCTCTATATTTTTAAGTATACAGCAGCCCAAGTTTTCAGAGCTTGCTGCTCAGGATAAGGTCAATTTAATTGGTAGGAAGACTGATGAGACAAAGTAATAGCAATTGTGCCTGTTGTAAAATAATTTGTTGTTTACAGTCCCTTGAATTCACAGGGTGAATGAAATGGCAGCTATCTAAATATTTATTTGTGAGTAAAGAGAATTGACCTGAACTATTCTGACATTAGCTTAGTTCAAGTAATTTCAAGGAATGAGCTGTCACATTCAAACATAAGAATAATGAATATAAGCATATTTAGCATGGAAGAATCAAAATTTTTAAAGGGATGTAAATTATTTCATTTCTACAGTGCCATTTGCCATTAAAAAACTGTTCCAAGTTATTACCAGCTCCACAATGGCCATATTTTTTGAATATTAGCCAGCAAACTAGGTAAAAGTGCCTCTGTAGAATGAGCTGAAGAGGTTTCATAGCAAGACAGATTAGTGCTTAGGTGCTAAGCAAGTGCAAAGGCAGCAGCTGTGCCTGGGTGGTCCCTGGGCAGGGGATGCTGCTGGCTACCTGCAGCTGTGGCACTGAACATCACTGGAAACCGTCTCGTGCAGGGAGACAAGGCTGCATGGTTCAGAAGATTTAAAGCCTTGGGCAGCTTTCCTTCAGGTGACATACACAGGGTGTCACTGCACACAGCTAGCAAATATTAGAGAAGAGTCTTTGTAGGAGTTAAATGTGTACAGGATCAGTTACAATTGCTTTGACCTCCATTCAGCCTCAAGAGAGCATGAGAAACTTACCATTTCTACAAAGAGGAATATAGGTCAAAGAATAAATCTTCATTTAATCTCTTAGGAAGTTACCATTTAATAAAATTCCTGAATGGCAGGCTGAAGTATGGGGATTATGGGAACTGAGGACACCTGATACAGATACAGAGATTTATTGGAGGGAATGGATTTAATAGGTGCTTGGATTTTCTTTTTTCTTTGGAGGGATTGTTTTTAATCTGGATCTGCTTCAAGAAAATGAATAGACTGAAAGAAGCTTTAAACTGCTTCTGCATCTAGGCAAGAATTAGATTTGTCGGGATCTTTGTGGAAACTTTTGAACTCTTTACAGATGCCTTTTATGTAAGGTAGGTGAATAGTCTTAGACACTGCCACCTTCTTCTCTGCTTTAAAACCTTTTCTAACCAGTTGCTTTTTCTGTGCCCTATCCCTTTCTCCCTAAGTATATTATATTTCTTTTACCTGTTCACGTGAAACACACTGTGAAGGAGACATGGTGGTTTATCCCAATTGTATGGCAGTTGGTCTTTGTGCCTGGCACCGCTTTCAGGGGTGGACTGGTGACCTTTCCCTTCTTGACAAAGGTATATATTTTCACTGTTGTGTCTGCCACGGGTCTCTGAGAGAAAAAAATTCTGTCTCTATTAAAACAAGAAATCTGTGTTGAAGCAGAGCTTTTTGGTTTCTTGAGAACCCCTCATGCTTTTTTAAAAATAGAATTCATGTGAACTGGGTCTGCAGAGAAGTGTACATTTGGTCCCAAGCTTGGACTGGCCGTGACTAACATGAGGACAACTTGAGCGGTGGCTGACACAAGGAAATTGAATGGGGTCAAGCTCATGATGAAGAAATGACGCCTAGCTGAGAAATAGAAATAGCCATAATCAGTGGAAAAAAGATTGCATTTATCTTTTAGCTAAAAAAAAGAGAACATCCTTGCTTGATGAGTGGTGTTTTGGAGGAGTGGTGTGTGCCAAGGCACTGTCACTGAGGAGCCTCGTCTCTCACCCCAGCACTTCTGTAAAGTTGAGCACGGTGTGTGGCAGTGCTCCTGCAGCCCAGCATGGAGGAATTTACCCTGGGAGCTGCTGTATAATTTAGAAGCCATTGCATTCTGTAGGAGTGCAATGATAGGGCTTGAGGGATGCTCTGATGGCACCTTTAGGATTTAATATAAAATGGCTGTGGTGGGTACGGGCCCCACAGGCTGCCCACCCTCCCTCTGCAAACTATGGTAACAAGGCAGGAGCTGGCTTGTTCAGAAAGCCTGGTCTCTGCTACGGGGGAGCTTGGGCTCTTTTCTGCACCACACTGCGGCTCAACACACATCCATGGGTGGGGGAAGGAAGGGCAGATGGAGTGGAAAAGCATAATGGAAAGGATCTCTGCTGGTTCAGGATTGTGTATGTGCGCTGGACTGTCCAAAGTGCTGAGGATATACAGCTCCTCTTGCCACTAAGGGACTGTACTTATATTCACTATTTTTAACATGTGAGGAAAAAGCATTTCTATGATGGCATATGCCACTTTCTGCATTCCTATAAGCATATTTACCTCCACCAATGTAGGTAATCAGCTTAGTGTTTGTGTTATTTATTACTTTGAATTCTGCTTTAAAAGGCACCTATTGTTGCTTTCCTGTATTCCTCTTCTCCTCAAATTCTTCCTCTTTCTCTCCTGTTGTTTCTACAGAAAAAAAAACAAAACAAAACAAAAAAACCCCATTTTGTGCTGGGATTATTGACTCTGGATTCCTGCAAAACTCCTTTCCCAGCAGTGATGCTGACACTTGGGAGCCAGAGGATGGTTTCTTGACATGTCATCACTAAGGCACTGGGGGTTTTTCATGCAGAAGGATTTTTAAAAATAAATGTATAAATCCTGTTAGTATTAAATTACTGCAGAAAGTGCTCTCTCAAGTTCATTTTAGTTCATTCTCTGAAGATCTAAATCTCCTGGCAGGGATCTTTCACATCCACTTACCAGGGCAGTCTGCAATATTTTGGCACTGTAATGACTCTCCTCCACATCCTCGACACTGCATGCTGTGCACTTACTCTTCAAATGATGCTTCTGAAGGAGAGTCGTGTGGTGCTGACTTTCTCCAGCGTCTGAAGCCAGTCCCCAGAAACACCACTGACCTCAGCAGTGGTGCAGGCACTGCTGGAACTGTCCTGGCAGTGCTCTCAGCACACAGAGAAGGAGAAGGCAGCTTAGGCACCCCATCACTGTCAGCCCAAACACGATTTTGCCTAATTCTATGGGTGAAATGGATCCAGCACTGCAACCCTGTTACTGAAGGGGTGGTTGATGTCCCTAAAGTCTCAGTAAGAGGCAAAAAGTAACCTGATTATGTTGGGACACAATTTAATTACAAGAGGAATGCTGTCCAAAATCAAAGACTGGCAATTCTCAGTACATTTATTTAACATTAAAGTCTGTTTTAACTTTCACTGTGGAGTGAAGGATGGGTTTAATTAACTCCCTGATTTCTTGTGTTAAAAGAAATTAGATTTTCTTAAACACTGTGGGAAAAAAGGCTATCATTTTATATATCTCTAGAGCAGCAAATTATTCATATGAATTTCATTTTGATCAAAACAGACTTTGCCCAAACTGGAGAACAGCTCTCATGTTATGCTGGCAGCCAGGGACACGCACAGACTGCACCCCCAGCCTGGCTGGGGAGGGTTTCCACACCGAGGGCATCTGTGTGTGTGCAGCCCAAAGGCTCCTTCAGCAAGCGGGGTCTGGACTCCCCCTCCCAATGCCAGCGCCAGGAACATCCTTGGGTTTGATCTTTGGTGGCTCTGTGGGGCAGCAGCATGATGAACACACGCCCCAGCCACGGCAAGTGGGCTTTCAAAGATTGTCCCATAATATTTCTTTGCAGAAGATTGTTCCATAATATTTCTTTGCAATGGTGTGTTCGAAATCAAACATCAGAACTCAGTTTTCTATAATTACACCAGTTTATAGAGCTGTCATCACCATGTCAAGACAGCTAAGAAATTAGAGTTTGGCTTTTATTTCTAAAAAAAAAAAAAAAAGTCTTTTAAGGAGTATGTTGCTTTTCAAATACTTTAAAAGAAACAGAACAATGCCAGGATAGAATGGGCTGCCAGTTGTTTTAATGACCTGGTTTATATTTAATTAAATACTGTTAAGAATGAATACACTCTGTCCAGATTTTGTATGAAAAATACGTTTTCCTGCCTTAGTTGTACCTTTGCAGATATACAACTGGAATATATTAGTTACAGCCTTGTGGCATTATAACTGGTGAAGCAGAAGTCTGTGCATTTTTGACACTGAAACATGACTGAAAAACCTTAACAACTGTTGTCCCATCATAAAACACGAGCCCATTTCCTTTTATGTATTATTATTTCTTATAAAATTATAATTTTTATTTTATTTATTTTTATTATATATATTTATATATTTATTATTCCACCTGTACTTGCACTTGGTGATAGCACCAGTGGGAGTGTGAATGATAGAGATAATAAATAATTCTCCACTGAACTGCTAGTTTTATTTATTTAAAAAAACTAGCTTTGCTACATCAATGAACACTTCAATGAGGACCTTTTTCTCCTTCATTTTCTTATTTTTTAAAGTTTTGCTGAGAGGATCATATTATTTAGAATACTTTGCTCTTACTGAAAAGCTTTAACTTGCTGAATTACATCAAACAGAAAAACTTACCTCTCCAATGAAGTCAGGGTCATAATTTGAGTCTGATACACCCCCTCATCTCTATTATCTGTGCTCCTTGGCTGATGGTACCTCTCTCAGTAATTATGCTGCCGACTTTTCCCTCATTTTTCTTTTTAAAAGGCTAACACAGCGGTATTTCCAGAACAATAAGATGCCATGTTTGTGAAACACATTCCAGGAAGGACATCTTTGTGGAAAAATGCAGCAGCTGGAGTTCCTTAGCTGGGGGTAGTCTGCTGGTTGTACCAAGTGCTGGAATTTGTACCCACAAGAGTTAGAGAGCTTCCAGATCCTCAATGATAATGATGTGAGGGCAAAGAAAACAAGAATCCAGAGAAAAAGAGAAAGGTATGCTTGTACCAACAAGTTCCTCAATTAGACAAAAGCATTTGGATGAGAAGGCTTAGTGAGGTGGCACCATGTGTGGAAAAGCGATGGGGTTCTTTTTCGTTCTTTCTTGGCCCACTTCCACCCTGTTTCTTGCTGTTATGAGCTTCTGCCTACCTCTGGGATGGAAGGCACAGTGCAAGATGGTTTTGGAGGTGCTGGTACTACTTCTCTCTATCACCCCTTACCCAAAAGCTGCAGGACCACAGCCTCAGCATAGGTCCCCCACTGGCCTCTTGGGACCTTCAGAGCTACTGTCCTGCCTGCCCAGCAGCTGCTGGGAACAACATGGCCTGTGCTACAGGGCCAGGAGAGCAGAATGTCCTGCACCTTCTCCTTCCCCACTGCCTCCACAAGTGAGGCTGTGCTCACTGGGCAGGAAGGGAGGAGGTGCTGCACACAGGCAGGCATGGGGCTGCCCTCACTCACACTGCAGGAGCAGTGGTAGATCACAGCTCTGTGCAGTTTGGTATCACATCTCCACAGACTCTAAGTTTTGCCACGGTTCCTCTCATAAGCTCTGCCATTAATTCCCACACCAAGGGGTGTGGAGGAGGATGGGCAGAGGTTGGGTTGCACAGCTGAGTTTTCAGAAATGCGAGTGCATAATAACACAGCAGAGAGTTCATGCTGATGCTAGCAGTGAATCACAGAATCATCAGTGTTGGAAGAGACTTTTGGGATCATCCAGTCCAGCTGCCCACCCAGCACTGCCACTGTAACCCCAAAACCACTAAACCACATCACCCAGAGCCAGATCCAGACGCCTCTTGAACACCTCGAGGGATGGTGACTCCACCATCTCCCTGGGCAACCTATTCCAATGCCTGACCACCCTAACAATGAAAATTTTTTTTCTAGTATCTAATCTGAATCTCCCCTGTCTCAACTTCAGACCATTTTCTCTCATCCTCTCACTGCAGGCACAGTAGAAGAGACTGACCCCCACCTCACAACAACCTCCTTTCAGGGAGCTGGAAGGGAGAGTGATGAAGTCCCCCTGAGCCTCCTCTTCTCAAGACTAAACAAACTCAGCTGTTCCTCATAATCTTTCTTCTTATTATTATTATTTATCTTGCTGCTTTTTCTCAATACACCTTACATCACACTCCATGGAGGTGCCTGACCTAAAGACAGACTTTAATATGCTACCAGAAATTATTTTAATGAAAAGGAGAGATCTGTAGAGAGATGCTTTAGCAGGGGAGTAGCCAAGTGGTGTAGCAATGAGGTGAAGGGGAGGGCAGAGGGGAACTGAATGGAACAGAGGAGCTGAGCTAAGAAGGGGCAGAAACACACTTGTAGTGCTGTAGAAGTCATGGCATGTGTCTGTTGCTGCAAACTACAGTGATGCTTCTTCAATGCCCAAAGAAAGTGTGGCTATGAACCACAGACTTTGAGTTTGGTAATATTGTGGTCAAGGGTTCCAATATAATTCCTGCAAGCAAAGCTCCTTAATACAAAGTTATTAAAGTGAGGAAATGAGATAGCTTAAAGTAACATGTCAGTACAAGGAGATATTTTAAGAAAGTGCTTCATTAAGGGAGTACTCTTTATAATGTAAACAAGGCATTTTTCCAGCACAAATGCATATTTGCAAATGTACCAAAAGCAGTCTGTTATAGCCCCAGTGCATGCTCCTATTTCCTTGACTCAGTCAGGAGAGTGATTTAAAAAAGGCATCTGTGGGTAAGTGGAAGGATACACCGATATGGGAGACCCCATGCAGTCCATTCCCAGCACGTGCTGGTGTGTGCCTCCGGCCAAGGCCATGCACAGCGTCCTGGGAGCAGTGCCTGCCACCCTGGGCCCCAGCCCCTGCATCCCTGCGTGCACCTTCTGCAGGTTCACTAGGGTTGGCTGTTCAAAACTACCCCAGAAATTTCAGCTGCTAGGTGTCAGACAACACCATCTACTTTTTCAGAAATGCAGATCATCTGTGCCTGTGATTTGTAGTGTGAAGAATAGCCATCAAATCTGGAGTGTGCACTGAACTGAAATCCAGCTGAAGAGTTGTGGATTGGTTTCGCAGCCTTGGAGGTTAATATCAGTCTTTTAAGACTGATTCCTGGAATTGAAGCCATTTAATTAAATAAAAATATATTAAAAACCCCACACCAAAACCACAATGCTATCAGAAATAATAATTTTTTCTGCACTTCAGCTGCCTCCCCAGTACCACAATGTGCTTCGGGTTTCTGTTGCAGCTTTATTTGTCAGTGTTTGTTTGCTGCCTCCCAATACTCACGAGAAAAATGCCTTGTTAACAATGAAAGCAGTACAAGTGGAGTTATTTGCTATTCAACAATCCCAAAACACTCTGCCAAACAGTAAGTAGGAAATAATTTAATTACCAACTCAAACCAATTGCTCCAGCCTACAGGAAGATTATTTGTCTCTTGTTCTGTGGAGTTTCTTTCTCATGGGCCTTGTTAGATACCATTAAACAGAAACTGGTAGTGAGATCCCGGATCGTCTTTAACGAGGATGTTATATCCCAGGTATCCTGCACTGCATCTGATCTCAGTAATTAGATGCTGCTAGGCTAAACCTCCTGATGCAGTTTCAGTGGAATACTGCTTTCCTTATGTCTAACCCTGATTTGTCATAAAGTCAGGGATGATACTCATTGGCAGGATGAATGTGGTGGGAGGAAGACAGATTTCTTATCTAATAAGGCCTAATGTAGTATATGAATTTTAAAAAGCTAGCAGATTACAGCATGTTAATTTAGAAAAACACTTGTGATCCTTAGAGTGATCCTCCCATAAGAAGAGAGCAATAGGAAGTGAGCTAAGATGACAGGTACTTTTTCAATAAGTAAATAAACTGATTGAAGTAGGTCACTTATGCAAGGAAGGAATTAGACTTTGGAAACACTTTTATTCTAATTGTGAGTTGTGTAATGATATGTAATGAGTGCATCTTTTTAAAAAATTGCACAGGGCTAAGACTTGCTCCAATCTTATATATTTTTCTAATAGAAGACTCTCTGGTGATGTGATCTCTCCCTATATGCAATTTTTTCCTGAAGAATATTTGTTTCTACCACCTTCCCAGTTACTTTTTTTTTCTTTATTTTGCTTATTATTAATATGCTAGTGATAGGATTAAACAAACCTGAGTGAAACAAACTGCTGCTTCTAGATATAGAAGCATGGCTAGAGGTATCTCTAGTAATTGTTTTATCTATAGTTACCATGGAGACTTGTCTATGTGTTTTAATTCGGTGTGATTGGTGTATGAATTTTAAGATTTTATAGAGGCTTGTCTGGACACAGGCGAGGCCAAGGGCTTGGCTGGGCCCAAAGCAGATAGGATGCTGAGCCTATGGACCCGGGTCAGTGAGGGACCCTGGCAGGCAAGTGGTGTGGCTCAGGCAGGGACCAGGGCTCAGAGGGAGTGGAATTCCCAAGGGGCTCATTCAGCCCCTTGCCATGCACCTCTTTCCCCAGAGCTGATCCCAGGTTACAGATGCACCACATCCCAGCTGTCCAGCAGCACAGGCAGCCAAACCCCACTTTGGCATGGCTGCAGAGCCCTGTCTCTGGTTTTGCTTATGCAAGAGCTGAAACCAGGATGTGGTGTCAGCAGGCACTCCTGCACCCATAGGCTTTTGAGCTCTCATACCCTGCCTGAGTGAAAGCTGGCCATCCTGCCCTCTCCCCCGTGCAAAAAGAGATAACTTTTGCCATATGCAAGCTGGAAAAACAAAACTAAAATAAAATCTGAGATTTGGGGACAGTCATTTGGTGGGTACCCTGTCAGAAGGAACGGATCAGAGATAGGTGTGGAAGTAGCTGGATTTCGTGAGAGGGAAATATCTGGCTCGAGAGGGAGCAGAAAAGGAAGAAAAGCCATGGACAGGAAAGTGTAATTAAACTGACTGCCAAGGAAGAAGGCAGTGAGCGCTTGGAGGGTTGACCTGAAGCTCCTGGGCTGGTGAAGGATGGTGCTTCCAGGGCAGGTCCAGGGGGGTCTTGTCCCTTCACACCTGTGTAGTCTTCACACAGAAGCAGTGAGCGATGATTCACGGCTGGATCCAAGCCCCGTGTGACAGTCTGGTCCCTCAGGCTTCTGGAGGAGATGAACTGAGATCTGGTGGCCTGGTGGGCTGCCTGTGTGGGGGCTGTGCTGTCCAGAGCTGCCACGCCTGGGGCTGTCACTGCAGGTCAGCTGAGAGGACCAGTCCTCGCCAAAGGGTAAGTGAGAAGTGAATGGTCTGTGTTCAGGCACACAAAGGGCCTTCCTGAAACAAAAGAAAGAGGCACAAGTCATTTCAGGACCTGAGGATTTTGGCAAATGATGGATTTATTGTTTTGGGGCTGCTGCCTTCCACCTCACCCCAACAAAACCCAAAAGCCTACCAGCTGGAAAATGTAATTCCTTTCCAATTTATGGAGAATTTTTCCCCCTAGTTTTTCAGTAGAAGGGAAACCTGAAAGATCACTTTGGACTGATTTGAACTACATCACTCAGTCAAAAATTAAATTATTTTTTTCCATGCCACAATTTAGAAGTAAAATTTTAGGTGAAAATTGCCATTTTGAATGAAGTCAGGTCAACTTTATAATAAATGAAATGAGACATTACATCCTAGAAATGCTGAAATTAAATGTTCTGAGGCTCAGTCTCTTGGGGTAACTGATTCTCTCCTGTCCTTAATTCACTTTGGAGCTGTATTTATTGAAATCTTTCTACATGCTCTAACTGTACTGTAACACATCAGTCTTTTGAGTGTCCAAATAGTGAAGTGTTACTGATATCATATGACAAAGGTGTCTTTGTTTCTCATTTTTTACTCATCACAGAGGACAAAACAACTAGAATTCCTAAAAATGGGCAAGTTTTGTTCTTGCTTATGACCAGCTGTGTAGTTACTCTGTATTTACATTGCTTAAATTATATTAGAATCTGAGTTTTTAAAATTGTGCTTTGGTGTCTGTCTTTAACAGATAAGGAGAAAAAAATCAGGCGAAGGATTAATGTGAAAGTCCATCAAGCAGAAGTGGAGAACCATAACAATTATTTTCCAAGTAAAATTGGAGAGAATTTTGCACGATATTTTGGTACTATATAAAAAATACAGAATAAAAAAATAAATTTTCCCAAACAGGAAGAGAGATGATGAAAGATTCTGTGACTTACTAGGACATATTTATCATTAACAAAATCAGTAGTCCATACACATTAGACTTAATCATTTATTAAGAGGAAATAAGGGGTTTCTAGTTGAGTCCTGGTGAGTTTCATGATCTGAGGTCGATGACTTAATCTTTCTGTGTCCCATATATTCCCTTTGTGCTCAAGAGAGATTTCATAAAAAAATTTATAATGTCTGTGATAGTGATAATACTTACCTGCTTTGAAGAAATGCTTTAGAACTGGATTAACCATTTTGTAAACAGATTTGAAACTATTGAGGAAGATGGATTATGATCAGTTCTGACAATCTCGCTATTGACTTTAAGAGATCTTAGGGCTTCATTTTTGAGGAAGCTTTTTTCTAGGGAACATTGACCTGGGCACTTTTAATCCTTGGTCTTAATTTTTGAGTGTCTCCTAAATATTGTTACAGCACTATGAAGCTGTTATCTGCTTCCCACCTTTAAATTCACTTCAGAAAATGCCTCAAGACAAAAGCTAGGATAATGGTGAGGAGAAATTATGTGAATTCATCATAGTAAATTTATCACAGCTACAAAAAGCAGACTTGGAATTAATACAACATACTGGTCAATATGCTGCAAAGGGAAAAGCAGTTGTGGCAGAGGTAGAGGAGCCTTTAGATACCTTCCAGATGTAAATCATCATGCTACTGAGACCTTCCCAAACATGTTCAGATAAAGGTCAGCCAAAAATGGTGAGGAAGAAGGATGAGAGAGATCAACAGAAGGCAAGCAATATTTAAAGACTTTTGGAAGGAAGATTGCTACATAAGGACCCCGGGAAAAAAGGAATAGCGCCAACCTCAAGAAGCTGGATACCTTGCTTGAGGGCTGCTTCGGAGCGGGCAGGGAAGTACTGATCCAGTTGTCCTCTTCAGGAGCAGGTATGTAAATGTGGGCTTGAAGGGGGTGCGTGCCTTTTTTGGAGGGGGAAGGAGACTGGGGCAGAACAAAGACTCTGTAAAATTAGCCAAAACTCCCTCAAAACCAGTCCTGGAAAAGGAAGCCCTGAAAATATGTCTGGCAGCATCTACCCCATGGAAACAACAGTGCTATAAATACAGCCTAATGAGCAATGTTGGATCTTCCATACTTCCATGGAACTTCATTTTCCAAGATGTAAAAGAATTATCTTGAACAGTTACGTTGATATGGTCGCCCTACTTTACGTTGCAAGCCAAATATTGGGAGAGGCAATGGGGAGAGTACGGAGAAATACTGTGAGCAGCAACAGAGTCCAGAGTAGAATTGTCAGAGCAGGTTCTACTGCAGGCAAGCATCTGGTTATGGGGCTGACTTCTTGTGGCAGAGAGAGGAAGACAAGCAGCCCTCTGGGCATGCCAGGAAGCAGGTGTGGCCCTTCTCTCCCACACCGACAGCAGCACAACTGTCCAGGCTCTGTGAAGGTGTGGGGCGGCAGTGCCCGGGGCAGCTGCCCCATCAGAGGGAGAGTGACCAAAAGGAGATGAGGTGCCACATTTGTCACAGCCAGCCATGGCTGCAGCCCCGTTAATGAGCCAGAGACAGCACAGACAGCTGGCTGCACGTGTGTTCGTGCTGCCAAGGCTTGGCAGCCCATCCTGCACCCAGCGATGCCAGATTGTGGGGATTTGTCAGAGTCTCTGGAATTTGATTCACTTGTTTAAATTCATCCTTAGGATAAATCCACCAGTCTCAGCTGGGTTATATAAGAGCTGAGCTTGGCTGGGCATCTGAGGAAATCTCACTTGCAGAAGTAATTCAGACTGGCTTTTATGTGAGCAGTTTGCAGTTTCTTGTTGATTGAAAATTGGCTGAGAAATTGTAAACAATGTGTAGTGATTAACAGCAGTGAAATAAGCCACAAGGAGTGGCCAAAGGGACTGGAGTTCCGTCTTTCTCTGCATCATCAACTGTAATTAAAACCAAACACTTCAAGGATTGTGAAGTCAAATTTCCGCACAGTAACCAGCAGCTATTGCATTACTCTACTAAAAAAATACTAAAAAGATGAAAAGGTGGGTCAAAATTTAACAGGATTCATGTCTGAAAGCACTAAACTGGGGCTCCTGGGGAAAGCAGTTTGAAATATTTATTCGGGCAGAAGTAGAAAACTTAGGAATGAGTCATTCACCAAACACCTCCTTGCAGGGCAACAGGAGTCTGCAAACTGATGCTGACAGAAATCCAACATGATTTTGGACTTACATATGTGTATATATATACACATGCACACACATACACAGAGCTCAATGGAAACTTTCTCTGCAGGACTGTGACAGGCCTTTTGTGTGAGTGCATGCCACGGACCTCACCTCAGGTATTGGATCTTCCTTGGAAACTGCTGCCTAGCAGTATCTCAATGTTCCTCTACCTCTGCCACATCTGCTTTTCCCTTTGCAGCATATTTACTAGTATTTTGTATTAATTCCAAATTAGCTCACTCACAGTACCTTTGGTTTGAGAAACACCAAATAAAATTAGGACAAGTTCTGGGAGAGCTTTGCCTGAATCAAGATAAGCAGTTTGATAAGGCAGTACATCTTTCCTGATCTACTTCCTGGGCAGTCAGCTGTGTTCCTGGGCTCCATGCCTTGGGACCAGAACAATGCACATGCAGTTACCATATAAACATGCCTCCCATGTTCCCTGCAATGAGGTTTGATGGTCCTCAAGCAGGTTTCCGAGGCACTAGGGCATGCAGCCTGCCCTAAGGCAAGAAGCCTCACTGCTTCTGTGGTCTGCAGCTGCAGGGGAGGAAGTCTGGAGTCCGGCCTCTCCGTCAGCATGGCCTCTGCCTCTTCAGATCACAGAATCATAGAATGACTTTGGGTTGGGAGAGACCTCTAAACGTCATTTAGTTCAACCCTGTTGCCATGGGCAGGGACATCTTCAACTAGTTCAGGCTGCTAAGAGCCTGGTCCAACCTGACCTTGAATCTTTCCCAGGATGAGACCTCTAACACCTCCATGAGCAACCTGTTCCAGTGCCTCACCACCCTGATCATCAAATTTTCTTCTTTATATATAGTCTGCATCTATTCTCTTTTACTTCAAAACCAATAGCCCTTGTCCTATCACAAGAGGGCCTGCTAAAAAGTTTGTTCCCATCTTTCTTCTAAGCCCCTTTTAGACACTGGAAGACGCTCTAAGGTGTCGTGGTGCCTGTTCCCTGCCCCGGCTTGGCAGGCACAGAGCTCGGGCACCGGACACTCTGTGCCTGTCCCGGAGAGGCGGTCAGAGGCCGGATCGCGGCTGGAGGGGGCCGAGGAGGTAAAGGAGCGAGAGGGCCCTCGGCATGGTGTTCCAAGGCTTTATTGAGGGGGTAAGGAACTCCAGAGGCCAAGAGGGGGCTACACAATGGAGGCACGGGACTTTATAGGCAGGGTGACCGGGGTCCGAGGCATAATATGAACAAACCAATAGGAGAGGTGCAGGGAGGAACAAAGGTACAGGGGGCCAGTGGGGTACTGGACACCTTAGAAGCTTCTAAAACAGAACCATACAAGGAAATTCAAAGGAATTACATCCAACAGAGTGGGAACAAGGGACTCACAGCACAGCACCAGGCCTTACTAGGACATATAGCTCAAAAGGAGCCCACTACACTAAGGTCTCCCTGGAGCCTTCTTGTCTCCTGGTTGAACAACCCCAGCTGCCTCAGCCTGTCTTCACAGGAGCAGAGAGGTGGAGTTGAGGCCTCCAGCAGTGGTGCCCACCAGCACCAGTGATTCTAGGAGTCAGGAGCAGCTGCAAAAGGGTTGGTTTCTTTAGAAAGACTAAAAGCTTCTCTTTGATCAGTGGTTTTACCTACATGTTCAGGGCTGCAAGTTTGTCACAGAGAGGAAGGAAGAGGGTGCTTGGTGCATGTTTTCTTTCCTGCCACCAGCCAAAGAAACAAACTCTGCAACACATTGCTTGCTGGGCTGAGCTGTAATTCCCTGCCTTTTCCACACTACAGCATAGATGGTGGAGATGGGCCAGGCCTGAGCGTGGGCTCTGCACAAACTCATTGCACAACGTGGGCAACACAAAGGCACGACTGTAGAAGACTGGGTGTTGAATTAGGAACTGTATCTGTGTGCAAGTCCATGTACATTTGATTTTAAAGCCCTGCATGGTCACAGTGTATCACTGCTTTTCCTAATTTTCTGCTGTGATATGTCCAGAGCACTGTGAAAGGTGTGATAAGCGACAATGCAGCGCTGCTTAGTATTTGCCAGGTGTGTTGTACAAAAGCTGAAGACAGTGCTACTGAATGTCCTTAAGGGGGTTGACATTCCCCAGTCGAGGAGAAGGCAGCTTGGACTGGAGCAGGAGAACCTGTATGCTACACAAATGAGGGCTGCAGCAGAGTTGTGCTGCTCAGTGGGTGAGCTGGTGTTTCCTGGCATGTTTTCTGCCATCCAGACTGTGTGTCCCCAGCCACAGGTAAACCATTGCATAATCCTGAATGAGCTTATTTGAAGAACAACTTGTGAAAGGTGAAAATTAAAATGGAAAGTAAAGGGTAAAGGTGGCAGAAAGCCAAATGCTCATTCCTAACACTGGCTGCTGGGTGTGGGTGGAAGCTTGTCCTCTGAGCCACGCTGCTTCGTGATTTCAGTGCCTGCATTTTCTCTAGACATCTGCTACTGGGCTTCTGACTTGATACGGCCCTGTAGCACAAGCTTCATGAACTTACTATCTGCCTCTTTTTCTTCTCCCTCCCTAGTGTGAAATCCTTCTCCAGCTTTCCTTGTCATTGCAATGGATGGAAATCCATAGCCATGAGTAAATGCTGTCCATGCAGCAGTGTAAGGCAGGATGTGAACTGCTGGTACCTTCCAAGCCCCTGTGACGAGGTTTCAGTTGCTGACTGCTGTTGGCAAAGGAGGGAAAATCACAGAATCATAGAACGGTTTGGGTGGGAAGGGATCTTAAAGATCATCCAGTTCCAACCCTCCTAACATAGGCAGGCACATCTTCCACTAGAGCAGGTTGGTCAGGGCCCCATCCAACTTGATCTTGACAGACATCGCAGGGATGTGCAGGAGGCTGAAGAATTATACTGTCAGAGGAGATGAGGAGCTTGGAGGGGTCTGTGGAGGTAAAGAAGGGGAGGATGGGGAGCAGGAGAGATGGAGGGACGGATGGGTGCAACTAAGTCAGAGAGCCAGCAAGGAGAGGAGAGTTGGTGGTGCAGCCTTTGGCTGCTGATGAGGCATAACTGGGAGATGGGATGGGATTGGCAGCTTAATGCTATGGGGACAGAAATAGAAGAGTTCTCAAGGACCAGAATGATGTTTGGTGGTTATGTCTGAGCCTGGGGAGGTACCATGTTGGCCACTGCTGGAAGAGCAGATGGAGACGAACAATGTTCTGGCAAGCTCCTTGGCACATCCTTTTCCTTCTCCTGTGTTCAGGGATCCTCCTCAGTGTCCCTGGTGGGGCTGAGGTCTTGTGTACCCCTGGACAGCTCCTGCAGAGGTGTTGGAAGGTGCTTGGCAGTGCGCTGCTCTGCCCCAGCCCTGGTGTGCCACTGCTGTGCTGGTACTGCTGCCGTGCTCCTGCAAAAACGCACCAGTTGGGAGTGCAAATGGCTCAACTGAATCTTGATAAATTAAAAGGAGAATGGCTTTTCAAATATTAAAATTATATAAATGTTGTGAAATGAGCTTTAATGCTTTGCTTGTGACTCCCAAAATGAATTACACAAATTGCTTTTACACCCACCCATGGAACAAGGCTCGTTTAGTTACAACTCTCTTTCTTCTGTTTCAATACATATCATGATTGTCAACAGCATGAATAGAGCTTTAGTTTGATGAAGAGATAACCAGCTAGTGAGAAGAATTTGCTAAATACTAAGACCTAAGAGGAGTCATTTTTTCAAGGTTTGTGGTACTCATGCACTGGAATGAGTGGTTTTCAGACCTAATGAACACGTGAGGTTTCCCACTGCTGGAAGGATGCTGAGTTGTGCTGCTGGTGGAGCGTGTATGCTTGTGGCCAATCTTCCTGTGGTGTCCTGGCAATGTGCTGGGCATGGCACCATGGAAAAGTGCTGGGCAGGGTACCAGCTGGAAATGGGAGTGCTAAATAAGTGCTGTACTCAAAACAGCTCTAGTGAGCAGGCTCTCTTCATTGGTTATAAAGCCAGATTACAATTTATGTGTGTAGTTTGCACTAGACAATATGAGAATATCATATATCTGACAGCTGACCCCAGCTGCCAAGAGGGATATCCCACACCATATGGCACCATGCTCATCATATCAAGCTGGAGGAAGAAGGAGGAAGGGAAGGATGTTCAGAGTGATGGTATTTGTCTTCTCAAGTCCCCCATTACCTGTGATGAAGCCCTGCTTTCCTGGGTACGGCTGAACACCTGCCCGTCCATGGAAACCACTTGTGAATGAATGCCTTATCTTGATTTGGGTGTGCATGTGGCTTTGGCTTTCCCTGTTAAGCTGTCTTTATCACAATCCATGAGTGTTCTCACTTTTATTCTTCCAATCCTCTTCCCTATCCCACTGGGTGAATGAGCAAGCAGTGGTGTGGGGCTGAGTTACCATCTGGGGTTAAACCACAACACATGTGACTCTTGCTCTGTTTAGTTCTTAAAAGCTTCTGTTCATTGTTTTCTTGGATGGTGACTTGATGATGTAATATGCAAAACCAAGAATCCTTCTGTTTATTTCGTCTTTAAGAACTTGTCCAAGCCAACAAACAGCATCTGCCACTTTCTGTGTCTGCCTGAGCAGTGGTTACCTGCAACATGGCTTTGCCAGCTCCTTCAGATGGGTGGCCATACCTTCATTATGGACAGATGTTTCAAACAGAAAACAAGCTATTTTCTCTGCATTTATTTTCCTTTACGCCAAGGCTTTACTATTCTTTAGTGATGCTGGAGAGCAAGGAGACCAGCATAAATTATCTTTCTTCATTTGTGTCCAGAACATCTCACCATTTTGCAACCTCTGTGCCAGCTGTGATGTGCCTGTGGGCCGAGAGACCCATGGAGAGATGAGCCCCTGCTGGGACTGGGGACATGGCTGGGGGCTGGCTGCACAAGGGCCTGCTTAAGCTCCCTCACAGTTCATGCCCCAGACTGAGCTCTGCTGTTGTGTTAAAATGCAACACCCTACTGCCCTCTCCCCTTGAAGCAGAAATCAAGTACAGGCGTTTGCTGTGGAGACTTCATCAGCTTGAACTTCCTTTCTTCAAGAGGGGCACTGTACTCCACCCAGCCCAGGAGAAATTACCTGGTGGAGCTGAGGTGGGTGCTGGTCCAGCCAGAGCTGAAAGAGCCCATTAGATTCACTCTGCAGCCTAGATGGCCAAAGCATGGGCTGAGCTTTAAACTGCTCAGAAAGATCTCTGTGGTGGTGTAACACCTGCTAGTGTCCCCTTTTCCAGTATATCACCTTATCCTGATCTCCAGTTCCATCTCAGCTCGTGAGAAGTCACTGATTTGGGACCCAGAGTCTGGTGTGGGCAGCTGTGCAGAGTGGGTTTGTTGGTGTGGCAGCACCGCTGCCCAGCTGTGGGCTGCAGGAGGGTCCAGCTCCCGGGGAGAAGCAGGAGCAGCCTTGGTGCCTGCAAAGTGCTGTAACACAGTTTGCTTTGCTTAAAAAACACCCAGCTCTTGGCTTTAGTTAAGTAAGGATCATTTTTCGAAAAGACTTACTTTGTTTGTTTTAAGCTTTTAATTGACTGCTGTTTACGAGATTATACACGAGCGAAGGAAGAAAAAGCTTTAAAAATGCCCCACTGCATGGAAATATGTCTAGACTGTTTACAAGTGCTCCTTGTTTGGCATTCACAGCCCGGATCTTTGACTTCCTTTTGGACTATTCTCCACTGGAAATGAGGATTTGCTGCCAAAATAGTCCACCTTTTCCTGAAAGATTTGGTATTAATAGTTTTGACAGAACATCTTGTTCCTGTGTAGCACAGGAGTCGGTCTAGCAGTTGGTCCTGATCAGAGGTACAAAATGCGGTTGCATAACTTCTATTTTGAGATGAAATATCTGCAGTTTAACAGAAAAAAGTCTGAGCCTATGCCAGCATGCATCTCATGAAGTTAGGAGGAAAGTGCTGGTGTTAATGGTGTAGCAGATTACTCTTCTTGCTTTTGTTTAAGGAAATGAGTAATTTTCATTAAAATGCAGTGTGTGATTTGGAGTATTTCAGAAATGCAGCTGTGGTACTTCAGGTCCCCAAGAGAGAGGGCTTTTCTCACCTTCCCCTCAACACCCTGCTTGTGTGGGCATCCCCACTGCTGGCTCCCTGCTGCCCGTGCCACCTGCCTGGCCCAGCCATGGGACGGGGACCGATCTGCAACCCCAGTGTAGCCACAGAGAAGGACTTCTGCTGATGCCTTTGCTGAAGTATTGTCAAGCTCAATGCTCTTGACCTAGTACATGTAATAGGAGCGATTCCAGACTTGGCTAAAAGCTCCTTTGGAAAGGTTCACGATATCTTCTAATTTATTCTTTCTTGGTTTCCACTGTTTGATTTTGGTTGCTATTTTTAATGAGCAGCCACCGCAGCCATGAGAGAGGGAATGAATTATCTTTGATAATGATTATTTGTTTCTTGTGGTAGACAAAAAAAGGCAATTTATATTCTTTCAAGACTTTTCCCAAGCAGAACTCAATGATTAATGCTACAGACTGTAACACACTAAGTGAAATGGCACTTTGTGGCACCAACAGCTCCTGAATGTTTTCAGGCTATTTTGCTAATTTACTTTGCTCTGTACCTGTGTTTGCTGGATGGCTGTATACAACTATTGCTATATATAATTTGATTTTTACAGCAATTAAACAATACTGTAATTTAGTCTGCTAGGCAAAGATTTCTCTGCTCGTACACAAAATTATGTTTGTACATGTCAGAAATGCATCCTTTTTTCACACAAAGGATGAAATGTAACTGTAGAAAGAACAGCTAATAATGGCTTTATGGGAATGTAGTTTTTACCAATCTCTGTGACTGGCAAAATTCCATAATGTCCTTCTTAATATCGTTGCTTAAATTTACCTAAATTAATGGAAGGGACCAGTTCATCAGTTCAGTCAGACTTTGAGCTGCTACAGGTATGTGTTACAGAAAACAGGCCCAGGTTTTTCGTTTTTTATACAGTTTCATTACTTTTGTTACTCTCTGTTTTTTAAAGACATAATCACTACGTCAGTGCCACTACCAGTTTGGGACTGGGCTTCTGTTCTACAAGTAAAAATAAGTTCCCAATTTAAACAGAAAAATTTTTATACCTATTGACTGAGCAAAATCAGAAAGAAGATAGCTGACATTATTAAAGAATGTACCTGGCATATAACATAACTAAAAATTTGCTTTAGCAACACAAAGATGTAATCCTTTTTTCCTGTCATGAATTTTTATTTAGAGAGAATATTTTCCAAAGAAAAACCCCTGATAATTAAGTTGAAAAGTAAAAAAAAAAGCATCAAGTGCCATTTGAGAAGGGGTATAAAGTGGATAAGGGGTGAAGATAGGGGAAAACCATGCTCGGCTCTGCTGGTAGCTCTCAGGTTGTTGTGTTGATTTTGACCTTGTTTCTGAAGAAGAGGACAACCGGAGATGAATGCACAAGAGCAGAGAGAGGGGCAGAGCACGAAGCACAAGGCTGGCTCTGCTGTTTGCCGTCCAGCTATTGCAGCTGCAGGAGGACTACGGAGGTTGTGGTGCTCCAGCACAAATGTCCATGGCCCCACAGTTCTCTGCTCGGGTGCTTACCCTCGGTGCCATCTACCAGAGATTTGCCGACCGATTTGCAGAAATGCAGGATGACTGCAGGAATGACAAATTTGTCTGGTCAAAATAGGTCAGTAAAAGCATATTTGTCCAAGACCATGCCATAAATCAAAAGGTGGAAAGCAAGGGGAAATCTGTTCTCAGGAGTTCATGATGGGGACAAGAGAAGCTCTTACATTTCGTGTTTTAAAAGCAATCAACTGTGTGTAGTCACTCCTAAGGGTGTGTTGGAGACCTGCCGATGAAAAGAGTTGCAACCCTGAATTTTCACCTTTTCATAATCACACCTGCATCTATTTTCTATAGTGTGCAGCACCAAGCAGAAAAAGTGTTTGTAGTTTTTCATAAACTAGAGCTATGCTTGTAGCCCTCCATGCATCTCTTACCTTTTCTGTCTCTGTAAATAGCTTCTGAGCAGCACAGTGCCAGCGTAGCCAAATGGTTTGCATAACGCTGTGAGCATCCTGCTCCCAGGGATAAGAGCACGTGTCACTGCTGATTTCACTGGAAGCCAGGCTGAGACCAGAGAGAAAACAGCAGGATAAAGCAGATCTATTAGATAAAAATGGTGCCTCTTCCCAGCATGGGAACAAAGTCTCAGAAGGATTTAACTGACCACAGTGAGTGCATCTCCTGTCTGCCATGGCGTGCCTTCTTGCTTGGCTGGCAGCAAGAGTGGCCTCGCAGGGCGCATTTTGGAGGGGACGCAGGCTCCAGGGCAGGCTCGCTCCCACCCACCTCGGGGCCCAGGCTGGGTGTCTACCTGAGATACCGCTGACAGAGAAATGATGTTTCCCATCCATGCAGCAGCCAGCAATGAGGGAATGAGGGAAGGTTCTGGAGGGGGTGAGGGAAGGTGGGTGGCAGCCCAGCACCAGACCACGGTGCTGTAAGTGGCTGGAGCAGGTACGAATCGTTTCCACCCAGTGGCATATCATCGGCTTTAGCTTTTAGAAGTATTCTTGATATCAAAAGCTGAATCGTGAAAGCACCTCTAAAACCTGAGTATCTAATTTTTCATTGTTTTCAGTCATTTTCAGAAGCATCAGTCTTTGGTAGAAACCTATCAAGCTTCCTCACAGCATCTCCTCTTCAGCTAAATCTTTTTCCACAAAGTCAAGTTCGAGTAATTATTTTCTCAAAGCAGAACTTCCCATCTCTCCTGACTTATTTCTTTTTATTCATCTTATAGACAAAGAGATGAAAGAAGCTAACAAAATAATCAGCATATGACAAAACAAAGAGGGTATTTATTAGTTAACTAATGTATGAACAGGCAGGAGGAGATCACTTCAGTCTAAGAAGTAAATGTTTTGGCGTAACTGTAGGCAAAACTCTTTGCTGCCTCCTCCCCCAATGCACCAGTAGCTCTGCAGCATGGCTACTAGGGGATGCTGTTAACAGGGTTTAAAACATTACTTTTTTCTGGGAAGTTAGACAGAAGATCTGTCTAGTCAGGATTCTATTATAATTTTGAAAAATATATGCAATTTCTGCTGGAGGGAGGTATCTTTTGACATCTGCATGGTTCCACTCAGATGGGTGGGAGATGCAATCTGGCCAGGGATCCCAGCCTGCAAGGCGATATGAGAGTCCAGGCACTGCTTGGTGACAGTGATAAAGCTCACCTTTAGTTCTGAACTGTCTGCAGAGGAAATTGTTTTCCACCTCAGGAACAAGAAAACCAAGCAACTAAACAATCATTTTGGATTCATGTCCTCAGACAGATGCACAAATCCACACGCACATTTACCTGTAGAGGGAACCAAGTCAAATGCTCAGTCGCACTGAGACCAGGAGGTGACAGGGACACTGATGCTGTCCATAAACAGACCAGAGATCACAGTGAACAACAGTTATTTGGGACAGGACAAGGCTGGCCAAAGACCATCTGTGTATGAGCTGTTGTAAATAAAGGAGACATTAGAGGCATGTTGGTGAGGATCAGAGCAAGCTGCCCAAACTGTTAACAATGCAACAAGGATTTTTGCAAACTGTAGGCTGCAATGCAACATAGCAGACTTGATAAGTTGGTTCCTTCCAGTCACAGAATTTAAGTTTCTAAATTTCAAGTAATTCATATATTTACACACTAATTACATCTGTATATTTGCATGTTCTACCATACAGTATGTGATTGCATCTCTTGCCTTCCCTCTATAGGTAAATGTGTGTGTGGATATTTGCATCTGTCCGTGTAGAGGAGGAGAAATGAAGGATACTGCAAATGTTTACATGTTTATAATTAACATCACAAAATTTTAACTCTGTATCTGCTTAATTGAGTGTCTTTCTTCTGTAGTAATAAATCCTATTTTTTGTAATGCTATGTGGCTTTACAAAGAAGGAAGGGTGACCACATCCTGCATTACTTTTAAACAGTGCCCAGTGGCAAACACTGCTGAGTACTCTGGCTTTACATCTGTCAGCCTCTCTAAGCTATAGATGCTGTAATCACTCATTAGTCTAATGGGTCACCCTCATTTCCTCATCCAATCTCTTTTTTAGTCATTTTTTATTTTATTTGCGCATTTAGTCCTATCGCAGGAGTGGATGCTCTTTCTGAAGTGTGAGTACATCCAAACCCAGAGCTGCAGAAATACTGGTGAGGAAAGAAGACTTCTCTGACTCCTAGCTGAGTTTTCTCCCACAGATGTTTTATGAACAATCTTTCTGTTTCCGTAGCAGGTGCTGGAAACTCGAAAATTGGCAGAAAACCCCATTCTAGCTCATGTCTTTAGCTGACTTGTGAAAAATGCAGTGTGTTGGATGTTTGTCATATGTTCCTTAAGATATCGTTTAAAGAGATACTTTTTGATGAGGTGCTGAACCTCTCTGGTTACCGTCTGGATTACAGGATCCTTGCCCAGGGGTGTGCTGCTGGGAGCCCTGTGGGGAATCCCAACTCCTCTTCTACAGCATCAGCAATGTGCAGAAAACACAGCAGGACTGAAGGTGTCCTGCTTCTGACAAAGCCATTACATCCTCTGCTGCCACACAAAGCACGGAGGGAAGTGAAGCTGGGTGTTTCAACCCACTGATGTGAGAATCATTCTAAGTCAGCAAAATATTGAACAGAATCTTTCATCTGCATGAACAGGTCTGTTACCTAACAAGGTGTGTGCAAAAACGACTGACAGGGTTTGAAGCTTAAGAATTAAAGTACCAGTGTCTGGAAAAAATGAAGCTAAGGTGGTGTGTTCCTGTTTGGAGGAGAACAGGAGAGAGAGAACGTGAAAGAAACAACCTTGCAGTGAATCCTTCACTTTCTGTAATTGCCCCTAGCTCTGTTTTTCCTTGATTTAACTGTTGCAGATCTGAAATTTGATATGTATTATGCTCACCTGCTAAAATTAGGTTAGAATCGAGTTTGCTTCCTTGCAGGTAGGTATTGCATGCTTACATCTTAGTTTTTCCTAAATAGATGAAAAAATGATGACTTCTGAATGGTTGTGTGGTTCACGTAATGTTTGGATATGTTTGTTTTTATTACAACACTGTTGATGATTCTGTTATTTTTATTCCTCAAGTGTTGTGTTACTCCTATGCTGCTATTTCCTATTTTGTCAGCTCTTTCCTGGAGGAGGTTTCTCTGGAGTCTATTTATCTTTCAATTAGCAATGTTTTCCTTGCAGCCCTACTGATTAATTTACTTTGCCTAAGCATGAAACAAGTTGGCAGATGTAGGAGTAAAACAGCAAAGACAGTTCAGAACACTTTTTGAGCTTTTTTATCTTGAATACTTTCCTGGATTCTTCTTTAAGGCCTTTTGTTAAGTGCTTCCAAGGGCCGGATGCTGGTTTTGTAAATTTCTGGATCTTGCACCTCATAAAACAGAGTGCAGTGGCACCTCCTGTGAGAGAGCTGTGCAGGGCCACTGCAATTTCATCAGTACTCGTTCCTGTGCCATTTCACTAATAAGGATGTTAATTACAGTGTGGCAATGGTTCAGTTTTTAAAACACATTTTGATATCTGGATGTATGGATATGAAAACCCTCTAAGCTCCTACACATCTCATTGCAGATGGGGTCATGGTACAGAGGAGCTTTTGAGAGGTTCAGGGAGAGCATAACCCAATCTTTAGCTATTCACACCTTGTTTTCCATGCTCAGCCACAGGCAGTGGGCTGCAGGGCTTCTGCACAGCTGCACACAGGAGCTCCTTGGCTTCAATACTGCGTGTTTTGACCGCCCGGACCATATAAGTGACTTTCCATTTGTTGACCCAACTAAGCCCCTCAGCCAGGCCTAGTGCAAGGGACAGGTTTCAAGCCTTGCAAAACTTCTCTGATTTGGGATGTCTGTCATCTTAAAAAAAAACCAGTGTTTACTCACTTTCATTGAAAAGATAGCTTTGAAAATGCAGACTGACCAATTTGGGGCAGCGATCTGCATTGGTGGGACCTCTCAGCATATTTTTATTTAGGCTGCCCTGGCAGATAAAGTGTCCATGTACAGCCTTAGTCCTTACAGCCACTCTCTGCCTTCCTTCCAGGTCTTTTCTGGGCCATGATTTCAATATCCTACCATTGAAGAATAATAATAAAAAAAAGTCATAAACCTATTTCAAGGTCTGTGGATACAAAACAAATTCTGGCCTGAAAACTACTCTTTGCAGGGACATCAAAATCATCACAGTTCCACCTGTCCACATGGTTACAGTGTAATCACTAGCATTTGTCATCACCTTTATTTCCATCCAGGTTTATTATAAATAGCAGTGGTCCTTTCTAGAGCAATTTGTACTACTCCTCGTCTCTGTTTCAAAGGCATTTCGAGTAAACAACCTTATTTTAACAAAGCAGATGGAAACCTTTTTATAGCTGTGAGGCACTGGCAGTATATGCACCCCTGAGCTAGCTCTGTTCTGCAGTACTGCTCTGTGCTGTACTAAAGAAATGTCCACAGTCATTAAAGCATTGGATATAACCCATCCCACTTCAGATAAGGTGGATTTTCAAGGTTATAATATTGCAGAATTAGTTTTACAGCTACTCCAGAGGTACAACTGAGCAACTTATATTGATTTCTCTGGCTTCTTGTTAGAAGCTGTTATCTGAAAGCTGAAAGTAAAGCAATCAGACTTCCTTGAAGAAAGGCACTGGGAAGCCCTGGGGCTCAGGGATCGTGTACGTGCCTGCATCGTGATGGTGCCTCTGTGCTGGCCTGGCCATTGCATCTTCCCATCTATGGGACAATGCTCACCTCATGCTGGAGCCTCAGCAGTGGCAATTGGACAGCTGCTGCTTTTGAGGAATTGTCCTCTTGCAGTGCAGGGTGTTCGACACAGGTCTCACAGGAGGTGACAGTGTCCTTTTTTGCTGTTTCCACCATTCCCATGGGCAGCTCCAGGTTTCTGGCCTTCTTCATTCTTGCGGAACCACATCCTGGCCTTCCACAAAAGGAGTCTCTTATTGGGTGGCCACATTATTAAACACGTCTGAGTGGGTTATTTTAGTTAATCCCTGCCTCGCTGCACAGGTCCTTCCTAGGTAGATGACATAATTTCTAGAAAAAAAAGAAAAGACCCAGAAGAGGATACTCCTCATACCTCTGTACTAAGTCAAATATGATCATGGAGCTATCCCCAGAGCTCTGGTTCTGGAATTCTCCCTCTTGCCCAGCCTGGAGTCCCTTTGGTTCATCCCAGGAAATGCTTGGGTGCCATTCCGAAGTCACAGGAAGGGTTTGCAGCATTAGACATCGGTGCCTACTTAGAGGCTGTTTTGGAAGGTAATTTGAAGAGTGAGGAGTTGTAGGGTACGTGCTCCACGGGCAGCACGGAAATGAGGGGTTGGGTTGAGAACAAGTCCCCACAGCTACGGGGATTGGGCATCTCTCAGTGCTGCTCTGGCCATGCTTGCTTCCTCCCGAGCACGTTAATTAGACAAACTGTTATTATGTGGTGTCTAATCAAATCCTTCTTTTATCAAATTTATCAAATGACAAGACACAACTGACATTCAGATTCCCTCTCACTGAGCTCCTTCAGCGATTTTTCTACTGCAAACCCTCCAAGAGGACTGATGTGTATCCCTGAGATCTCCCAGTGCTGGGCTTATTTGGAGTGAAGACTTCTGTTTCCGAGGCCAGGCTTTTGAATGCAAGTTAATCATCTGGCCTGCACTTGTTTGAAGTGAAAAGACAAAGGGAAAGATGAATAAAATATTGTTATTTTGTCATGTGAAGTGACTTGAGGCAATTTCAGTGTTTGGTTTCTTGCCCATCATGGGAGCATTCATGAATTCCCAGCTTTGTCAGGAAAATGTAACTTTTTTCATTGCTGATTACCCTCCTGGTGTGAACTGCATAATTTCTTACTCAGAAGAAGATTATTGTAGCCATTTATTTTCTGGTTAAACTAGTGTAAATAAAACAATTACACTGAAATGACTGAATTTTGTCTTTAATGCATGAAACACAGATGTAAAATACACAGTCCATTAAAAAAATGTTCTTACTTCCAATCGAATTTATATGAGAAAATTATTAACAAAAATATATGTTTTTTGCTTTCTGTTTGGGGAGAAAAGCAGAACAAGGCCATATGCTGAATATGCTTCCACAATTTATGAAGAATTCATGCAAGATAATGAGCTTCTGCTCTGTGCTAGGAGATGTGGGGTTGTCCCTTTATTCCCACCAAGGGGCTTTTAGTGTTCACACTAATTATTCCCACTGATAAGGAACCTCAAGGAAGTTGAGCTACGAATAGCAGTGTAGGTTGTGTTGCTTCTGTTTGGGGAGAAATAAGGAAATGAGAAGGGGGTAGGTAGGAACCCTCCTGTGCTGGTCGCTCCAGGGCTGTGTACATCAGCAGATCCATCCTCTGCAGCACTGTGGTGAGTGAGCAGAAACCTAACTCACTCCGAGCACCCAATTACACGTCTGCTTTACTCCTTTGATGAAGGCTTATGTGGCTTGGTTCTTCTTCTTTTGATGTCAAATTAATTCTCACTGGCCTTTTTTTGTAGCTCAGGGCAACAGACATCAGCTCCTTGCAGGATGATAAACAGCAAGCAGCCACAGTTGCTCCTGTGCAGAACCTAAATCAATGGCTGCTTTGCAATTGTGGTGTAAAGATGCTGTCCTCTGGTTTCTTAATGAGTTGTTTTCCTGTGGGGGGAAGTCATACAGAATTTCTTAATACATTTTTTGGACCCCTCTTCAGTAAATCAAGACATGAAACTGTTCGTGACAAGTTTCTGGGTAGGTGAGAAGCTGGTGACATTTTCTCTGCCTGTTAATTATGTGAAATGTCTTTTTATCTTAAATTTTGCCAAAGTGTTTATTGGTCTCTGGAGACTGCAACTTATGGTGAGCTTTTCAGAGAGCAGTGCTGATGCCTCCCTGATGTTGAAGGGTCATAAGCAATCAATTCACTTGTGAATTATCTGCACTGCTTGTCATCTGGAGTTCATTAGCATGAAAGTATTTAAGCAACAGAGACACAATGCATCTCTTGCCTTTCTGCTTCAGTGGATATTTTGGGTTTTCCACCTGCTCAGTGGATGACATGGAAATGAATGGCCAGTTACCCTTTGTCTTGCTCCAAGCATTCTCTCTCCCTGCTCACCAGCAACAATGTAATTTGATTTCTTGCTTTGAGACCTAGAAAAGCCATTTCTAAGAGAAGGAAAACATTCAGACAAGGTTTTGCAATTGCTATGTGCATCATTATTCTGAGTTTTTCTAATAGCTGTAATCAGCTCTCACACTACTCAAGAAGTTGTACACAAAATGTGTGAGGTAATACTTATTTAAGTACTGTCTTCTGTCAGGGCCTATTGACCTGCCCATGCCCTAAGAGACCAGCATTGGAAGAAAGTGTTAGACTAAGGATCTTTCAATTACTTATATAGTTTTTCAGACACTTTTCTCTAGCTGTACTGGAAAAGGTAAGCTGGAGTGTCAAACTAGACCTTTACATAGAAGTGTTCCTTACCACTGGATGCTGTATTAAATGGAATTATTTTCATCAAATCTCATGAATGCCAATGCATTTCAATGCGCAAATATCGAAAATGCAGGAAAGGAACTGATGGCCATCAGGGAATACACAGCTTCCTGCAGGTCACGAGCTTTTCCTGATCCAGGGCAAAGCCCTGACTACTACACCTGGCTGACTCTGGGGTTGGTTGCAAGCACCTTGCTTCACTTACAGCAGCAGCAAAGGCCTTTCCCTAGACTGCCCAAAGGGCTGTGGGAAAGGCTGTACAGATGCACTAAGAAGAATAATTTATTGTTTGCTTTGGCCAATAAAGTTGGCTGTTATTTGGGCTCTGCTCCATCAGGCAACTAAAATGATGGGTTTAAGCATTTGATGCAAATGTTTACTTGCAAAGAACATACACATGGTTTGTTTTTTCCCAAATGAAATAGGAATAGAGGTTGAAACAGAGGTCAGTTTTATTGCTCCTGCTCCCAGGTCCTACTCCTGTATCAGACAGCTCTTCTTCCTAAATATGCTTTATTTTGTTTTCTGTCTGAGATATGTTCCCAAGTCTTCTCCTTCCCTTGCCTAACCTCCTGATCCTGCTCTCTGACTGCAAAAGTCCTGCCTTTACCTAAGACATTTCTCACCTGCTAGTGTGTGATCTGTGTTTTGGAGGCAGTTCCTTAGTCTGGGTTTTTGGATCCTCCAGGACGATTTTGACTGCATCTTTCATGGGATGAAGCCTTGCTGTCATGCAAAAAGGTCTCAGCTACAACAGGCCTGCAAGCACAGGTCCTGTTAAGAGCCATGTTTACCCAAAATCAGCAAGGATTGCTCATTTGCATAGGAGGGGAATTTGAACTACTCACCTTCCTATACTGGCAAAAATTTAATTTTCAGGCATAGTGTCCCTTTCTTTCTTATACCATCCTTTCCCCCTTTCCCGTAACACATTTGCCATCATTCCTTACATCCTTTCTCCAAAAACAGCGTCTCTCTGCACACCCTGCTCCCTGTAAACAACCAGGGGCTCTGGAAGGGGCTCGGGAAGCACTGGCCCAACTTGTGCATCTTCCTCCTGGACACCCATGGTCAAACCACTCTCCTCACCTGCCACCCCTCACTCCACTCCTCCCACCTTTCACTCATTCTCCTTCACCCCATCTCTGCCAGGAAGTTTACTTACTTTACATCTTGCTCGTTTTTGTATCAAACCCGTCTGTAAACAGACTTCCCCACTGCAGGGTGCGGTGTTGCAGGCTGAATACATTTTCACCTCCCATGAAACCATACTGAAAGCTCTACCCCTTTTCTCTCCAAATCACTCACCAACCAAGTCCCAGCTGTATATCTCCACAAACACACCACCAGCACTCCTCCTCCGCTCCCGGGGAGGCAGGCTGTTGAAACCAGGAATAATAACACAAGAAAAGTAGGTCATCTGCTCTCTGAGAACATGGAATACAAAACTCAGCCACCGAATGCTGGGTGAGCACAAAGAAATTAAATCAACTATCAAATCAAACTGATACAGAGCAGAAGTTTTCCTGAATTTTAATGCAGAGCTTTTCTCCTCAGCTGTCTGGCAGTGCTGGGGCTGGCAGGGCTGAGCTGCCCGTGGCTCTGCCTGCTGCTGCCAGCTCCAGAGGCTCCTTCTGTGCTCTGCTGACTGGACGCAGCAACCAGCACTGTATCGTGGGTATGGATTTGAAGGCACATAATTATACTGCATGTTACTACTTTTCAGCATTGCCAAGTGTTTTTTTGAAAGTATCATTTGGTGCTCTTTGCCTCTTGATTTCGCTGGGGAGCATTCTGCAGTATAACATTTTAAACGTGGTCAGAACCACTGGATTTTCCTATGTAGAAACTATAGGAAAGGGGAGGGAGCATGCTATACACACAAATTGCAGCCTTTCTATTCCAGCACCATCTCTCCTGGGTTGATCCGCTTCTGAGAAATTAGAAAAACCGTGAAATAGTCGGAAGTGGAATAATCTGTTCACCAAGAAGGAGTCTTTCTAGCTTTCATTACTTGGCAGGGAATTATGTCCTAAAGCTTGAAGCTTTATTGAGGTGCATGTGCAAGGAGCTGGAGAAAACCGTGCTGCCTTTAACAAGGCTACAGTTTTACAACCAGGCAAAGGGAGTACAATGTCACCATGTCAAAGAGTCCCAATATTGTTGAAAGATGTTATTATGAGTGAATCAGCGAGCACCTCTCCACTGTAAGCCTGCCGTGAACCTTCTGAAAAGCATTTAAAGGACTTTGGAGATGGATTTCCACTGCTGTGTTATCACTGTCTGCCTTTCCCAGCATGTTGCTCTCTGCCTGCTCTTCTTTCTGCATGCTGCCATTCTCCAGCAGAGCAGCCACATTTCCCCACAGCTCATCTTTGTGCCCCACTCATGCTCTGCAACCTTGTTCCTTTACAGTGTCCTCTGTGGTTTTTTCTAGTTTGTACCAGACCCGCCTCATTTTTTGAAATGCATACTCTCTCCCTTTTGCTGAGCTAAGTTCTGAGAAATAAAGGAACATCTGATGTGATGGTGCAGTGTTGTAAGCACTGAGGAAACGTGAACAGTGTAAATGATCAGACATGAAAGGGGCAGAGAAGCAGTTGGCCTTATTTTCATGCTTTCATCGAGACTGCACATAGTGTCATTGACTTTGTATCTTCCTTGGGAATTGTGTACAGAAATGTTGGCAGCATGAATGAAGTTACACTTCTTCTGTGCAAAGGAGCTACAGGAAGTAAAATTAATGCTTCCTGCATCAAACATTTTGCTGGAAGCTTGATGATTCACAATTCTTATTTTTATTTTTTTTAATCCTAAAGATGTATAAGCACAAGGCATGCTCTAAGTAGAAACCATTATGATACAGGAATAATGCAGTTCCCTGTGTCTTTGGAGACGGTCAATATGTTGTTCATTGCAGGTTGCCATAGAGATGCAATAATATTTTCTTAGCTGAGCGATGTGCACTGAATTATAATGCTTTTATTGGAATGGCAGAAGTTAATAAAATTCTTTACAGTTCAAAAAATCATCCTTCAAATAATATTTGAAATCAAGGGGTTTGTATAATGCCCAGTTACCCTCAGTTTGACTGAAGTGTGGTGACAGACTAATATAATTAAATCCATGCAGCTGTGTTCTGCCACACATTTTGACTTCTCTTATGAAGGATGCTATTGCACAAAGGTGCACTGGATTCATGATAATGGGCAGCAAAGGGAAAGGAGGAGTGGGAGCAATGGAGAATACAAACCTGCAGCTTCCCAGAACAAGAGTGCTTGTGGTTCCTTCCATGTGGCCTGAGACTCCATAGGGCCAACCACTTTCTAAAAGCCTGTGAGCAACACTCAGTGATGGACATGAGTCTCAGCGCTCCTCTGTATAAAATCACAAAATCACAGAATGGTTTCGGGTTGAAAGAGATCTTAAAGAAAACTTAGCCGCAACCCCCCTACCATGGGCAGGGACTCCTTCCACTAGCCTGTTTGCTCAGGGCCCCACCCAACCTGGGCTTGAACACTTCCAGGGATGGGCCACCCACAGCTTCTCTGGGAAACCTGCGCCAGTGCCTTATCCCTTGCACAGTAAAGAATTACTTCCTAACATCTAATGTAAACCTGCCCTCTCTCAGTTTAAAACCATTGTTCCTTGTCCTGCCCCTATCTGCTCACATAAAAAGTCTCTCTCCCTCTTTTTTATAAGCCCCTTTAGGTACTGGAAAGCTGCGTAAGGTCTCCCCAGAGCCTTCTCTTTTCCAGTCTGAATAACCCCAGCTTTCTCAGCCTGTCTTCACAGGAGAGGTGCTCCAGCCCTCTGAGCATATTTGTGGCTCTCCTCTGGACCTACTTCAACAAGTCCACATCTTTCTTGTGTTGAGGGCCCCAGGTGTGGATGTAGCACTCCTGATCAGTCTCATGACGGCAGACAATAGGTGGAAAATCACCTCCCTCAACCTGCTGGCCATCTCTTTACACAGAATCACAGAATAAGATGAGTTGGAAGGGACCCACAAGGATCATCAAGTCCAGCTCCTGGCCTTGCTCAACACCATCCCCAAGAGTCACACCATGTGCCTGAGAGCATTGTCCAAACGCTCCTTGAACTCTGTCAGGCTTGGTGCTGTGACCACTTCCCTGGGGAGCTGTTCCAGTGCCCAACCACCCTCTGGGTGAAGAACCTTTTTCTGATATCCAGCCTAAACCTCTCCTGACACAACTTCAGGCCATTCCCTTGGGTCCTGTCACTGGGAACCACAGAGAAGAGATCAGTGCCTGCCCCTCCTCTTCCCCTCATGAGGAAGTTGTAACTGTGATGAGGGTCAGCTGGGAGTTATCATTCTCACACTTGTGATACCCCCTCGGCCCACCATCCATGTTGAAAACAGAGGCAAAGAATGCATTAAACACCTCTGCCTTGTCTCTGTCCCCGTTCATGAGGTGACCATCCTCATCCTGTAATGGGCTGACGCAGCCCAGGATACAACAGGCCTTCTCTGCTGCAGGCACACACTGCTGGCTCATGCCCAGCTTTTCATGCACAACAACCCTCAAGTCCTTTTCCACAGGGCTGCTCTCAATGACTTCTTCTCCCAGTCTGCACTTACTGATGAATATATTGAAGAGCACTGGCCCCAAGAGAGACCCCTGGGGGACACCGCTTGTCACTGGTCTCCACCTAGACATAGAGTCATTGATCAAAATGCTCTGGCTCCATATATCCATCCATCCCTCCATCCATCCATCCATCCATCCATCCATCCATCCATCCATCCATCCATCCATCTCCTTATCCACTGAATAGTCTATCAATCGAATTCATGTCTATCCAATTTGAAAATAAGGATGCCATGTGTGCCCATCTCGAAGGCCTTACAGAGTGCAGATAGATGACATATGTCATCTTCCCCTGTCGACTGTTGCCATCACTCCACCAAAGAAGGCCACCAGCCTGGTCATGCATGATCTGCCCTTAGTAAAGATGTGCTGGCTGCCTCAATTCACCTAACCCTAACCCTTGTCTTTCATATGCCTCAGCATATTTTCTAGGAGGATCTGCTCCATGATCTTGCCAGGCACAAAGGTGAGGCCAGTTGGTCTGCAGTTCCCCATATCTTCCTTTCTCTCCTTTTAAAAAATGGGAGCAACATTTCCCTTTTTTTTCCAGTCTTCATCTGATCACCATGACTTTTCCAAGGTGGTGGAGAGAGGCTTGGCAACAACATCAGCCAGTTCCCTCAGGCCCCCAGGATGCATGTCAACAGATCCCATAGACTTGGGGCTATTCAATTTCATCAAGTGGTCCCAAACCTGCTCTTCTCTTACAGTGGGAGGGTTTATGAGATATCTTGGGTGCCAGCTTTGAAACTGCTTCCTGAAGTTATGAGTGAGTGCAAATAAAGTCTGCTGCTTCTGGAGTGGAGGGTCCAGGGACAGGCAGAGTGGTCTGGCTGGGACCCTGTGGCGGCACGTACAGCATGGCAGGGATAAGGCCGAAGTACAAAGCTCCAGCATGGCTGCAGACATCAAGCCCTGTACCCTTACTTCAACAAATAATGAATGAAGGGAAGGCTTTGGGCTTGTCAGAGCCAAAGCTGTGGTTTAGATACATTTCTGGTGACAAATATGAGTGAGAGGAAGGTGCAGAAAGCTCAGGCTGCTGAAGGCACATCTCTGCACAATGGATTTTTTTGTTTGGTGGGGAAGATATTTTGTTTGCTGAAATGAAGCACACTGGCTGAACATAAAGAGGGCACAGATAGCCACTGCTGAACTTATGACTTCTGCATCCACTCATCCCTCGTGGAAATGTTGCTCACAGAAGTTCTCTAGATTGTTTTGCACCACAGCCACCATGGTTACCTGTGTCTGCAGCTGCCTGGGGCAGCAGGCCTTGAGCCAAACAGTATTAAATACTGACTTTTAATTTGCCAAGAGTAATTAGAAGAGGTGTGAAATGAATTTTTAGATAACACTGAAGTCACTGCCAGAGCCGGAAATGCCAAAATATTTCTTGGCAAGAAAAATCTGTACTTCAGCAAGCAACTCTTTGCCCAGAAAACCACCAGTTTGAGGTTGTTGGCCCATTTCCTGTGTTCTGCAGGGGTGAAGGATGCTGCAGGGAAGGGCGTGCTGGGGTTTCCTGCTGGTCAAATGGCTGGTGGGACTCCCTCATCATAGCCCATCATGTTGCCACTCAAGCACTTGCATGTAAGATAGGCAAGTTAGATACAACCCAGTCAACCCAGTGGGCAGATCTTGTATTTCCTGCATGTGGCTAATGAATGCCTCTGCCATGGAGCACAGTGCTCTGCATGTTTTGGGAAGACTGGGAGTGTCCCACATCAGACCATGCCACAAACAGCTATTGTTGCTGGGCTTCAGGTGTTTTGTCTTGTTCTTACATACCTCTGTAAAGCCACCTGTGTTGTGTGCCAGATGGCAAGCAGAGGTCACAATCACAGTGTTTGGTGGCATTTGTGTGAGACCAGATGTTATCCATGAGAGGGTTTCCCCATTTCAGGATGCAACAGTGCAGGGTACTGAGCTCTCACTTCCTCTGAAACTGAAGATGCTCACAATATTTCAGGATAGTTTTTTGATCTGAATAATTGATTTAATAATTATTTTGTAGCTATTTGATTTAATATTGAATAACTGATTGCATCAGAACTGGACCACGCTGGCTGCTGTACAATGGCCAGGCCATTCCCTGCAGGTTAAAGACAGCCTGGCCAAAAGGAAGAGAAAGTAAGTGTATTTTATTCAAGGTCACAAATGTTTTGGGAATCTTATCTCCCTCTCCTGTGTGCCAACCGAGTACTCTCTTCCCCAAATCAAAGATTCTTTCTAACAGGTGAGCAGATGCAGTCTGTGCCCTTACCTGAGGTTCAGAATATACATATGATGTAAAAACATTCTCTTGTCCTATCTGCAGTGAGAAGTCAGTGGAAAAGCTGGGGTTGGTTTTAATATCTATGTGTCCTTGGTCATGAGAGAATTATTTCAGTGTACCAGAACTGCTGACATTTGTTTAAGTGTTTACGTTTGTTTACATACCAGCTTAAAATTCTCCTGGTAGTTATTGCCAGACTCCTAAATAGTTAAAAGATGGGCTTAGTCTAGAGCCTAGACTATAAGCGTAGATATGATGGTAGGCTTTCTTTTTCTTTAAAAAAGCCTTTATTTGTATCAGCTCATTTGACTTCCTTTGCAAATAATACCAGCCCACTACTTTTTACATAGGGGATGAAATATTGGCAGTATCTGGACACCAGTGTTACTTCGTATTGGATTGCAGAGTTTGCTTACATTTTCTCGTGAAACCATCTGCTAGGAGGATGCTTGACCTTTTTTTTTTTGGTAGTAACCTAACTCAAAAGCATGGGGCTTCACAAATACAAAACCCCAAGATGATAGTTAGCATGTCTTTGCTACAGGGAGTTAAATTCAATTGTTCTCCAAAGGGTTACTAAAACTGAAGTATTTTAGGAATGCAAACTCAGGCTTATAAGCTCCACATGATCCAGCAATGTGTTTTTCTCCTTTGCATAAGTTAGAGCTGTACTTTCCCTCCCTGGAGCCTGTGAAACTTCCAGCAGCACATGAGCAAGCAAAAGGCATGCTGCTTCTGACTAGCTTTACTACAGAAAGAAGTCCCTGGTGAAGGACACCCCACGGGCATTCATTCTTGGGTGCATCATCCCCACGGACCAATTCCATTTCATTTTTCAAATGAACCCTGCTTTGGGACTCTTCTTTCATCATTTTGAGTGCCCCCACTGCCTCTGTGGGCTTGAGAAGAGCTCAGTACCCCACAGTAGGTTCTGAAAGTCCAGAGCACATTTCCTCACTGGGCTGCTTTGTGGAGGATGGGTGTTGTAAAGTGCACGCTGCAAACAGGGGTCTGTGCCTGCCCCTGCAGCCCATGGCTTGCCCCTGCCTGCTGTGCAGTGGGGCTGAGGGAGCCCAGCAAGGTCTGTGCTGCTGGGAACTTGCTGCAGGCAGCAGGGATCACTGACAGAAGCTTAGCTCTAACTTTTTTTAGCTGACTCAGCAGCAACTGCTTCACTCTCCAGTGTATGTCAATAAAATCAGTCAAGGCTTGTATCTGACCTAAATCTGTGTGACTGCTGCAGAACTGGTACCCACTTGCATCAAACAAGGGCTTGCACTGCTGCATCCAGCAGAGGGGTTCCAGATCAGCTGAGAAACCCAAGCACTTGGCATTTTGGGTGCTTGTGGATAGGATACAGAAGGCTTAAATCCTGGCATGGCTGAGACTTGGCACATCAGCTGCAGAGAGAGACCTGACCTCCTGCTCTCCCAGGCTGTGTCCTGCTCCACAAACCCTTCCTGTGATATCCTCAGGTTGCACACCTGAAGATGGCCATGCTGGCCCATGAGTGCCCATGCTGGGGAGGTGGGCACCTGTCCCACCTGAGGATTCACTGCTGCTGCGTAGGACCCACCTGAGCTGTGTTTAAGCCTGCCGGGAAAATCCAGAGGAAGTAAAACACATCTGTCTTTTGCCAATTAGTTCAGTGGGTAGAACAATGACATAGGGAACAGAAAGCCTGAAGTTTACATTCAGAAGTCTTAATGAGACAAAAAACATTGCCAGTAGGTAAGCAGGATAAGATCTCTGTAATTGCATATCTCCTTGTAGATCCAGTCCTAGGGCAAAACTGACAACTTCGTATCAGCAGTGTCTGTGGCTGTTTAGAAACGCAGCTAAACACTGGGTTGACCTGTGGGTTTGTATCCCAAACCAGAGAGCAACACAGCTGGAACTACAGTGGAGTGTTAACATTGCCTAACACTTTCCACTAGAGCATCACAGTGTCTCTTTCTTTTGACTTTGCCAGTTTTCAGTTGTTGGGGCCAAAGTTCTGCATACCAGGTGTTTGCCTCAGGCTGAGAAAATGTGAAAAATTTCAGCCAAAAAATGTGTTCCTTTTATGAAAGGATGAGGTAATGGGAGCACTCAGGTGAGCTGCCCACCCAAGAAACTCTGGAAGGGTTTCCTCTGTGTGGCTCCTAGAACCTGGCTCTGGGAGCTGGGTCTCCATCTCTGCCATTCCACCAGAGCAGCTTTCTGCCTGCCCCAGTACAAGGACTCAAATAAGGCCAAGTCTGTGCACACACTCCCATTCCAGCAGCTGAAGCAGCTGAGATTTCCCAGTTGTGATGGACACCTGCCTAATTCTGGGACTGGAAGTGATTGAGTATGTGCTGCCCTGGGCACCCCCAGTGTCCTGAAACAAAGGAGGAGAAACTGTTTGACTCTTCCCTTCCCAGACATGATGCAGTGCCAGAAGGAAGACAGTGATCTTGGAGGAGGTGCAGGAGATAGCAAGCCGTGAGTCAGACCAGTGCATTGATTTTGTTGCCAGGACTGCCAGAGAAAACATTACTGCTCCTCATCCTGTCCTTCCCACCTGGGGCAGCATGGGCTGTACTCCTCAGAGGAGAAACCAGAAAGTACAGACAGGGCAGCCCGCGTTGGTGCTCATTGGTTATGCCCCACCAGCAGCATCCAGCCCATGTTCTGCTTAAGTCTTCCATTCAATCCCTGCCTTCCCACTTCCCTGTATGCTGGGTGAGGTGGATAACCGCTTTCAGGTGGCAGAAAGGTGGCAGCTTTGAGCCTTCAGATGCCAGAGAGCACCACATGTAGCACCCAGCCTCCCTCGCTCCTCCTTCAGTGCACCTGTGTTTCGAACAGGCAACCTGCTCCTCGCCTGTGCACCGCATCTGCAGCAATCCTGCTCTGTGTGGGCAATCACCCAGAGCAGTGCTGGGGATATGGGAGAGAACTATTTCCTAATATAGATTAAAAATACCATTATCAAGTCAACTGGACAGTCTGCCAGCATGGATAAGTTTGGCAATAAGCTTTTTCTTGTTCTTTCTATTTTTCTTTCCTGTTTCCCCATGACCAAATCTTGGCTGAAATCCTGCATGCTGGGTTTTGGAAAACTTCAGTACTGCACCCAGCCAGAAACAGATGCAGATATGACCATGGCAGTTATGGGCTATCATCAAGGGGTCAACTCAAATGCCCACCACCAGAAAGTGGCAGTGATGCAGATTGTTTCAGAGGACAATGAGAAGACACGGCACCAATGGAAAACCCATGTCTTATTTCTCTGTGTGGACACATGCACCCCTGAATGTGCTACTGAGTCCTTCTACTGCAAGTAAGGGTGCTGAATACTGCACCAAACCCAGCTGGGGAAAAGAAACAGAAAGGGGGATCATTAGAGTGCCCAAGGGCTTGTTCTCAAGGCTGTATGTGCTCTTGCCTTCCTCTGTTTCTTTTTGATCACTTGTCAGCTTCTTAGGCTGTGCTGTCAGTCCAGCCTTGCTCATTCACACGTCCATAGCTTATCCAATTATTGCATTAGTGGCAGTGAGGAAGTGCAGCAGACTCTTTCCTACCCACTGCTAAGAGCAAATGGCAGGGGAAGTGTGTGTCTGTGTCTGTGTCTGTGTCTGTGTGTGTGTGTGTAGATTGCTTGGAACATTCTCTAAAGCTGCATGGTAAATTACAGAATATGCTAGGTAGGTAAAAGCGGGTAGGAAGGGTTTCTTGATAGAAAGACTCTATTTAGGAAAAATAAGTTGTATTAATTAAAACACGTTAGTGGCTTTTTGGGGGTTTTTGGCTGAGTTCCTTACAATTTATAACTTGTTTCTACTTCTGCAGAATGACCCTCTGGTGCAGAAAACTTTCCCGATCAACTAATTTTTTTCAAAGAGATCCTGAAGAATTACTGGTACAAGCCTGCCATTTCTCCTAACGCTGACCACATTTCAGAGCTGAGGCATCATCCATCAAGTCCCACTCTAACACTCACCTGCCTCAGCACTCCCTCCCACCTGCTCTTTACATCGTCATCCCTAATTTGGGGTCCAAAACCTGCCAGGGGATGGTAAAAAATAAAGCAGCTCATCGATTGCTTGACTGCGCTTCGATATTGGCACTGATACCACTTTCCAAACACAACTTCCTTGCTATGTTTTGGCCACTGCTGCTTGTGGGCTGGTGGGGTGTCATGCGTCACTGACTCTGGAATCTGAGTAGCAACCTTTACTTTGAATCAATTTCTAAATTGTTTCTGTTTGGGCCTCAGGGACCCGTTCTCACCTAGGCTGTGCTATTAACAGTGCCTGCTGGGACTGGAGGAGGTTTCAGTCACCACCACATTCACATAATGACAGTGAGAGCTGAGGAGGCACAAAATAACAAACCCAGGGGCTGCAGCTCATTCCCTGGGGTTCTCTCCTGTTCTTCTGCCTCTGCATCACTGCTCTGGTGGCCAAACCCTGCAGCTCAGGTGCCTTTGTGCTTCCCCAGTGCCCTCTCCAGAGGTAAACCTGCATCTTCTCTGTGCTCTGCCACTGCAGAAACAACAGCTTCTCTAAAACTGTGCACACAGACCTGTTCCCTCTGTGCCCACCACAGCACTGCCTTAGTGAGATTGATGAAATCTAGCTCCTCTAGTGCATTTTCCTCAGAGCTGGGACCTTTTCTCTTAGCAGCTGATGACAAGAAGAGCTAACACACACACCTGGGGCTCTGCTGCCTTCCCAACTCAGGCCACACAGGCTCTTTACACTGCTTTCTTTTGACCTCAGAGACATTTTACCAGCTTGGGAAGTTTGACACTGAGCTGACCAAAGTCATATGGCCGGAGAACCAGGATAGGGACTCAGTGGTTTCTGCCACCAGTAGGATTTTAAGTGTCCCTGGAAACGTGTTAAACGCAAATGTTGGCTCAGTGAGATCTCCAGATCCTTAATATGTGTAAGAGACAAATCCTGGCAGGATTTTCCAGTGATCCTTTGTAAGATCTCTTACTGAGCACACCTCTGCCCTTGTGTTTGCAGAGGAAACACCTTTGGGGGAGTGAGGGACAAAGTGGGGAGATGGCTTGTTTGCAGTACAGAGTTAGTGTAATCTGTGGTGTGATGTCAGCAGGCAAAGAGGAAGATGACCTTCTGGTTTTGTTTTCCTTCCAGCTGCCTGCAGCATTTTTCATTTCCATGTTACACTGTGCTCATTTCTATCTTACGGTCTGCTCACTTCCACCTGAAAAGAAATTGAAAGCATATAATTGAAGAGCTTGTTGCTAGCAAAGTGAAGTCTTTACTCCTGTCACCTCAGAAGAAAAAACTCATCTTAAAAAACTAAACCTGAAATGCTCTGGGACAAATTATATTCTCAAAAAAACCCCATATATTGTTGTAGAATCCATTTTTTTAATGACACAGAGTTAAAAATAATTTATATGTTGGTCTGACTTGTGGGTGACAGTGAGAATTTGCAGCTGTAGGAATTAAATCCCAGAGGCCAAAAATGATACTTGCAAAAAACCTAATCTGAAGCAAGAATGTGTATAAGGAGGCCAGAATAAGGCTTAGATGAAAACCAGATTTCACATCTGATGACATCTTTAGGCTTCTGTCTCTTCCACGAAAGAAAAGACCAATGAGTGCAATAGCAACTGGGAGCTCTCTCCTGGTCTTTTTAAAGTATTGCTGAGCTCTGAAGCTCTTAAAGGAGAGTTATTACATCTACCAGAGTAATGTACAGTGGATCCTCTGCTGAGGCTTTTCATGTCTGTGGTCTTCAGTGGAATATTTCTTCAGTTACACAGTTATCAAATTCTTACTAGAGAAAAAAATGCTACCCAGTCAAAAGCAAACACAAACTAGTTTAGCCATTGTTGAGAGAATTATTTGAAAACATGTAATTTATCTGTTAGGGACTGTTTTGTTTTGGGTGACTTAGCATGCACAGCACGGTTCTTGATTCAGCAGGAAGATCAATATCAAGACCTCATTTTGGAAAACAGATCAGGTGAAAGCAGTAGTCTTCATTTTTAAAGGGAAATGGAAAATATGGTACAGGTTAATAGGACCAAGTACTGGGCACTGCTCTAAAAATAAGGAATCTTGCTAAGGTTTTATCTTGTCAGAGCTTTAGTATACATTGAGACAATAATGTTGTTGCTTCAAGATTTGCCAAATAATTTTCAGGTAAATGTTGAAATCCTCAAGGGCTCTGTTAAGCTCTCATAATTTCCAGCACTGAAATTGCATATTGCAGAGGTGAAATTGCTTTCAAACTGATGAGCATCTGGCTTCCTTTGATCTAAAAATAGTCTGTCTGGAGCCCCAGGCAGCATCACCATGCTGCTTCATCTCCTGGGGTAGATGGATGCTGAAAGGGAAAGAGAAACATCAGTGCTGGGGGAGACAGGACCCCTCTCCCTACCCAGCAAGCAGGCACCACCAACCTGCAGCCCAGCCCTTCTGCCCTCCACGGGGAAACCCAGCACCAGCTTTGGTCACATCAGTAGCTGGTGTCAGGTGTTTCTTGTGGTATTGCAGGACGCCAGCTGTGTGTCGTGAACAGTCACCAATAGAGTCCTAGGGTCAGAACAGAAATATAGAGGGTTCTGAAATGGTTTTCTGATGTGAACAGATGGGGTTGAGGTGAGCCTTCTCACTGCAAGGGTCCCTGAGCATCCCCCCTGGGAATGCTCTCAGCCAGGCTCTGCACCCACCAGCACCAGGTCCCACAGACATGACTCTGTCCTCTTCTGGGCCAGGGGGAATAGGAACAAGCAGAAGGTGTGACAGGACATGGGAAATACTTCTCATGGATGCCTGTGATGCCATGATGATTTTTTGCTTTTCTTTTATATTCCTTTTATACACTCTTTTATATAGCTTTATATATTCCTTGTGCCTTTAGCTTACATAGTTGTAATTCTTTAAGTTAGATAACTCCTCTTAGACCCAGTATTTTGTTTAGAGACCAAACATTCTAAAAGCCCAAGAAACCAAGGTCCTCTCCAGAACACATTCTGTAAACAAAGATAGGCCCATCCAGGGGGAGGGTTCCTCGATGAGGGGTCTCACCCGAGTCCCCCATTGGGGAATCTTTGATAGATATGCTAATTTTTGCAAGGTATATAATTGTATACTCATCACATTGTGGGAGGCCATTTTCTTCGGTGGGGATTTCGGGGTGCATCTCGATGTGCATTTCATCACACCTAAGGATCCTTAAATAAATACCAAGGTAAAAACCCTTTTTCCCTCTTAACTGTGTGCAGCTCTCTGCATTTTAAGACCAGGATAAGGCATCACCTGGAGTCAGAGCAAGGTCTCCTACTGCTTCTCAGCTCCATGCCATTAGGAGCCCTGCACATTCCAAGTGATGTACATACTGATCTGTGAGTGAGACAGCCTCTGGGCAAGGCTGGATTTAACCTTGTGCTGAAACTTTGCTCCAGTGGCTGTTCTTTGCCAGCTAGAAAATACCAGAGAACTTCCTTTGTGATTTCTTTGGTTATTCTACATTTTGTGACAGACCAGTTTCAAACCAGGTCACAAATCTGTGACCTCACAGCAGAGGGACCACAAGTCCTGTCTTTTTTTCCTGTAGGCAAAATACCTGTATTGATTTCCAGTATATGCTTTGTTCTGACAAGGAGATTTCCATGGCCACTGAGTTGTCCAATGGATGGCGCTTTTTTAAACACATCTGATTTTGTTCTCATATCCCTATTAAAATTGTTGATGAAGATGGAATTTGCATTAAAGCAATCTGCAGAGAACACCAGCCTGGCCATGAGTCAGCATGTGGGTGCCAGGGCATTTATCTCTGATGCTGTCCTGCTGTGTGAGATTGGTGCTTGGGACTGCATTTTCTAACATCTGTGAATGTTGTTTTCCTTGACATCTTCAGTAAGTGGACCAGAACACTGCTAAGACTTAGGGAGAGGAACTCTGTACAAAATAACTTTCCTCCAGTATTTCTGCAAAAGGATCCTTGCTCTTCGTGCCAGCTTTATTCAAAGCTCTGGTAAGAGAGAACTTCACTATTGTTTCTTAGATGGCAGCTGCTAATGCCAAAACAAAATCTTTTAAATATATATATAAATACGTGCTGTACTTGCTAATTTGGTGCATGGGAATTATGGCAGTAGCCCATTTTTGGGTGTGTGCTCTTAGCTGAATCGCACAGTACAGCACCAGTGCTCTTTCCTCTATTTCATCCCTGTGAAGCCCTCAAAGGTTTTTTCTTCCACCTTTTGGTAAATTAAGATACCATTAATGTTTTTATTCTCTAGTCAGCTGTGTCCTTTTTACTTCTGCCAGTAATTCTGACAAGGCACGCTTACAAGCAGGTAAATTTGCTTCATGTATTTCTGCTCTGCATTTCATCCCTGATAGATGCTTGACAGTTGCCTGTGTATAGAGTTCGGTCTCCTGTGTGCTCTGCTATGAGGCTTGCACCTTGTCTCAGGCACATCTAAACAGCTGCTTTTAAAACCAGGATATTTACCTGTTGAGAGGTTTAGATCAGTGCTCATAATTATGTGGTATGCTTAGTGGTGTGCTAAGTACTCATTTTCGATAATTTTTTTTCAATATTAACAACTGATTGTTTAAGATAAAACAAGATGCTGTTTTTCCAAGATGTTTGAAACAGATAAGCAGATTTTATATATACATATATACATTTGAGGCCTCCATGTTTATTAAACACATTAATTGCAGTCTATGTTATTGAATCACATTTGCTCTTAAGCTTTGTCTTTTAAAAAGAGCAATCACATCTTCAAGCATTAACCAAATGTGAAATCTTTTGTCCAAAATAGAGATCATCACAAATTAAGTTTAAATAGAACCAGAGCTCTACAGCAGAAAATGTTCCACACCATCATTATATAACGCCATATACTACATGCTTTTGGCTTCGGACTCTAATAGTGGAGAAAAGGCTGGGACCAGTGGCATTCCTGTGTGTGACTGTCCTGGTGTCTTGTCACTGAGGCACCTCCTCTGCAGCAGCTGTGAGGCTGTAGGTTTACAGGATGCACTTTGAATTAAAAAGCCACAACCTGCTCTGCCTTGTGTGAACACCCACAGCAAGGGCAGGATCCTGCATGATCCACCAGCATGCAGATCCTACTGAGCAGTGAGTCCATGGACTGGCTTCTCATGAATATTATTTAACCAATTTATTGTGTTTGCATGGATATATAAGTCTTGACAGGAGAGATGTGAGACCCCCTCATCACTTCTGTTTGACTTGCTGCAGTAGCAAAGAGCTGCAGCAGTTTTCTTCAGGCTGAGATGATTGACTGGAAGTGATTTTTCACCAGGTGACATTTGCAATAATTACATGGTGCTTTGCTTGCTTGAGAGGAAATAATCAGCACGACCTTCAAAAGGCTCTATGGAAAGCAGCTCTTGCAAAAACAATTATTTGAACCTCCTACTACGATGGCTCCCGGTACAGCTAGGAAACGAGGGGAGTGTACTGCCTGGATGGGAGCTGCTGATGGCTGCTGAAAAGACAAGCAGAGCTGGGAGGGAGAAGTGATAAACTCGAGGGAAATCAGATTTCCTTCTGAAATCCTGTGTCTTCTCAACACCTGCTTCTCCCTGCCAAGGCTGCGTGGTGGAAAAATCAAAGTGAGTGGCTGGGGAATCAGGTTTCTTGCACAAGCTGGAGCAAGGCTGGGGATCTGACCTCCTTCTTCATCCTATGGAAGAAAGATTTTTTTTGTACCCACTTACTCCCACATTTTACAGCATCATGTGAGACAAGAAATTACCTCACATGCTGTCTGCCCTGAGGACAGGACTTCCTCCATGCTCTGTCATCCTGTGGCCCGGACAAACAACCCATTTGTACCATGGTGAAACTGGGCAGCGTTCTGGGGAGCTAGGGGTGCATGATCCTGTGGGGTCAGCATCCCCTATCGTGTCCTGGGACACAGCCTGGTCACTTGGGTGCACCATCTCTGCTCCAGCCTGCAGGAAATGTTGGACTCAGTGTGTGTTTCCACTTTTCCTCCAAGCCAGTGGCAGCCAATGTCTCACTTTTCTGAACTCATCCCTCTTTTAAACAGGGTAATGCCACATAAAAATAGCAACCTATGGCTAACTGGCTTATCGAACGTCCCAGAAGAAACAGCTAGCAACAAAGTTACCCAGTATAAATAACTTTACTGACATCCCCACACCCACCTTCTTGCTGTCAAACTGAGACCAGCCTGGAGTATTTTAAATGGGAATTTTTTTTCAAAAAAAAAGGAAAGTATACTAAATTATTTTTAATTAAATAAACAATCTGGAAAGACCAAACAACAACAAAAATCTGAAGAGAATTTAAATAATCAAATATATAAATAATTATTCTCAATCTGAGAGAAAGCTGAGAAAATTACTCATTTTGGGTAATCCTTAAAAGGAAGCCAGAAATCCTGTCTCATGTTGCAGCCGGTATGGAAACATGCTGTCTCATCAGAGAAATCTGATCACCTTTTTGTTTGAAAGGAGGCTGTTGGACATTTGTGTCTAACATCTGAGGGATGTGTGCATGGCACCAGGGCCCCGCCGCCCCCCTCACAGCCCGGGACCAGTCTCTACCTCAGATTCCCAGAAGAGGTGCCAGGAATCGGCCTGTGGTGCTGCACTGGATGGACGGGGGACATCGTTTTGGCGTGTTTGAAAGAAAGCAGAGCGCTGCCTTGGGCCTCCCTGGGTTTCGCACAGCCTGTGGAAATCCCTGGAGCTGGTGAAGGGCTGTGCAATGCACCAGGAGCTGCTGCTGGGTCACTGAGCCAGGCCAGCACCTCATTTTGTCAAACCCAGCTGTGCCACCGTGTCACCAAGGCTAAGGGCAGCTGAGGGATGGCAGGGTAGAGATTTGGATGAGGCACTGCATGATTTCCACAGCATCTCTCCCTTCCCATCGCTAGGGCTGCTGGCTGCAGAGAGACAGACGCTTAGGTGAGGGAGTTTAGCCACATTTCTGGCTTCTTGCAGCACTGGTACAAAGTCTTGCACAGTGCTCTGTTTGCTCAGCTCTTTGGAGACCACTGGCTGTGTTTACTTACAGCTGCCTTGTGCAAAAGCCGGCTGCATTCCAGCGGGAGTCCCTGAGCTCAGCCCAGGATGTGCCCTCTCCGCTTCCTGGGAATTCCCCCTTTCCTTGGGACTGCAGAGTTTCTCCCCCTTCAGGCTCTGCCTCATTGCACAGATCCCGAGGGCTAGATGAGTTGCTTTTACCTGCCTTGCAGGTAATGCAGAGCCCATGTTGGTCTTCCCTGATGCCTGAAGCATCTCTGCTAGTAAGAGTGTTGCCTGTCCTTTTCCAAGGAGCACACCCTTGTAAGGCAATGGATGAGGTCTGTGAGCGTGCCAGTGCTTGGAGTTAAACACCCCACACCTTCTGAACTGGAGCCCAACCATCTGCTGTACAACTGTGGATTGGTCAGAAAACTGCTGGTGACTCAGTGGAGGAAGCAGAGGCATGGGCGGTCTATTTTTAGCTGTCAGTAAATGTACTAAAGTGGCTTACTGCTGAGTTGAAGAAAGGACAGACAATCCCTGCTTGCCCTATTTAGGGAATAAATGTGAAATACTTGCATCCATTTCTAAAGTCTAAATTATAGGTACTGCTGGGGAGAGGTGTGCTGGGGAGAACAAATCTCTGGCCATCCCTTGGTGTGGCTCAGGACAGGCTTGGCTTCACAATGCAGCAGCAATATAAAAGGCAATCAGCACTTTTGCAGAAAGAAAAGCAGAGGAGGAATGTGGCACTCACCTGGAAGTGTGGTGCAGCTACCTGACAGTGCTCAAGTCTGCTCAGCCCTTCTTGAAAAGGATGTAAATAAGTGATGGGCAGCAATGAGCCCAAGGGGACTGTTAAGCTTTTCTTTTACAGAGGGGAGCAGTAAGGAAGAAAATTGTAAACCCGATTTTGTATATATGTCTTGACTCAAAGATAATAAACATATATAAAATAATCATCATAGAATATACTGAGTTGGAGGGGACCCACAAGGACAATCAAAGTGCAACTCCTTGCCCTGCACAGGACCCTCCCAGGAATCACACCATGTATATGTATGTAAAAAAGCTTCTGTTCATTTTGTATCAGAATATGAGAAAATATTTGGGGAAACTAAGAATTTGTAGATTAACAGCCAACAAACATGTTTGGCTCACCCGGTAAAGAATTGTCTGCAGATACAGCAAACTTCAAGAGTATAGTAAGGTTGCAAGGAAGATGAGCTATTAGTGGGTATAAAAAGACACATGGAGATGTTAGTAAATTTGAACAAGTCCCATTTTTGCCTGAAATGTCTTCTGTTACCATAGACAGTAACCCTGACTTTGATTGAAATGGAGAAGGAAGAAGTCACTTTTCTTTGTATGTGGCCTTCCTTCTCTGGTCTTTGTTTTCAAGGCTTCAGCACATCCCTTCAGATGGGGTAAGAGTTGACATTCGAGGGACGGATGTTGGCAGGGATAAATTTGCCTAGAAAAATGCGCTGGCCAGGGCTGTTACTGGGATAAGATACCATGAAGGAGTGCCTGGACCAGAGTGGGAAATGAGCTAAAAGGTAAGGGGGGCAAAAAATAGGTCTCAGCAGGGCACCTGCATGTGGGTGTCTGGGGCTGGACCAAGACCTTCCTTCAGGAGGGGTTTGCCTGATGGGAGATGAGATATAAACCAGGGCAGTCACTTGCAATTTGGTCTGCAGATTGTTGTTGCCATCCCATCAGTTCTCTAAAAAGAGACTAAGAAAGCCTATTCTATCTCCATCTGTCAGTGGCAGTGGGAAAGGCTGCTCTGCCACAGGCACTGCTGCTCTTTAAAAGCTTCCAAATGCTCCTCTGCTGAGATGTTGTTGAGGTTTATTTCCTTGCAGTGGCTGTGGTCACAGAGCGGCGTGATGGGCTCACAGCAGTAGGAGGCAAAGCATCTGTACTGAAAGAACTTCAGCACTGTAAAATGATTCAATACATGGGAAAAAATAGCTGAGGGCGATGGAAAGAAGGAATGACCGCTAAAAGGGAAAAGGAAGAGGATAAACAGCCTCTTGGGTTTTATTCATTACATTCTAAGCATTAGCAGTTACTAATGGAGGTCTAGGGGGAATCTGTGCGGTGCAGGTCAATATTCTAGGGAGAGGGTTAATTTAAAAGATGTATTTTCTCTTTGGCAACATTATGTGCTGGAGCTGTAGGGATGGTCTGCTGGCTCTCCAAGACCATTCACACTTGTAGTCACTTGCAAATCTTGCAGCGCTTGTAGCTTTTCCCAGCAGGTACCTGTGACCCACCCCTGACAGTGTCCTCGCAGAATTTGAAGTGGGTGTGTAAAGAGCTCTGCCTGTGCCTGAATCAGCCATGTCCAACCCCATGCTGTGCTCCTGGGACTTGCACTGCTGATATTCAGCTTGGCATCTGCCTGTTCCTCATCCTCACCTGCCTTCCTCCCATCACCTCTGTGGCTGGAGGAACAGGGCTTGTTTATCTGCTTTGGCAGAGGAAGGCACAGGAGCACTTTGAGTTTTCCACATCGAATTATTGATGTAAATGTTGGTGAGAAACCAAAGACCGAATGTTTAAAGGCATAGGAGGTATTAGAGCCACATGGGTTCGGTGGTTGAATCACCCAAAAATAATCTCTTTAACTTGCCGCGCCAGGATAAGAGTCACATCTCTAGGAATGCCACATAATAAAAAATCAATTTAAAAGTCAATATTCTTAAGTTTTCCCTGCAGAGAGCCTGTCTGGATTTGCATTTCCTCACAGTCAGTCTTTATGCACAAGATGTTCCTCATGCAGAGCTGCAGCTTCTGCTCGCTCTGTGCTCCCAAAGCTCCAAGCCCAAGGCTGGTAAGGCAAGGCACTGGTGCTGAGGAACCTTGTGCTGCTGTGAAACATGACATTTATAACGCACTGCTTCCTTCTTTTCAAAATCAGCCTTTGCAATCCTTTTCTCTCCGTGCCTGCAGAAGACACCGTGCTGGATGTGAGCAGGCTCACGGTACCCAGTGGCTGTGGGTGTCCCTCAGACATTGCTCCCTTCCCTCCCGTGCATTCAGGCGTTTGGGTCTTGAAGTGTAAAGGGCTGCTCTGCAGCAGATTCCAGTTGTTTTTTGAAGGTGGCTACCTGAAACAGGAGCACTTGAATGGTTTTATTTTTTACAAGATGGTTTCAGTCCTCAGCTCTGACCACCTATACTCTATATTCCTTGCTGGATCCTGAATTAGAAAGGATTTTCTTGTCATTTTGCGCTGGAAGAACTTGAGCATTGGTAAGAGCAGCGATTCTGGTCAGTGGCAATGAGGGAAATGGTCTCTCTTCTATTGCTGCAACTCTCCTGGCTTCCCTCCAGTTTCCATCTGTGCAAAATCAGAGGGAGGACTGTGAAACAGCCCAGCATACAGTGGTGAAAATGTCTTCCTCTCTGGGGTTTTGGCAATTTTGAATGGAAACCTTGGTATATTCCAGTGCTGGACATTGCACAGCCCAGCCTTATCTCTGCTGATACTTCAGTTCCTGTCTTAGACCCAGCAAGATCATCAAACTTTTGCCCCTGGGATCTGTCCTTAGGGGTATTTTTGACTTTGAATCACTCAGTCTCATAACTTGGCTCTTCTCTTGCACTTGTCATGAAGTTGCATAATCTGGGGTCTCTTGCACTGGGATCCTTTCACTGATGTTTTCCTTTGGCTTTAGTTTTGTGCAGTTTTATTTATCAAATCCTTCAGAAAGCTTCCTGCTACTGCAGGCAATAATTATTCTTATGTGTACAGACACTGCACTAGAAAAATTTCCGTTGCCTCTGAACATACCTGTTTAGCATTAAAATATGGACTTTGGCTATTTTTGGCAATTGCCTTGTAATGATCTTTGCTGCAGAGAAGTTTTCTGACCACAGTTTTTCTAGTCAATGTGTCCTTCTCTTAGACCTGGATGTTCTGTTGCTTGTGGGTTTGTATTTTACCATTGCCACATCTCCATCTTCAGACATTCATTTCCTTCTATAGCTCTAAAGAGCAACGCTTCATTTAATTATTTTTCTTCTGTTATGTGGGAAAACACTTCTTTGTTGATTCGACCACTTGCACTTTGAAACCTTTTGCCTTGTTTTCATTGTTTTGTTATGTCTTGGCTGAGCCAGCGCAGCTCATCAGCTTTAACTGGGGAGAAAGCACAGGGTGTGTTTGCTTTTCCCTGAAAACCATTTTCTGCTTCATAACAAAATTTTAAAGGCCTATAAAATTAATTAATAGCCTGCCTGAGTGCAGCTGCTGCTGAGGAGAAGTACAGCCTGCCCTGTCACAGAGCAGTGGGGAGTGCACCATCCTCTTCCCCCTCTCTAAAGGCAACGTGTGTGTTTTGGGGCTGGAAATACTCTATGAGTAACTCAGTGAGCAGCCGACCCTCTGCATATCAGTGGGATTTCTGCTTGGAAAGAGAGGTAGGTTATCTCCAGGAGTGGATACAAGTTGCCTTTCCTCCAGCAGCCCCTTCGCAGCTCCCATCGCAGGGCTGGGGGGCCCGCAGGACTGTCTGGAGGGGAGCAGGAGCTCCCCCGTGGAGGCTGACGGTGAGACACTATGATTTCAGGTCTCCTGGGGGTAAAAGGAACAGAATTTGCCTTTATTTTAGTTTGGCTGCAGCTGAGCCCTCGGTGCTGCCAGCTGTGCCCGTGGTGTGCCCGCGGTGTGCCCGCACAGCCACCAGTGGCTTATGGAAGCTGCACAGGAGGCGATGGTGGCTTCGCTCCTTGCCTTCCCCTCTCCCACACTGCCGCAGCCCCACGGGTCTGCCCAGGCTGGCTCTGGGCTGGGCTGTGCTCAGGGCCAGCCCTGGGTGGGCAGCCCTGGGGCAGAAATCAGAGGTGGCAGGCAGGAGGGAGAAATGCCTGCTGGGGAGGAAGCTGGTATCTGCCTTGTAGCAGACATGGTGCTGATTTTTTGCCCTTTTTGTTGAAGATACAAGGATTTCCTTCTGAAGGAGAGCTTAAAATAGGAGTTTTGGACTCCTGGTTTAATGTGCCAAGGACGAGCACCTTAAGCAGCTGTGTTACTGCCTGCTCTGGACTGAGTTCTCTTTTGTAGCCTTGGTCTGTACCAAAAGACCACAACTCCTCCTTTCTTGCAGACTTGATTTCTTTCCGTAAATGTTTACATTCAGATATTAATGTTGCAGTGAGTGGAAAGGTCAGTGCCTTTAATGCTTTCCTTTGGGATGCAGATGCAGAAGTGCTCCAGCCCCTGCACGCCTTCTTCCACTGTGGGAGAGACGTGCAGTTTCCCCAGGCAGGTCTACAGTGGTCTCAGTGTTTTCTTACTGATTTCTCCTCACTACAAAGCCTTTGTTATTTTCTTGAATGCTTTGTCTTCTCAGGGACCTTCAGGACTTTTGATTATGAAATTGTTTCAAAGTGTTAATTTATTCTGTTAAACATTAAAAATAGCAAAGAAAAGGCCACAGTTGACTTTCTCATTGTGTGACTTGCAGAAATAAAACCAAACACGGGCTCATCTGAATCTATAGAGACATGATCCAGGCTGGACAGCCCTGAAGGGTGATGCAATGGGTCTGCAGAGCAGTGCAAGTGAGTTAAGTGTGGGGCTAAGGACCAAGGCAGGTGTAAGCACAACAGGAGGGGCAGAAAGCAACCCCTGCCTGGCTGTCTGCAGCTGCTGCGCTGCAGCATGATGGCCCAGGTGCCACAGAACTGAATATGGATATGCACTTTGGGAGGAGATCAGCTGTGAATTCCTGAGCTGTCCTCACATGCTCCTTGTGGGAGGACAGATCCACCTGAGTGTGTCACGTCTGGTGCCTTGTCTGCACCTCACACTGCAAGGTGTTCATCACACCCTTCTTCCCTTGCGCTGCTGAAAGCCCCATCAGCGTTACCTCGGCACACACGTGGGCTAAGCAAGAGCCACAATTAACAATTACCGCGGGGTAATTAGAGAATAGCACCTGGCCTTGCCTATGAGGTTTGAGCAGAAGCCAATCTGTGTGGGTGGAGGGTTTCCCCAGAGGTCCTGGCAAAGGCGGGGCGAGGCAATGGATTGATTGCAGCTCTGTGTGAGGGGGTTTAAAAATAGCTCTCCAACTTTCCAGAGGAATGTATTTGTTATGGAGTCACTGAAAGGCTGTAGTAAGAGATCCAGGAGCAGCCTCTGGGAGAAAGCCAAGAGACAGAGCTTCTTCAGGGCACAGTGCTCCCTGGAAAGGCAGGCTTGGGCTGCTGAGCAAGGAACCTGCTCCTGTTTGTTTGCCCTCTGTGTTCAGGGAAACAAGACTCTGTGTATGTCTCATATGATAAATAAACATTGCTGCACCAAGGAAATGCTTGACGTATCATCTGTTGTATTGCAGTGGAAACAACCTGGCAAGACCCCACTTATTGGCTAATCCTGGGGCCAGATGGAGGTAACAATATGTTTCAAATGTTAATTACCTGGTTCATTAAGTGTTTGGTTTTCTGGTTTCAAACAAATAACTAAAAAGGCTTGTTTAGCACCTGTATTTTCTGGTGCATCCCGGTTCACTGCTCAAACTAACAAGACCTCAGCCTTAACAGTGAAATTGTTAGCTTGGGTGTAACAGCAGAGCTAATCACTAACACATGGGGAACACAGAGCAAAAAATCTGCAAATGGACAAGGAGCATGGGAGGGAACTGAAACAAGGGACACGCGTTCTGCTACTCTGCAAGAAAAAGGTGTTTCCACCTTTTAGATACACAGAGATCCTAATTAACTGTTCCTGATGGCGATGCATTAGGATGAAAGGGGCTCCCATGAGTGTGGAATCAATGCACAGGTTCGGGTGAGTGTTTTCCCAAATACGTTCCCTCAAACACACCTCCAGCATACACACTAGGATGGGTGGGAAAGAACCCATGGCATCCAGGTTGGTTAGGGCAGAAAACGTGTGTGGCTTCAATGGAAAGGAGAGATTCCTTAAGAAGGAGCAAAATAGAAGCAAGGGTTATGCTGAGGGGAAAAAAAGGAGATGGAACCATTGTGCAGGGTGGGGGGCATCCTGGTACAACATCATGGAGCTGCAGGGCTTTGTGATCTCAGTGCTATGATAAGCTCCAGTGAAGTGTAGACTTGACAGCACAGAGGAGCAGAGGCATTGGCTGTGTGTGCAGTGAAAGGCAGGTTAGTCCTACCAGGAGTGAGAGCTTGCTGAGATACAGGGGAGTTGATTCAGATCTGTGGTTTACCCTACATAAATCCACAGAGTCGCACCAGCATGCATGAGAGGTCTGTTTGGGCCTAGGCGGCGTTTGTTGGAGGACAAGTTGGGTTTTTATTTCAGGGATAAGTTTTTGGGGGTGGTCATGAGGAAAATAACTTCACTTGCAAGCAGTAGGCATTTGTCTGGGTGTCTCTGAGAGACCAGCGCTCTCTCAGTGCTCTTGAACATGGGTTTGCAGATGATAACCTCATCTGTTGGCCACAGCATGCTGTGGGTTTGCCTGCAGGGTTACATGTGCTCAGGAAACATCAAGGAGATAGGTAGAGATATATCTCACTGTACTGATTAGATGCAGGCAAGCATCAGGATGTCTGAAGGCTTTATGCCTGCCTTTTGGGACCCTCTGCTAGTGGACAAATTCCTCCTGCTGGTGCATCTTACACCCTTGCTGGCTCAGAAAGCCAAGGTAGAAAAACATTCATGCTGTAAACTGCACGTCCTTCCAGTGGCACCAGCCTAGAGCTTTTATTTAGTCTCACATCTCAGGCAGCAGATTTGCCTACTGCAAGGAGACACGTGGAGGAAAGGGTTTCTCATAGTTACAAGAAGATGGTGTTCATCAGCTTCCAGACCTGCTGTAAGGAGGAGTCGATTTGCAAGACAGAAGGAACAAAATTAGATCCTCTTTTTCAAAGAAGAGATGTTTTTTGGGTCTTGTATGATCCAGTAACTGCAGAAACATGGTTGTTTCTTCTCAGGTTGAGCCTTGACTTCTGTTTTCTGGAATAAGTGCATGCATGGAGGTCTATGTGCTCCAAACTAGATGACATCACCTTTTAACCTATAAACCAGCATTTCTGTGATCACTGCATCAGATTTGTTTTGAGAAGGGTCTCTGAGCTGTCGCAGAGCTATACAAATATTTCAAAATCATTATTTCATTTTTCTTATTTAAAAAAAACCCCAAAACATTTGCTGCATCAAAATCAGTTGAATTTTGAGACTCTAGTGGGACATGTTTCTCCCTTTAATGGCTTTTTCCAGCATCCTCCCACAGTGTGAACACAGCCTTGGGTCTGATTTCTCCCAGGAGCCCTGCCAAGCACCCAGCATCACTGGGTGAACACTGGGAGCATCCCCCTGCCCATCCATCCTTCTGCTTCTTGTCTTTGAGCACTCAAGGAAAGGGACACGTGAGAAATATAGCCAGGTGCACAGAGAAGCAAAATAGTGCAAGATGTAATTTTAAGACATGGGTTAGGCAGTCCCGGGGTGGTTTTATCACAGTGCATTTCCATAAGCCATGGCACTTCTGCCCTGAGAAACAGCCTGTTGGTCAGACAGCTGGCATGCTGGGCAGCAGAGCTGTATCTAACCTGGAAATAGTGGTGACAACAGGTTCAAAACACTAGGAAGAGCAAGTAGCAAGTTTACTTTAGGTGTATCAGTGACTAGGCATGCCATGTTTTGGAAACATCGCAGCAAGGTGAGCTTTGAGAAGGAATTTGCAGGCAAATATGATAGCTGCAGGTTGTTTTTCCAGTGTGGCCTTCATCTTATTCCTTTTTTTAGGGGGAAAGAAGTAGAAATTAAGACCAAAATAGAGGTTTTGTGTTGGCTAAGCAGCCCTGAAAGGCCTGGAAGAGAAAACCCAAACAGCAGAAGCGTTGCTTAAAAAACCAGTTTCAATCTGAATTTTTCCATTGCTGCCTTCAGTTACATAAAGGCCTTTCATATACCCGGGTCTGTTGATCTCTGATAAAATTGCACAAAGGAGGCAGCTCATTAACTCTCGTTCTGCTCTGAGCATGTTTTGATGTGCAGATTGCTGACAGCACAAAAAATGCTTTCTGGCTGTGTATGTAGGGATAATATCAGCATTGATAGTGGGTACCTGCTGCAGGCGAAACACAGGGGATCCCCCATCTCCTCAGCATTTCATCTCAGGAGTAATGACCAGGGAACGTGAAGAGTGATTGTGGAGTTAAACCTAACACAAAGCTCCTGTAGTTGAAAGCCCATTGCAGCGTCCCAAGTCAGACTCTTGAAATAAACAACAGCTTCTAAAAATTCCTGCCATTACTAGCTAGTTATTGATTTAAATAATGATACATTTTGTTTTTATAAAGGTTTTCAAGCTCTCTTGTGTACAGAAGACTTCTCCAACATGTATCAATTCCAGGCATGAACAGTTTATTTGAACATTTATCTTGCAATGATGGAGACTACAAAGAACTGTTGTGTTAGTGTGGGGAGGCAGAGAGCAAAACTAACCTGCCTGCTTCAGTTAACTAAACTGGATGGAACAGCATAATGAGAAGAAAGTTACATTTCATTGTTAATTTTTTAACTAGAGGATGTTAGACATCAGAGCTGGTATCTTTTAAAAGAGGAGTTGTTGGCAGCATTCGTAAGCGCGTGAATGATGGGCATGCAGCTTTGTGGTTGTGCTTTGATTTCTTTCTCTCTGCTCCAAAATCATGAAGGATCATGGAGAGAAGTAAAATGGCTACATTAGAGTTAAATGCCGTTACTCACTGAGAGAGCAAAGATACAAAGCAAACAGCAAATGCATTGCCATGATGCTTTGGGTGCTGTCCTTCTCTCTCCCTAAACTAGGAGAAGATGGTTTCAGGCCTCTTTAAGGTGGGATCTGTTTGCCTCTGTAGATATAAACACGATGGCTGTGTAGTGGTGTGCAGCGACAGAGGATGGCTGTGCAGTTTTGGGGTGGCTGTTGCTGAGCCAGAGCTAATCCACCCCACCAGAGCTGCTGGGCCAGCAGAGACCATGGCCTACCCTTCCCTCCGCCCTGCACTGCCACAGAGCCAAACACCAGCGAGTATCCTCCCCAGCACCCTGTGTGCTGAGACACTTGTGAGGAGGCACACCTGCAGGGAGTGACCCCGGGAAGGGAGCACCCCATAGCAGGGAAGTGGTGATTGCACAGGGACCTCCCCAGTCTGCAGAAATCACATTCGTGCTGGTGGCACGGCTCTCCAAGCACAGCACAGGAATGGGCTGCTTTGCTCCTGCTCGCAGCCCTTGCTGGTGCCCAGGCGCTCACTCCGGGCTGGCACAGCCCTGCTCCAGCCAGGGCAGCTTGTGCAGACAAACAGCCAGGGTCTGCATCTGTGCTGCCCACATTCCCAACTGGGTTGGTCCAAAAAACTTTGTCTCTATGAATGGCAGACGAAATTAGACCTAAGGAAAGTTCAGCTTTAATGTCAAGTGCCACTGTTTCATTATGCGGATTTTTCAGAGCTGCGGCCAAATCGGTCCAGTGCTGCTTAATTGCTTAATATGATAAATTATATCTTTTGCCAACTGCTTGCCTAATTATGTATTTTATTCCTTGTAAACATCAGCTCTGAGACGATGGAAGGGAGGCCGCGCAGTTTCCACTGCCAATCTGATGGGCTGGAGTACAGCAGCCATTTCTGTAGCTATATTTATCTTCCTCTCATCAGTGTGACTGACATGGACCTCCAAGAAGTTATCCTTTATATTCCACTCTTCAAAATGAGGACTTGCTTTGTCATTTCTCCAGGGAAGCTGTTTTTGAATCTATTATAAAATGTTGTTTATCTCATCTCCCAAGGACTTGCATATTTTCACAAAATATCATTTGGCCTGTTGCCATGTTTTCAGTCCAAAGAGGCCAAGCCAGCTTTGGGCAAGAACTGGGAGAATCCTCTCTGTCTGAACTCCTCCTGCGTCACACCAAGACACATCATTTGGGGGGTTTTTTGTGGATTTTGCTCAGGATCAAGCAATTCTGACAAACTAGAAAAATATTGTTTATGAAGCCACTGAAAGTTGAATTTCAGGTCTGACCAAGTTTAACTTTTTAAGCTGGAAAAGGGAGAGAGAGGTTGCAGGTGGACTGCACGTGATGGTGCTAAGCACTCTGCAGCCCAGAAGGGCAGCAGCCCTCTGCCCGTGGGAGCTCACAACATGATGGATGTGAGCAGAGGGACTCTGCCTGTGACTGGTACTCCAGAGGAAGGGGCAGGGGTAACTGTGGTGGATGTAGCCTCAGTGAACCTCCAACCCCATTCCTTTTGTCAGGTGGCTGCTCCAGAGCAGCACTGGTGCCAGAGGCAGGACCAAGTGTGTCCCCACCACCACTGAGCCACAGGGGTTTGCTTACAGCACTGCAAAACACTCCCATCCAGCAGTGCCTCGTGAACAGAATACAGCTGTCATCTACAGACACTCTACTGAGCTTCATACATATTAATGTTCATGTACTGACTGCCCTTTCGATTCCTTTAATTGAAAGATAAGCTGAATTTCTTATTTTGCTCTGCAGTAGGAGTTGTATTTGAAGTAGTGCATTTTCCTGCTGCGTTCCTACTGCGTTTGAATGAAACTTGGTCATAATAGTAGAAAGAAAGCATCAGCCTCTACATAAAATCAATTTGTACCAAGAGAAGTGTATAATGCTGTACTTTAAAGTGATGATCATTAGAAAAAACTACTTGGGACATTATAGCTGAGGAGAAAAGCATCAAAGTCATCTGTATCAGCACTGTAAAATATAAATGTCTCTGTTTCATTTATCAACTGCTGAAAACAAAAGTGTTTAACTTCACAGGATTTCATATCAGTTTCGATTTTTTCCTTCTGATAGTGCACAAGATGAACCATGCCTGCTTGAATTTTGAGAGCACAATTCCCCTCTTGCAGATACACTGTACTTTGTTAAAAGAGAGCAGATCAGAGAAATGAAGACCAGAGATCCATTTACAGAAGTCTGTATACAAAATGTGGGCAAAACTGCAGAAACAGCTATCGGAGTCACATGTGACAGCTGAACAACCCTGCACACAATTAGGATAAAAGGGCAGTTCCCCCTGGGCAGCAACTGCATGATGGATGGCTGCAGCTCGCTGCACTGCAGCTGCACAAGAACCTTTGGTATCTTTTTTATGTACATTTATTTCATGTGAACGGAGGCCACGCTTCCTGTGTTGAAAAGAACATTAAAATGTATTTCCACAGAAATTCCCAAAGTTATTGGATTTATTCTTGCATTTTGTGAGTGATATTTATATGCTTCCCGGCTTTTTTCTTCTTTCCTTCTTTTGTCCCTTTTTCTGTAGGGGCTGAATAATTCATCATAGAAGGAAGCACATGGATTTTAATTTTTTATTTTAGTAAAACAATACTTCAAAGAAACCAGTGTCAGAGGTTTGCTCATTGTGACTCAGATTTATGGAAAAGGCACTGCAAAGTTTCTGGGATCTCATTTTAGCATGGGCATATTTGTAGGTCTACTCTCAGTCTTATGTTTTCTCAATATAAGCTTGCAAAAATTATCCTCAAATTTAAGGAATTCTGCCACTGCAAACTCCATATATTTGACCAAAAGAAATAATAAAATTATGTATTTTCATCGTCTGGTCACAGCAGAATTTTAAAAAATATTTTATTGGCTTTTTGTGGGGGGGGACAGGGGGGCATGTTTTAGGTTCATGCTGATTGACTTAGTAAGTTTCATTAAAATCAGCTGAGAACTCTTCAGCTGAGGAAACTATGCATTTTTGGAGACTTCCTTACCAATAAAACTGCCAATGCAAGATTCAAAAGCTTTTTCTTTTTGATCTCAGTTGCTCTTAAAAAGCAAGCTATGTTTGTAGGAGAAGCTCAGGAGGCCCAAAATTCTCAGTTTATAAGGTTGACAGTTCAGTACTTCACATGGGACCAACACCAAAAGGAAACGTATCATCTTCAGAGGGAAGGCTTTGGTCAGCATCGATTGAGTTTGAAGTGCTCTCCACTGCCTGCTGTGATATTGAGCTCTTAAATCTGTCTGGCTCTTGAGGTTCCCAATAACCTGCCATAAATGCATAAGCCACTTGGAAAGTGTAAACACAGCGGGTCCCTACCGAAATGTAAATCTTGTGCTTCTAACAGGAGTAGCTGGAGTGAAAATGTCTGGGGGAGTGCGGAGTTGTGACCTGCAGACACAGCAGGGAACCTCTGCTGACCACACAGGCTGGGAAACGCTGCAAATTCAGGTGAAGTAAATGGCAAATCATCCAGAAAGGCAGGGTATGCATGGGTTAGTTTTGCTCACTCTGTGTCCCACAAAAGAGATGTAGAATTTGGGTAGGAGTTGCTACAGAATGTTATTCCAAGAGCTGCATAGAGAGCAATGTCTGACAGGAGGTTGGTGAAAGTTTGTGAGTCCAGAGGACTCCAGGACTGAGAGGAGTTTAACGTAGGTAATAGGACAGTAATGGTTTTATCATGTTACTGGCTTGTGGCAGACAGGAGCTGCATCTCCAAGGACTCAGAGCTTAACCTTGGTTTTGTCCCTTGACAGGCAAATGCCATCAATACATTCAGCAGTTTTGATACTTTCTGATTACCCATGACACTTCAGGACACTTCATTCTTTGTGGCCTCAATGTGCTTCTTCTTTCTGCAGTTTTGAGTGTAGCTTATTTTTGAAGGGCTGGACAACTAGTGCTCTGCAAGACTTACAAGTAGGTCTGAACTTATAGAGATCTAGTCTCCATCCCTTATCCATACTCTCCATGTCTTTTACCATTTTAAAGCCTTCTTCTGAGTTCTGAAACCCAAAACTATCCAAAGATTTTCAGCTGAGATCCTTCAGCTAGTTCAGAAGATACTTTGGCAAGTAAATCAGCAAGAAAATCTTACTGAGACACTGACAATCTATAAACGAAGGTAGAAATAGTTCTCAAGGCTCTTGTAACTTCCTGGATGAGTCTGCTTTGATTTGTATGAGATCTCATGATCTCTGAAGTCCTCTGGCTGACCTCTGTCTTCCACAGCAAATTAGGTAACCATGTGGAAGACAAGGAGTGAGAATGTGCATCGCCTCCATGTGGCTAAGAAAGCCCACTGATATGAAGCCATCAGTGCCTTTAAGAGTCTCAGGGATTTAGAGGCTTTTCTGTAACAATAAACATCGCTCTTGGGAGGCAGCAGCACCTGAGCCAGTCTCCAGGCTGTGGACTGCTGGGCCTCATAACAGTTGTGTCATCGGCAGTTTAGGTTGGATATTAGAAAAAGTTTCTTCACCCAGAGGGTGGTTGGGCACTGGAACAGCTCCCCAGAGAAGTGGTCACAGCACCAAGCCTGACAGAGTTCAAGAAGAGTTTGGACAGTGCTCTCAGGCACATGGTGTGACTCTTGGAGCTGTCCTGTGCAGGGCCAGGAGTTGGACTCGATGACCCTTGAGGGTCCCTTCCAGCTCAGTTGGTTCTGTGATTCTGTGATACATGCTGGGATCACAGCTCGAGGTTTGGTTTGCAGTAGGTCTCAAGGAGAGCAGAGTTTTTCATCCAAAGTGTTTTCTACTCATCTGGTAGTGTCTCATTTACAGAACTGATCTCTACCAGTAGTCCACCTCTAGCCTCTTGGGACCAGCACCCTGCATATCACAGGTACCCAGCCCTCCTGTGCACCACAGAGCAGCAGTTCCCACCATCACTGGGATTTCTGTCTCATCTGGCAGCCTGGAGAGGTAGGGCAGGGCTGCACCACGTAGGTGCAGTCCAGGTTGTAGGAGGCCATGCAGCCATTGGCTCCTGCATCTCACACTTCCAACTGCTTGTCCTTGAGACCTAAGGCGTGTGGGGAAGACAAGGTGGGAAGCCATGTACAGACAAGGTGAGAGACAGTGTGTACGTGTCTCATCTGGTGAGCTGAGGCACTTGAGAAATATTTGAGCTGTTGAAGCTTCCAGTTTGAAAACACTATACTTTCACAGTGAATTGGGATGACATAAGCGGTCAGCAAGCAACTGGAGGAGGGTCGCCCTGCCCTGAGCAGCCCTGGACTCATGGATTACAAGCAGTTAGCAATGACTTGTTTGCTTGTGAATGGCAGGGTCCGAATCCAGCCTTTCCTTAGAGTTTTCCCTCCTGTTTGCCCATGCCACAGAATAGTCCTGGTTTTAATATATTCAGGAATTTGATCACAGTCTTGGAGTCTTTGTGTGTAGCTCTCCAAGACCAAGTGCCAGACCCATGGAGAGGTCTGAAATAATGTCTCTGCATTAGCAGAAATGATTCCTTCTACCTTTGCAGCCCGTGAGCTGTGGGATGTTGAGCACAAGACATGCTTCTGGTAGGAGAGGATGTCACACTGGCTTCTCCAGGTCCCACACAGTGTCTTGGGGAAGCTAAACCTGATGGGGACCAGCTCAGAACCTCGAGGGGTAGCTCTGTTTGGGTTTTGGCTCTGCTGTTGTCAGGTGAGTACAACACATACGTAGGCACTCATTGCGCATCGTAGGTACCATGTCTTTTTTTGAGTATTCGCCTTTTAAACCGTACTGTTTGAATACCTATTTTTTCTCCTAAAGGGTAGCAAATTCTGCTCACCTCCTGCCTCTTTGGGCATTACTGGCATTTGTCAGGGATCTGACACACTCAAGTGCATTGCTCTTCAAGGCACAGAGATTTGGCTGTCCACTGAGAGCTATTATTTAGGGCTCAATTAATCTTTTGTCCATGTTTTGCCTTCAGCAGCTCAGCAAAGCTCCTCGCGCACTGTGCCGTGTGGTGGATTGTTGCGAGGACTGTGCTGGCCTTTGTCTAACACACCAGCTTGTCTCACTCTCTCCTGGATTATCTTCTGACCCAGCAGTTCTTATCCAGCCATAGCTGTCCCCAGGATTTCTCAGAGCCAGCAGTGCATATGGTGTTTATATGGGCTCAGAGGGGAGCCCTGTGCTGCGAGTTCATAGGGGTTGACAGGGCCCTTTGTGTCCTCCTTATGCTTTGCGTGTGAATTTTGTATTGTTTCCAGACAAAGTGAGACTCAGTTGTGTGTGGTGTCTGGAGCCCAATACATTTTTTCCTTTCTTTCTCTTGGAATTGCAACCTGAAAAATGGTTTATGCTCTTTTTATAAGAAGCTGAGCTCGTTTATCTGACTTCAGTGCTGTTACGTGGGCGGTGAATGGAGCCCCTTGTGCTTGCAGAGCACTGGAGGGTTTGGAGCAGGGCTGCAGGCTCAAGCCAAAGGCCAGCTGTGACCAACCTTGATTTTTCTCACCCAAAAAACTCTCCAGCTACATCAGCTGGGTTTTTTAAATGGAAAACTGCAGTTTTTTGTGAAGGTTCAGCAGTACGTTTGAGGGATGGCTCTTACCCCCTTAAGGAGCAACTGAAGCACGTTTTGAAACAAATACACTTCAGCGAAGTGCCCACAAATACTGCAGTGAGGGAAGAGGCTTTAGAAAATCTAAATTTGGATTGTGAAACTTTTGTTTGGTGTGGCTCTTACTTTGAGACTTACCAAAAAATGAAGGCTGTGTGGGTGGTGTTAAGAAAAATATCTTTCAGTAACACTTAAAGACTTTTGAATTTTTCCTTGTAAAAGTAGATCATTCATTTTCTTCCAGGCTGGGGTGAAAGCTGGGTTACCCTGAGCCATGGGTGGCAGCTGGGCAAGTCTCCATGCCACTTGTCATCTGGCATCAGCAGTACTCCTCAGTGCATTCCTTCTCAGGTGAGTGGGGCTGCGGTTTGTGCTCACCTCTTGCATCAACAACAAATCTGTTAAATATTTAGTCTTTGTGACTGTGGCAACTTCTTGAGTTGTATCTCATGCTTCTTTTCTGACCAATTTTGTGTGTGTTTTATGCAACAGAAAGCAGAAGCATTTTGATCTATCAAGCAGAGATGAGTGCCCTTCCTCATGCAGCATCCAGTTGTGTCTGAGCCAGTTAGCTCTTCTTTTAAATGCTGTCACCCTTCTTGCATAAATAAATGCCCAAGAGAGAATGAGGGAGGCAGGGGACAAAAAAATATTTAGGTGTGGATATACATGTAGAAATGCTTAAGGGTGCCTTCGAGGTAGGGAAACATGCAATTTTTTACTTCCATTCCCTCTGTTCTCTTGCTTGGGGCTTGTTTCCCCCTCCTTATGTGAAGCGCAGAGCCTAAGCTATAGACTGAAAGCAGCAGAGTGGGCCAGAGAAGCCAAAAATCTATGAGAAAGTTAGTCAGGCTTGTAATGCCTGTGGGAAATCAGTATGGTGGGAAAGCTAGTTCTTTCCCCTCCTTGCATTTTCTAATTGCAGATGGCCCCATCCTTCACCTCCTTTGTTCTCAGTTTGCTTGACAGACAAAAGAGCAGGTCCTGCTCCCCCAGAGGGTTCTGGCACTCCCACCAAGCCAGCTTCTCCTGGGCTTTGCCTCCGTGAGGGAGCTGAGCAGGAATGCTCGGAAAATGGGATTCCCATCTGAGGTACCCAGGAGAGAACACAAAATGTTGGGAACCTGTCCTGTGCTGATGGTCAGACAGGATTTCCAGTTCCCCTGAGGGCATGTGCGTTCCCTATCCCTGAACACACAGGAACAATGGAAAATGCAGAATATACAGAGCACAGCCACCGTGCGCGTGAAAGGGAATGGGGGGCTCCCAGTCTTGGGGGTGAAGGTTCCCCAGCCTCTCAGTGGTTGGTCTTGATATCATCGGAAACCACCTGGGCATAAGATCAAACGATGCATCTTGTGTCCAAACTGTGGTCAAAAAAGAGGGCAAGAGGCCACACAGAGGCTCCTGTAGGAGGAACACAGAGAGTAAGGACGTTCTTGTGCTTGCAAGGGACCACACCTTTGTTCTCAGGTGTATTCTCACTTCAAGGAGGTGTGTTGGCAAAGGGCCGCTCTGCATACCAAGGCTGAAGTTTGCTTCTCCTCTTTCATCTGATATGAATGGCTTGTCTCATTCTAAGAAAAGCCAGCTCCTTTGAGAGATCCCATAAACACAAGGAATATTTACTTTTTCCAGGTGCCAGCCCTGCAGCTGGATATAAGGTGGGAAAGAACAAGGACTTTTCCTTGCCTTGTCATCATGGGCTTAAAACCAACACATTTGACTCCTATGGATCTGGTAAGAGATGCATAAGATCTTTACAGTCTCTGACTTATCCGACTGGTCTTCCAGCAGTGAGTTTCACCCACCCCAGGAGCACCCTGTGCAATGGACATCAGCCTGGTGGGATGGGACATGGTCTAAGGGATGGAGGCAATCCCCTCTGCTTGGCTTGCCATGGATGGTAGCACTAGGCAATGTGGGGAAGGGTGCAGCATAAAACAAGCACCAGTTAACCCAGATACTGCCTGTTCATCTCCACATCCCATCTCTTAAACACTAGCACCAGCCCTGGCTCTGGACCAAACCTGGCTCTGCCCTGAGTAACCATTCTCAACCAGGGACTGCTCTCCCTGTGTTAAACAGACACCTGTGAGGCCTGTGCAGTGCTTTCAGTGTCGGCTGTCACAGCTCTTTGGTTTCACACTTAAATTAAGGTAGCTGATGAATACTTAGACCCCTTTGATTTTTCTGTTTCCCTGCTCTGTTTTCTCATTCGTTCAAAGGTCTGCTGATTCTCTGTATCACCTGGTCCCCTGAGCAACTTCTCATTTCATCTTGGGAAGGAAATTAATTGAGCAGTGTTTTTTTAATTCTTATCCTGTGCCCGATAATGTGAATAATTTATGTGCTACCAAAGCCATTTGTAATTTGTCCATTGTGCTGCTAAAAAAAAATCTTAGGACCCAGGGTTTTCATAACAGCAGGTAGGAGGGCTTTTTTAACTGATTTTTTTTCTGTGCTTCACTTTTTGGTCATACGCTCTTTATCTCTGGTATTGTCTGACTGGTCAATAGTTTTCATTTCTAAAGAAGAAAATCACTCTGTGAATGCATGATAAACAAAGGCCTCAGATAAGTGAATTTCAGTGGGTCATTACATCATACTAGCAGTAACAAAAATGAAATCCAAAAACCCTCACCGTTGTTCGGATGAGGTAGTGGCTGGGTGAGTGAATATCTGAGCCCCAAAATGTGCCTCTGTTTTGCTAATAAGTCCTTGGATTCTGGTTGACTATTTTAAATGTTCTGATTTATTTCTCATAAGTTCATAACAGTGTGCCAGTCATCTTAAAGATCAGTCAAGTTTTGTGTTTGTTCTCTTTCTTTCTCGCTCTGGATTCTGACATCAAGATACATTGTGTGGATGGTCTAAGGCCTCCTCTGCAGCCAGCCATTATCCAGGAAATGCTCTGAGAAGCCTTTCCTGATAAATAAAAAAACATTTATACTTCCAAAATGGCCTTTTCAGTTCCAAGAGAGAGCAATAACTATTTCAGGTACATGCTCCATTAGCCCAGTTATGGTTATTAACTAATAAGATGCAAAGTTTGAGCCTCAGGAACATTTCTAGTAGTGAGGAAAATATGAATATTTATCAGGGGCCAGATTTAGCTCTTTTAAAAAAAAGCAATTAAAAAAACCCAAAAAAACCCACCAAAAAAAAGCAGCTAATCATGTACCTGAGGTAAAATACTGACCTAAATGGACAGGTTTTTACCCTGAATCTTTTGCCTTATGTTTCTTTTTAATTCCCATACAACAACAGATAAGGATGGTGCTAAATGCAGGGCTGTACAGAGTTTTCAAAGTGCCCTGTGGTATCACAGGTCGGGCTCTTGCCCCTCTGCTCTACCTGCACCAGGGAGGTGGACTTTGTCTGGTGAAGAGCACAGCACTGCCAGCCCCTTCTGAGGCCAGAAAAGAGGTGCTGATTGCTAAAAACACTTGTCCTGCTGCACAAGCAGCCTGCATCTCACGCTGCCCTTTGGGACAGCATGTGTTACATTAGTTGTGAAAGGCTGAGCAGGGACAGGGCAGAGTTCTGGAAAGTTGAGGACCAGCTGGGCACATTCCGCTTTCTCCCCTTTGACATCTGGTAGGAGTTTTTTCCATCCCCTGATCAGATATGCAGGCTGGTTAATAAACTCAGGTGCAGGGCAGCAGCTTGCCTGATGAAAATGAGTAATTATGTTTCACTTTCCCTGACTGGAATTTTGATTGCCACAGACATGATTAATAGGATTTTCTGACCATAGCTTAAAGAAAGCTTTAACTCCTAGGAAATCATTTAGTATGTGGGAACTGTAACCAGGCTTTAACCCATCAGCAAAGATGAGGGATGGTGAGACACTGAGGGAGCAGTATCATGAGAGGAGGTCTGACATTCTATAATTGTCTTGGAGAATAAGCTGATGGGAAAGGACACAAAGAGCCTCGTGACAAACTGGACGCACAACACTGCATCAGGTGGAGCTGCAAGGTATGGATATTGTTCAGGGGACTGGGAAATGAAATCAGATCTGTGGTATTTTGGAGGAAATAATACCACCCCTCCTTCTGGAGAGTTTGGGGAGGAGTTAACATGAGCCAGATGTTAATGTAGCAAATAACTTTATTAAAACAATCAAATACAGTTGAATAAACCATAGCTGAATATTGGTACACCAAGCATGAAAGAATAGCACTGTGTTATCAGAAAGCACTTTGAAAAAATAAGCATTTCATCTTCTTCATGTTTGAAATATCTAACACTCAGTTTTGACCTGGCACTGTGGGAAGAAGCAGGACTCAAGGGCAGAAGTTCTGGGGACCATGGTTTCCATTTACAGCTGTGCAGTTTTCCCGTGTGTGACATGCTGCATGTGGGGAAGTCTGTCTTAACCCACACAACTCCACTGGCACTGGAGCTATTTAGTGGGTTTTGAGAAAGAAGGGCCTTGCAACAACCTGATTTTAGCCAGGAAAGGGCTAACTTTGGCAGGAGCTTCCCCTGCACTGGGGCTGCCCGTGGGAACCCAGGAACCCTGAATCATTGGGAGATCTCCTGGAGGGAGCAAGCAGCACTGGGGCAAGTGAGGAGCTCTGGCTGGCTGGCTGCTAGCTCAGACCTCCTGCCTGTGTCAGGGCATGTGCCACACTTCCATCACCCTCCCTCCATTAAGTCTGCTTCCGTGCATCTGCAGTGATGCTTACAATACCCCTCTCTCAAAGGGTATCTTCTCCCTATCTCTTGGCCAGGCAGATGAGGAGCTGTGGATCAGTGTAATCAGTGCCCTCCTTTCTTGCGCTTGGCATGGGAAATTTCTCTTTAATGACACAAGGAAAATCCAGGAGCTGCATTTCAGGAGCTTTAATTCCTTTATCTCCTTCTCTTCCACTATGTATTTGGATGATTCTTTGTCAGGAGACATGGTTTTAGATAGGCTTCTTGCTTGTACTTCATTATTTTGGGGATTCTGCATTCTTCCACTCCGACCATTTGTTCCTTTACTCTCTTCTAAAGGGGAATCTTTCCACCAGCTTCTGTGAGATCTCAGACCACATCCACCCTTTCCCACCCACCGCACTCCACTCTTGCATCCAAGCCTGCTTTCCCCATGGTGATCCTTCCTCCTCAACCTGCCCCTCCTCCCACACCTCTCTGACTCCCAGACCTCCTCTGCAGCCTGCTCATCTCCTTTGTGGTTCCCACCTCCATCCATTTTCCTGCATCCCTCTGCCCAGATGTTCCAGGATCCCCTTTCATCCCCTGCTGCAAATGGGTCACTCCCTCTCCTGCTCCTGCTGCCACTCCCTCTGTCTGGCACTCAATTCACCAGCCCTGGCACTTGCCCCTCCTCAGCTGCAGCCAGACAGGTCCATACTTCGGGAGCTTTCAGGTCAAGGAAAAGACATGGCAAAGAGACTCCTAGATCCCATTTTTAGGGCTTGACTCCAAAGGGCTTGGCTGTTCCGAAGGGCCTGGTTTTCTCTGTACATGTGCAAGTGCTCCCGGAGAGGTCACCAACATCTGCATCTGGATGGGACGGGAAGCAGACAGGAGCAGGCATCCACCCAGCTAGGACAGGCTCCCAGAAAAACTTTAGCTGTTGAGACCTTGCAGCTTCTCCTAAGAATATGGAAGTGTGGTTTTTCAGGCAGCCTGGATTTGGAGCACTGCATCGGTGGCAGGCAGGCAACCCAGAGTTTATGGGGCTGGTGCTGGCACCTCCAGATGGGTTACATGTCCAGCCAGAAGGGCAGGAGGGGTAATAGTCTGATGGGAGAAATTATTTGAAAGTTTAATGCTGGAAAACAGTTTTGTCATTGTCTTGTTTATCTCAAAACTGCAAGAATAGCTTGGGGTTTTTTTGTTGTTTTTTTTTTAAATTCAGCCTGTAATAGCTGGAATGGGAATCTGCAGCCCAAACAGACAAGTGCTGCCATTCTTCTAAACATCTCACTGTGGCACCTCATAATGAGAATTCTGGGCAGTGTTAACAACATCAAATGTACTCAGGCAATCTGACAGAGGGATTGGGTGTCAGCTCTCCAGCCTAACTGTGGGCCTTCAGGAGGAGCCCCATGAATATGCCTGAATAGCTGGAAATATGCTGTGACACTCAGTTAATTCTTCAAAATGTAGATAATTGTGCGGTCACGGTGAAGACTGATAAAATGTATGATAACTTGGAAAAGGGAAGTCAGTTGTGAGTATTCAAACCGAGTTAGGCACATGAGATTATATGAGAGGGTTTCCTACTCAATAATAACATTCTTCTCCCAACTTCAGCTATCCAGTATCAGCTATGGAGGCTCCATGATGCCTCCAAGACATTTGTCTTTATTTCCTGTGCCAGATAAAACATTGCTGATAAAATATTGAACTGTGTATGGGAGCACTTAAAAAATGTCTCTGTAAGACCAGAAACAAAATACTTCAGTAAGCAAAAGTATTTTCTTTACCATTTATCATTGGATAGGATGGAGATAGCTGGCAGAGGGCATGCATGGGCGTGGCAGGGGCAGTGGATGTGACTGGGGGAACTGGAACTGTTACAAAAAGTTTTGAAAATGATTAATTAAAAATTAGTTACATTTCTGCAACCTGTATGTGCTCCTCCTGCTACGGCAGAGAACTTGTCACTCTTTCCCAGTTGGTGGCCTTGTCTGCTGATTAGAATAGTTCTGGAAATGCAGAAGTCCTTTGAAATGTAGTATGTGTTCAGGAAGCAATCACAGGCATCACCACTCCAAAGATGTGGTGCTACACCCCTGCAGTACTTAGTTATTATGAAAAAATTGGCCACTATTTGGTATTAATATATGTCTTAAAGACCTTTTTGTGTGTCCTGTAAAATTACCAAAATGCAGAAGTGAGGGAGAAATAGATAAAAATGTTGAAGAACAATTCTGTGGGATGGTCAAATGTACTAAAATAGTCTCAGCTGAAATGCATCATCCGAAATTCCTGACAGTTTGAACTCTGCTGAATGACACTTTGTAATGACTTTTTTAATCATTCCTCGCATGTTGTGCTATAAATTAATATTTTTCTGGAACAATTATGCAAACTTCACAATAAATAGAAGTTGTAATGTATTGGTATGATAGCCCCTAGGAAAACATTCTGCAGTTTGTCTGGGTTTGAAGGATAACTCTTGCAATAAAGGTTTTGAGGGGAGGTTTATGAATTTCTGCCTACTAGGTTAATAATTTCTGATCACATGCTACTCCACTTTTCTGAGGAGCTTTGGTGCAAATTCAGTAGACTGATCTTGGCTTTTCACATATGGGACTGAAGTGTTTAAGGTGTTGCTCTGAATGACTTGTGCTTGCCACACTACCCGTTCAAGGTTCTTCAGCTTAGTGACTCAGGGGAACAGCACGCCACAGTTCTCCAGAGTCTGCCCATCAGTCTGTGCCTGGGTGAACACAACCAGAGGGCTGTGCATTGTGTATGTCAGTGCACAGATAAGCCATTGAAGCCACAAGAAAGAGGTTTGTGCTCCAAACGTACTTGCGCTCTTTGGTTTTAGTGCATTTTACCCGGCTTCTTTGAAACACAAATAGTCCCAGAGCGACATGAAAGGGAGGCAGGCTTGTTCATCTTCTAGGAAACCACGTGAATGCTTGTGTATAGGAGAACAGCTGATACAGAGTGAAGCAATCATATATTTTTTGGCAGGCTTAAAAGTAGGTGGTTCCTACTCCTAATCCCAGATGTGCCACCAAGTTTTTCTGTGTAAAACCAGCCATCGGTCCTGGGGCCGTATCGCCACTCTCTCGGCAAACAGATTGACATCTCCTGGGTCTGTCTGCCTTTATCCTGCACCATCTGAATTTGGAAGACAGAAGGTGTAGAAGTCTCACCTGTAAAGAGATTTCTGCCTTGCTCTGCACTGTTTCACTCCTCTAGCCCTCTTCCCAAAACCTTTCCCTCTGCAACTCTCCAAATGAGTTTGGTGAGGTTCATTTATTGCCTCTCCCTTATTGTGCTCCCTTACCTGCCCTTGCAGAAAAGAACCATCCACACCAGTCTGTATGAAACTTACATATCAATGGAGGAAGGCAGTGTGTTGTCTTGCAGGTACTACTGGAGAACAACAGGTATGGTTAGAACCAACCCAGCCCAGTAAGTCAGTTACTGATAAATCAGAGTGTGATTGGTAAATCAGAGTGTGTTTTTAAGGTTATTTTCATTAGCTAGTGAGATTGTGGGGTTGTGGTTGGAAGGTGCCAAAAATGCCTTCTTTTATTTGTGGTACATGGGGACAATTGCCTTCTTGCAACCCCAAGAAATAATGCATGCAGTCTGTATCACACTTTGTGAATCAAAAATGTGGCCAGAGCCTAGACTAGAGAGAAATGCATCTCAATGGGAAGTGAAGAGAGTGCAGAAGACTTATTTTTCTGCAGGTTCTCAGCATTTTCGCTGCCTCTGATTCTGCTGTAGGCTTTTCCCTACATCAGGATCTTCTGAGTTGGCTGTACCATCAGATCTGGCTCCCATTCCCCTTTGTTCTCTGTGGAGGTGGAATAGAACCTTCATTTCCTAGGAAAAGGAATTTGCTTCCTGCTGGTGGTTACATAATCCCAACACTGGCTTCTTGAGCTTTTCTCTCCCCAGACTCCCGTCTCCATCTCTGGTATTTAGAGGAGTGGCGACTGATGCAGACTGGCTTCCTTGGCATGGTGCCTTTAGGTACGCAGGGTATGGTGAGTCTGGCTGGTATCCACCAGGGTGAGTCTGGTTTCAAAGGTGGCCTTTTCCCTGTGTGGTTGGTGGAGAAACAGTGACTTCAGAAACCAGTGCTGAGTGACATCTCTTGTATGAATTTGACTCCGGAAGTATTCTTCCGCAGCCGATATATACAGAGCTGCATTTCTGCTTCTAATAGTAGTAGTATCTCTACTCTTGCCATCAACGCAAATTCAGGATGCATAAAACAGAGATTTTGGTCTTCCCCCTAAACTGCATCTTCCTCAGGTATTGGGCAAACATTTTCATCCTTGCACTTTCAGTCTGGGCAGCATCCTGAGGTTGAATGTTGTATAGGGTCCTCATATCCAGACGATACCCACACCTTGCAGATTATTTCAGTGCAACTTTACCACATTTCTGTCTGACTGTTCTCCATCCTAATAGTCTTAGCCAGATTTTCATATGTCTCAATTATTGCAAGGTTATTGCCCTCCCAATATATCCATCGAGATCCTGCTAAGAAGCTTGTTTTCCAAGCTTGCTGTTTTGAACATGCCAGCTCTCTATCCACCCCACCATCAGCTTCCATCCTCTCTTACAGTACTATTCCATTCCTTTCCCAGGCATCATCTCTCATCTACTGTCAAAACATCCGTGCCTGCCCAAGCAGGATTGCCTCCCACCCTTTCTCCCACCATCACTCGCTTGTTCAGTTTTGTTACAAGCACTTATGTGTTGTTTGTGCTGGAAGAGACTCCTTGCAGTCATCCAAAATGCTTCTTTCTCATCCCTGTAAACTTTCTGAGCAACCCTTTTTGTTCTGACACTTGTAACCAGCTTAGGACAGGAAAGTGGCTGGGATATGGACAGAAGAGAGCACTCCCTGTTGTACTGACCAACACTTTCGGGCTGCTTACCTGAATTTATCTTTTTTTCTATGTTTAAGGGCAGTTGTTGGAGCACAAGTGATGCCTAATGGCTAAGGTCCACATGAACTGGCCTTTTGTGCCAATAGATCACTTAAAACACTGCTGAGTTCTCCTAGCACAGTGTTAATACCAATGAGGACAGCAAATGGCTCTCCAAACACACCCCTTCTCTGACACATTTTGAGAACTGCCCATTGCTTCCTTCCAGCCCTCAGCCACAGGCTGGCCTTTTCCCTGCTTTGTGAGGCAGCATCTTTGGCTCAGAAAGCCTTCAGCTGGGATTTTGGCTGCTCACCACCCCAGATGTACTGGCTCAGCACAGATGCAGAAGGCAGTGTGAGAGAGGTGTGCATGTGTGTGCTGCAAGGCAGCCGCCCCTCTCCTCCTCGGTTAGCGCTGACCACAGCGTGTCCTCCTGCGTCACACGGGGGGCAGTGGGACTGCAGCCCCCAAACGAGACAGGCCTCACCCACCTCCCTTGGTCATCTATGGCTTCCCCCAGCCTTGCATAAAGGGGGGATATGACAGTGCTAGGACTTGTTAAAGGCACACATAAAACCATTATGGTCAGAAAAGACCTCTAAAGTCGTCAAGTCCAGCCATTAACCCCACACCACCATGTCACCACTAAACCATATCCCTATGAGCACATCCACATGCCTTTGGAACACTTGCAGAGATGATGATCTCACAGTTTATAATTGGTTAGAAGACCTTTGTGTTTTATGAACCAAAGACTTTTTAAAGTACTTTGGCTGTGTAAATAAAAAAAATCATGACTAGATGGAAAAAATAGTCTCCTTTCCTTTTAAAAAATTCATCCTTCTAAAACTTACTGTTTGTTAATTCTAATAGTATGAATTAAAAATGGCCAAGTGTTGAATTCTTGAGTAAAGTGCCTCTAAGAAGGGCACTGTAAACCTTCAATGCAAAAACTTTTAAAAATACTTCTGTTGTTTATGCCTGCATAGCTCACAGTGTATTATTACATCTGGGTCATCTCCTGGTCATCACAAGCCCACTCAAAGCACCAGCCAATGTCACTCTGTGCTAGTGCTCTGCAGGTCCATGTGAACCCCTGGACAGAGCTATGCAGAGCAGCCTGCTCCATTTTTTACAGTAACTGTTCTAAGCCACCTCTTTCCCCATGGCTTAAGCAGTCCCTATTTTCAGCGCTGCCAGGGAAGGTGACACCCTTGGGACAAAGCAGCATGCCTGACTCCTCTGAGTCAACATTGTTGGGGTCAGAAATGCACGGAATGATATTCCTCTATCTGTTTGGAAGAAAAAAAACACCATGTACAACCCAGATTTCGACCTATATCCATGGAGAAAGCTACCTACCCTCTGGGAAACTGTAAAATGCTCACAAGTGTAAACTAGGTAGTAGAATATTATGCAAGATTGTCACAGGGTGAAAAGTCATGTAGTTTTGGGGTTGTTAAGAGGGTGCACAGATAATAGTGGAAACTTGCAAGATGGAGGTTTGTTGTAGTTTGTATCTCTTCCTCCTTCTTCTACCTCTCCATTTTCTGCAGCACAGCAAGGTTAAGATTATTGGATGAAGAATGCCGCAGTTCCTGCGGATGTGACAGAGAATAATGCCAGACATTGGACAGAAAAAGAAAACATCTGTCGTTTTAAGTGTTAATTGGTCAATTTGCCTATAAAAACGGGCTGCAGATTTGATAAGTGACCATTTTGGCATTCTGAGCTAGTAACATCAACTTGCCTGCTGTTATTCGCTGTACTTTTTAAGATAAGACTTAATAAACACCTGTCTGAGCAGAAGAATGCTGAAGTCTCGTCTGCTTCTCTGAATTCAAGGCAAGGACCTTGAATTTTCTCCCCTGTCCAGGGAAGTCCTCTGGCAGAAGACGGTGTCAAACATGGTCATGAGTCCCATGGCTGAGCAGTGACTGAAGCCACAGCTCTGCCGAGCCCCAGTCATGAGACTTCAGTACTGGTCTGAGCGCCCCAGCTCAGACATTCGGTCCCCGTGGTGTCCTGCAGGGCTCTTTTAACACTGTGTGTGAAAGAGATGAAATCACACATAGCAAGAAGCATGCTAATCACGTAAATGGCTTCATTATCTTGATTAGACCCAACCACAAGCATAACTACAGTGCTTGGCAGTGCAGCGAGGCAGGTCCAGATCAGATGGCAGGGGACAGGGTGTAAGGCCTGATCTTCACACCAGGTGTGTGCCGAGCTCTCCGCTCTGTGACTGAGTTTGTATGAGATGTACGTAGAGTCAGAGGTACTTGAGTTGGGGGCATCTCTGGGAGGACAGACTGGGCCAATCGGGCTCGTCAGTTTGAAAATGGGGTGACAGGGGAGCGTACAATGCCACGTGATCCTCTGGTGAACAGCTCCTGCTTTGGTAATGTTTGAACAACAAAGCACATCAGATATCTGATCATTTAGATGCTAAATGATCAGATACTTGATACTGGATTTGGGTTTGGTATGGGATCTCATGCCTTTAATTTGCCCTCCTGTTTTTATCCTGCAGGCAGAACTGATGACTTAAGCAGGGATTTCTCCTTTCACATTCTAAAAATATAACCCAGAAACACAAGTAATGTCTTTTCTAAGGGAATATTTCTGAAGGCAATGAAGCTTGATAAAACAAGAGAGGGTGTACGGCTCATGTTGGAATATCAGTATATTTGTGATATGCATACAGAGAGATTTTGTTGCTACTTTGTCCTCTTACAGCAGAGGAGTCTCCATTGCTGTGCTGGCCTACGTGCATTCTATTACTTCAAGAAATCAGACACAGAGCAGGTTTTCATGGGTTTTGTCTTGTAATGGAGACTTGTTTCTGGAATGAATCACTCTTCCAGTTTAAAGCTACAAGTTGATCCTGAATTTTTGAACCTCCCTTAGTGGTAACAGATGTGTGAACTTTGGATATGTTGCTATATAAATTACAGTCTCATATTGGTACTGCTTGGCAATTGATACACAAAGGAGAGAGAGCACAGCCTAATACCAATGTAAAAATTGCTTTATATAGCTTAAATTTCTTTCTTGAAGCACATTTTATTTTTAACATTACATTGGTTATTTCCAAATATAGACTGCAGTGAAATGCAGCCAGGGGAGGGAGAAATGAGCGCACACATGAGGCTTTCCTGGCCCTGCACCACGTTGGTGCTGCTGGGAGTGAGGCACCTGTCTTGCTGCTCCTCTGGTTTCTGTCCCACACACTTCTCTCCTTCCCAAAAATGAGGAGTAGATCTTGGACCTGCATTTTACACCTGCCTTGCACTGGGTTGCTGCCATCGTACACCCATTTGCAGGAGGTTGCAATGCAGTGTGAATGCTGGCGGGGCTGGCAGAAGGAATGTGTGGCACAGGGGAGATATTTTGGCACAGAAGCCAGTGACTCATACATGCAGTGAGAAGTAATGCCCCTCCCACCCAGATACTGCTGGATCCCACCCTGCTTCCCACAGGGCCTGGCAGGGGCATGGTTTCACCCCGAATGACTTCACAGGCAGCAACAGCCTTGGACTTTGACTTCAGTGATCTCAACCTTTGCTCTTCCTTGGGACAGACCAGCCATTTGTGCGTTCTCCTGCTTTCTCTTTCCTTCCCACCTCAGTAGTTTGTCTCATCCCCTGGCCCTGCAGCTGCAGCCACTTTCATGCACTCCCTCACACTTTCAGCCCTGTCAGTGGGACAGGGGCCCAGCAGGAGGGAGCACATCATCTCTCTCCAGGGCAGGACCTGCTTTCAGTGGGAGGGAGGTGAGGTTTACTGGACTACAGGAGGAAGGTGCTTTGGCATTGCAGTGATGAGGGAAGGAAACCCTTGTGTGGGCTTCTTCACCACCGGACACAGCTTCACACTGTGAAACAAACTTCACATGTTTTCCGGAGCATCGGGAAATGTTTCCTCTACCTTGCTTGTCCATAAACTGGTGCTGGACACTTTTTTCAGAAATGAGCTTTCAGCCTTTGCATCCAGCTGGCATTTTAACACCAGGGATGGATTGGAGTTCTGCCTGGGGAGGTGTCAGACTTCTGCCTGTGTCCCTGCTGCGGATGAGCAGAGATAACTGCATTGGATGGGCAGCACAAGACTGATGGGCAGAATCCTGCGATTCAATACTTGCTCTGGTACACGTACCACAGGGCCTTGACGTTGAGTTTCCTTCAGTCTCATAACGCTTTGGCCGTGCAATACCATAGCCTGCTCCTCTCGCTCATTTTTGTCTCTTTGTGACGGGAGCACTGTGCAGACTTGTGGTAACCAGGTCACCAGAAAAGCAGCACCCTGTAAGCTGCAGTCCCTGGTCTGGCTTGGGGGTGGCAGGCAGCACTGCTGTGTGGCATCCTGAGCCGTGGCTTCTGGTTCCACCAGACGTGTGTGGGAGGCCCGGGAGAACCAAAATTTGCTGGGAGAATCAGAAGGGGAGGACTCTTTTTATTATTAGCCATGTCTCCCGATGACAGCCGCACCTCAGACGTCCACCCACACCACTTCCTACTCCTCTGAACCAGCTGCTCGGCTTGGCTCCACAGGGAAATGCTCAGCCAGAAGCTCATAATCCATATCTGAATCCTCAGTGTAAAATTAAACCACCCTGCTGTCAGAGTAAGGAGGAAGGCACAGCTGGTGCTAAGCTTGGTGGGGTAATGGGGAAGAAGGGCTCCTCATGACCAGAATTGAAGGGCTCAAGGGCAGTCAGTGGAGCAGTGGCTTTTCTGGAGGTCCATCACAGCAAAGTCATTGCTGAGCTTCTTGTCTCTTCCCTGTTCTGATTTCAACTCACTTCTTTTTGTTTTTCTGCCTCTCCTACATTTAAACTTATGTTCAGCCCTGCACTCACCTCTAGGAATTCCTCAGCATTTGAGATGACATCCAGGATAGCTCTTTTTGTTTGCAAATTTAGTTACCTCTCAAGTTCTTAGCATAGGGGCTGTGCACTAGCTGGCAGTGTTAAATCCTACATGAGTTCTGCCAGGGGAATTGGAGATAGATAAGAAGTCAGGGGTATTTCAGGAACTCTCCATACAGAAAGCGTGGGGGACCATCATGGCTCTCAAGTCTAGTGAGAATTCCCCAGTGGCCTACTAACACAGAATTTTTAAAAAAAACAGTTCATAATTAAGCTTTCCTTGAGCTCTGCTTGTAATGGTGCTGGTGCCTCTCATGCTGTAGGCAGGTATCTCTAAGGGAATTCACATTTCTTAAAAACTCAGCTCTGCATGACATCTCGCTCGTCTCCTGGAAATCTCTGGGGCACAGGCTATGGCAGTCCAGGGGCATGAGACAATACAGGCATTTACAACCATGACTGGCAGACAAAAGGGGCCTGATCCTAACCTGATCCCTGACAGCACCCTGGAATGTGGACTCATGAGCTGCAGCTATGCTGCTAAGCTCCACAAAGACATGGGGGCAGCAGAAGTCCCTTCCTCCGTTCTCCTGTTGCTTGTATTAAACCTGCTCAGCAGCCTGTTTAAATGCTAACCATTAGCACTGAGCCCCTTATTTGCCATTGTGTGTGCCATGCTCTGGAGGATCACAGGGTGGTTTTGGGGTTCTCCTGCTGCAAAAGTCGATGTGTGGCTTGTAACTGCTCTCTTCGCGGCGACTCTGCCGCTCTCCTGGCTCCTGGAGCAAAGGGTGTTTTCATCCCTGAGAAGGGCTTAGCAATCTCACAAGGGCTTAATGAGTAAACTTTTGTAATCTATTAAGTATTCTAAGGATTTTACAGTGTTTTAGTTGTATAAGGTAGATCTGTGCAAGAAGGAAGAGCTCTACCACCCAAGTTCAGGCTGCCCTGGGTGGTTTTGCTTGCAGGTAGGAGGTGCCATTGGTTCAGCTCTTTGGAGCAGGAAGAAGGATACCTGCTAAGCATCAGCTCCATTTAGCTTCTGCTGAGGGACAGGCAGGGAAAAGTGGTCCCTTTGACAGCCCTCTCCTTAAACCTCCCTCCAAGGTGAACCTCCTGTGGACAGAAAGGCTTACTTAGCTCCTGGTGAGTTACAGCAAAGACTTAAGAGACTTTAAAATGATCCCTGCCACTGTCTGGCTGCCTCATCTGAACAGGAAGTAGATTTTCCTGGTTGCTATTAACAGTTTGTCACTTGGCATGCAAAGTGTAACTGTGGGTTCAAATCTCTGTGTATAGTCTGGATCTTAACCTGACTGCTTAGAGCTCTGTAATTTTAATAATTTTTTAAAGTTTCATTACTGGGTTGTTTTAGTCTATGCTATGGTATGCTGTTCTGGGTGTTATGACTGGTTGCAACTTTGCAACCTGGGCAGTACTGCTGGCCCTGAGTGGAGGGCAAGATGGACATCCTGTGTCTAACACAGTGCAGGTGCCTGACACCTCTCCTGGAGGGCTTCAAGGCAGCAGAGACATTTTCCTCATAATGCAAGGGCCTGCACCAGGCCAGAGAACAATGACTTTATTTAAACAGTATGGATTCCCGGTTGCAGGAGCTGTTCAGTGCAAGATGTGTCTTTAAGCATGAAGGTGAAGGTGGTGGTAGGTGGATGCCAGCACGCTGGTGGGGCTAAGGAGAGGTCACCCCAGCACATGCTGAGGATTCCCATCAGCTGGCAGAGGAAAAAGCAAAGTACCTGGTCTGCCTCACTCCAATCTTGGCTTGACCTGGTTCAAATAAATCCTCTGCCAAGGATTGTCTTCGCTGCTGACTTTAAATAGCAACATCTTCATTAACTTAAGCCTTCTCTTGAGCTTTGTGGCTGCTCTCTCTGCTGAGCCTTTTCTGTTACCCGTATCTCCAGCTGACAGACCAATCCTTCCTATGCCTGGTGCTAAAGGCTGCAGGCTTAGGGAGATAGTTTAAAGCCCTGGTGTGTAGTCCATGGGCAGCAGAGATCTGCCCTACAAAAATTTCTCCATCAGTCCCCACAGAGGAGCAGGCACCATCAGTCCTCACAGAGGAGCAGGCTCCTTCCTTCCTTCCTTCCGAGCAGCTCACCATTCCCTGTGGGAACCTCCGCTGCCTGAGACAGAAAGTTGTGACCAAGGCTTTCCAGGAACCTCCTGGACTGTTTGTGCTTTGCTGTGTTGCTTTTCCAAGAGATGTCAGGGTAGTTAAAGTCCCCCACAAGAACCAGTTCCTGTGACTGAGGCTGTTTCAAGGTGCCTATAGAAGGCCTCACCCCCTTCCTCCTCCTGATCAGCTGCAGCAAACACCCACAATGTCACCCTTACTAGTCTGCCCTGTTATCCTAACCCGTAAGCTCTCAGTTTGCTCATCAGCCCCGCCAGCAGAGAGATCAAAATCCCATCATTATAGGTGTGACTGCCCTGGGGACAGGGTGTACTGCCACTGGGTTTTGTAAAGCCATAGCCATTTTCAGTGTTAAGAACTGCAGCAGCTGACAGCCTCATCTCACCCACTGGGGTTTTTGGGAAGGGGGAAAATCATCCACAATCCTGCATGTGAAAATCCATTAGTCAACACTGGCAGGCAGAAATGTGGAGCCATGAATCACCCTGACCATCTCCACATGACCTCTGAGGAGTGTCATGAAACCACTCAAGCACCAAAAGCAGCTTGGATGGCCTCCAGTGAATGAGGAGGATGAACCCTACAGCTCCCTCGACTGTGAAAGGGAAGCCAGATTTCAGCACAGTGACAATTCACATCCACTTAGAGATCTGAGCTATAGTGTTTGTATCTGTGCTAAACTGCCAAATAACCTCTCAGAATACTGACTGGGGAGTACAGACCCACCTGCTGAGACGGGTAAGTGCTGTAGAAATGGAATAATTTAAATCCTCTGTTTGCCAGAGTGAAGCAAACTAACAAAAAGCTCATTCATCTCTTTAATAAAACCTTTCCTCCTTTTTTGTAATCAATATGGGTCAGATCTCTTTTATGTAACACAGAGCCGTAATTCAGCTGAGTAAAAAAGTGTAATGTAATTTTGAGAATCTATAAACGCTCTAAATGTGATGTATTTAAAAACATCTATTCTGACTAAGTAGGCAGCAGAAACATTACTTATATGACCGTTAGGGATGGAGTTTACTATTCCAGAGAAAACACCAGTAATTATATCTCCCATTCACTGGCAAATTCAGTGCCTTCCAACAGTGTGAACACATGTCCCTTAACCCTTTACTGTGCTGAAATATCCATTTAAAAAGAACTTTTGAGCCAAGGCGTGATCTGAGTCTTTCCTTTCTTCTTCAAACGCATTCACACCCAGCACTGCTCAGTAAGCTAACTTGATCTGGAACAAAAGCGATAACAGATTTTTGGTAGTTATCAAAAGCTCAGTTTCAAGACCAGAGAGCATTTCATTCCTAAAGCATAGCAAATCAGTCAGGAGAAAATGGAAGTGACTCTGCAATCTCCCGTTCTTGGGGTAATTTACTTTAAAATAAGGAGAGAGAGGTATTTATAGACTCCCTGCCATCGCCACTGGCTCCATGACAGGCTCTTGGTCCTCTGAAACCCCAGCCAGCAATTCAATCTCCTTCCAAGGGCTCTTCAGAAAGGTGGAGGGAAGGGAATACTGCAGTTGCGGGCAACCCTCTGGGGCTGGCTGTGTCAGGATCTGCTTCTCTCTCCCAGTTCCTTCCATGTGCTGCATGCAAGACATCAGCAGCACCCTGCGAATCTGCAACTCCTGGAGAAAATCAACCCAACTTAGTGTATTCCCAGGCATTGCTACAACCACTGGGTCTTGTAAACAAAAAGAGACTCAATTCCCCAGTTGAATCCAAGCTGCAGTTTGTCTTGTCTTTCTTGGACTCAGCCACAGCTGCAGAAATGGAGATGAACTGCAGAGCTGCTCTCAGGGCAGGAGGTGCCACCACCAGCACTGCAGAGATGGGCCACAGAAGAGGCTGAAGTGTTAACCTACACATCTTAGAGCAGACTTGGTAATTTAATTCTCGTTCCTTTACAGTTATTCACACATCCAAGGATGTCTGCTGACACAGACAGGGCTGGCAAACAGCCCCTGTGTCACTGAACAGCTGCTCAGTGGTGTGGGCCGTACCTACCTGCAGCTCCTGGCCATAGGACACAGCATCCCGGCCAGCGGGCAAGTGACACCTCATTGTACAGCTCCTTGTGAGAGCTTTGCTAAGTGGATATAATTAATGGCTGGAGAATGACATTTAAACATGTGTTTGATACTTTCTCCTAGAATTAGGACAGAATTACACTACTTTGCATTCTGCTTAATTCTTTTAGCCTGCAACTGACTTCAGATTTGCATAAGCAGTGTAGGTCATGCTTTCTGCTACCAAAACCCTAAAAGCTGGATGATTTTCAGCTATTATTTTGCTTTCAGTATTTCACATTAATTTCCATGGTGCATTTGTCATCGTTCAAGAACATACAATGCACTCTCAGCTCTATCATTAATGCCAGCTCAATAAATAGTGTCAGAACAATGATGACATCTTGTGTGCATGGATTTCAGCTTTTCTGATAAAACTAAAAAATTCTGAGCCTTATGTGTAATTTTTTCTGACCCTGCATGTTGCTCTCTGCCCTACACACCATCCTGTTTAGCCTGTGAAATTCTGCTTATGGATTCCCCCACCATGGGGATGCTCAGCCCCAAGCCCACTGCTGGCACATTTGGTGCTCACAGTTTTAAGACTGTTTATGCAAAAGAGAAGCTTGCAGCAACCATAATAAAAACATCACAACACCACAGAGAAAGGGCTCTGAGGTGGAGCTCATGCCCTCTCCAGGCTCCCGTGAAGTGCTCTGCAGTACCTGCATCTGGCAGTCACTCCCTGTCAGCTAAGCAGGTAGAAACAAAAGCACAGGCAAATTAACTAGGGAAAAGGAAGACCCATTTTCTGCCCACTGACTCAAGGTTCTTGTCTAGAAAGGGCCTCTTTCACTCCTGGTTCATGAAATGCTTCTCCTTTCTGCCCCACACACACTATTCTTCATTATGTTACCCACCAATAAATCTCCAAAAGAAGAAATATTTTCTTCATTTGGGAAGTGTAATTAAATGTCCTTGATATAAAGCCACATTTCCATATCAATCTTTTGTGCTTTCATCCAGGCATGCCACTGAGCCTTTACCTGCCAGGGTGGAACAAGGGAAGCATTCTGTATTTTTCTGCTGGAGGACAGACACTTCCCAGTGGACAGCAATGGGCACTCAGGTGTGGAACCCTGCCTGTTCAGACTGTTGTTTGTGAATATTACAGGATTACCTTGTCTTGGGATGTCATAGTTGGTATTTCAGTTCCAGTTTAAATGCCACTGCTCTGGAGGTCCATGCAGTCCCTCTGCCCCTCTGTGCTGGCTGTCGGGGTCACCTCATCTGTGTGGGACTCCTAAGGGAGATGAGACACCTCCTGGTTTTCCCATGTGCCACAGGCTGAGACAGATGCTCCAACTGTAGGCTCCCACAGCTGGTGACAGTGACAAACCTCCTTGTTTGCCCAGACAGGTGTATGAAAAGTACAATCATGGAGAGGTTTGGGTTGGAAGGGACCATCTAGTTCCAACCCCCTTCCATGGGCAGGAACATCTTCCGCTAGACTTGGCTGCTCAAAGCTCCGTCCAAAGAGTCTTGAGCACTTTCAGGAATGGGGCATCCACAACTTCTCTGGGCAACCTGTTCCAATGCCTCACCACTCTCACAGTGAAGAATTTCTTGCTAATATCTCATCTAAACCTTCCCTTTTTCAGTTTAAACCCATCAGCCCTATGGAAGTACTCAGGATAAAGGAAATCTTGGAAATAATTTCCTTGCTTACATGGAAAGACAGAGTTAGGTCATCAATAAAACAAAGCTTCCTTGCTGTAGTGCTTGTCTTAGAGATCAGGAATACAGGGTTGCAAGGCATCAATGCATATACAAATTGGAGAGCACGGTTCCCACACTCCATTCCCTGCTGCCAAGCCTGGAAGAGCACTGGACAACCTAGAAAATCTTTGGCTTTGAAGAAAAACTTGCAAACAGCAAGGAAGGGACCTAGCTGTTTTGCAAACCAAACCCTGTAATCTGGAAATAAGTGAGACACTCTGGCCAGTAGCAGTCTCAGAGCAGGAAACCAGGGAGCGGGAGAGCAGAGGCACACGTGGTCCTGCAGGTCCAGTGTGGGCTGTGGGAGAGGCAGAGAGGGATGAACATGACAAAAAGTTGAGGTGGTCTGGGGATGATGAATCAGTAATGAAAGGTAATTTGGGGCATTAAACAGAAAGGGAAAAGTGATGAACAATGTCAAAACAGGAGCCATGTGAAACTGTCACCTCAAAAAGTGCTCTGAACACAGCGCTGACTAAACAGAGTGGATCTCTTCTGCTTGGGAAGTGTCAGCAGACTCGCTGTGGCCCTGCAGTTTTGCTGGTTATATGCTCAGTGTGGATGCTGCAGTTCACACCAGTGCTGCCGTGGTGCTAAAAGCTAAACACCTCTTGCTGGGCTGCAAATCACCTGGCAGAGCCAAACCCCAAACTGTCCCTACTGCCCCTGCAGATGTTTGGATGTAGTGAACAAGAAATAAGCTCAAGCAGTCTTATCCAGAAGCTCACACTGACATTTTTATCCCATTACAGTCACACACACACTCAAAGAGTCCAAACACATCAGGCCAAAGGGCACCGCAAGAATTCAAACAGTTTCAGTCTCTTCTGCAACTGCTCAGTCATGTTATATCTCAGTGTTATTCCTCACAGAGTATTCAAGCCATAAATTCAGACACAAAAGTTGTTTCTTCCCTCTCCTCCCTTGATTAAGCTGCATGGCCCGATTAAGGCTGTGTATGAATGTTGTAATTTCCATGGGTGAGTATCAACCTTTTCTGAAGAGCAATGGAAAGCTGCTGGGCTGTGTTTGGCCTGCTTGCTGAGCTCTGAATTTACAGTATTGTTTGTCAGATTTCTCAATATTTACACTTGGTTCCCATCTCAGTAAACAGATGACATATTATATGATACTACTGTACAAAAACCCCAAGGAAACGAAAACCAGAAACTCTTTGCAGCAGAAACCCACAAATGTAAAAGATATTGAAATTAGCTTCCTTCCAATGCCTTTTTCTTTGTCCATTATTTATAGACAACATGCAGTTCATATGTATGTAGACCATGAGCACTGTTGGGAGATAGGCATTGCTTGATGGGTTCAGACTCTCAGTACTTTTAACTCACACAGTGCCAATTTCCAGATGCTTCAGAAGAAAGATTTCTGTAGGGAAGGGTAGTAGGAAGGCTGGCCGCTAAATCACATTCTTCTTTACTGAAAAACTTGGCATGTGACAGAGCATGAGGAATATACTCTGCATTTTTTGAAGCTCACTTGAGTGGAGAATGAGAAAATGTCCCTGTTTGTACATTAATGCTTGGCCCTGTCTAAATCCTGTGTGGTTCTGACACACTCCATGATCCCTGGGCATCGAGTTACCCAGGTGAGTGTCTTTTGATGAATGTATTTGAGATTTTTCTTCTTTTGCTAGAGTATGGTACTGGCCACACATTTCACTTTGCTTTGTATCTTTTTTGCAATATTTTTGTTTATCTTTGTTGGCAGACAGTGACCTACAGCACTTGGTGATGCCATTGCACAAGAGCTGTCCATTGGCCTGTTCACCTTCTGCACAGGAAAGCCCTTTGGTAACAGCCCCAGACAAAACCTCTCCCTTAAGAACCTCTCCTTGCACTTGAAAAGCAAGGAGGACAGTTCACGAAATAAGGGAGTATTTCCAAATCTGTGCTGCATCCTGGTTTTAACTGCAGAGTCCTCCAAGGCTGTTGAGTCTGAGTGGAAGCCCAAGCCTTGCCCCAGGATGGAAAGGCTGCCAGTGCCCCGGGGAGGTCTGTGAACCACACAGGATAAGGCTGGTGAGCACAGCTTCAGAAGAGCCAGGCACTGAGGAAGCAAACAAGTCCCTGGCTGGGATAGGACCATGGTATATGGCTTTTGCCTCAGAAGGAGAAAATCCCTCTTACTTAATTGAAAGGAAGCTGTTGTGACTTCTGTATTGCACTTTTCTGATTTAAATTAAATCGAATAATTTTACATAATAAATCAAGAAGTGCACCTGCAGTAAGCAATGTAGATTGGGCAAAATGTTGATTTTAATTATGCTAAGTTTATTCAACCGTGTTAATGCTAGTAACTCCATCTGGCTGGAGCGGCGAGCATGGTTTAGCATTTATTTACAGGTATACAAAGCTATGGTTTGTGTAGACTGAAAAGAGATTAGCCATTGAAAGGAATTTGATTGCAATGTTTTATTTAGCAAATTAATCTTAAGCTTCAAGAACATAGTAGTAGCAAATAACATTATATGAACTTCATTTACATCAGAGTTATAGGGGGACATTTCCGGCACATAAATTAGCTTAATATGGCACCAGTTTTGGATATGGTTTTAATTCAGTAGTCTATACCTTAAAGAGTTAAACAAATGAGGAGACCTTAAAAATTATGTTTTATTGAATATTAATGTGATACTTTGTTATAATATAGACTAGCTGCTAAGGTGTGACAATTCTCTTTTGTGTTTCTTGGTTCATATTAATTCAGTTTTTGTTAAGAACAGAAGTTTTCTTCTTTTCTAGTTCACAGAGGAAGGCAAACCACCCAAAGACAAGCATATTTTCAGAGGTTGCAAAACTGTCAGTACAAACTCATTCATTCTGCATTTGGACTTTGAAGAATGTGCACAGCGATGAGGGCCCTGTCTGAAAGAGCTGTGTGCTACTTTTTAAGGGAAAAAGCAAATGTACAACCTCATTAACATGAGTTACTGCTGTTAAATAGCCAGGAGATATGGAAAGAAGCAGCAAGTTGGCAGGTCCTTGTGGTTCATGTGCCAAATGAGTATGGAATTGAAGAGGTTGCCATGAAAAGGAAACTTCTTGCATAGTGATTTACAGTGCAAGTGCCTAAGCATAAACCAGAAATACTTTAGGGGTTAGGAAATGCTGAGATTTAATATGTGTTTTTGTGATTATAAAATAAATTCTTTCTTTTTTAATAGCATCTTCTGTAAAGCTGCTTTTTAAAGAGGTCAGTACACTAGATACACAGCAGATATGGGATATGAAGAGCTCAGCTTCCTAAAAGCTACTGCAGATGTACTCCCCAGTCCTGATGTCTGTGGCTAATCTCACAAGTATTCACACAGACTATACCTGAGATGTAAGATTTACAATATAAACCGTAATAACAAACGGTCTCTTTTTCAGCCTGAGGTTTGCCCGAAAAATACGAATAGTTACAGTGCTTTGTTCTCAGCTGATTTTGTGGGAAACAGAAAACCCAGCCACCCCTGCTCTTCAGGTTCAGCATATTTCACCACAAAGTTCCTACTCTTTCATTAGAGAGCCCCAATGTACAAGAAGCAAGAGCTGAATTGCTTATCATATAAGGGACAGAGCTGCAAGCAAACAAATCCCCTCTGGTGACCAGGCTCTCCTGTGCAAGGCGTTACTCAGACGTGTGCAGGACGGGACTGCTTTGTGCCAAGGAACTCAGAAGAACCTGGGAAACAAAAAATACAAGGTGACTGCTAAGAAATGGTGAACAGAGGGAAGTGTACATTGTGTTGCCAGTGCTGGGCTGGGCTCAGCTTCCCTGTGAAATTATGTCCCTAACAGATGTCACTATGGAGGGAAATGGTGGAAAAATAATTAGTGTTAATGGCAGCTCAGTAAATTAAACTTGCAGACTCAATTACTTGGTACTCCTGTCTTTGTAGGTGCTGTGAGGGCCCCTAGGATGGCAGATAAATGGGTCTGGATCATCCATTCACCAGCTGATACTTGAGTTGAAATGCAAGAATGAAGGCATAAGTCCCACCATTGCAGCCAACGTGGCATCCTTCAGGCACGTGTTTTGGATACTAGCTTGTAGGTCAGTGTGGTCAGTTGACCCTGGCTGGAGCAGGTGTCAACCAAAGCTACTCAGCTACTCCCTTCCTTAACTGGACAACGGAGAGAAAATATAACAAAAGGCTCATGGGTTGAGATAAGGACAGGGAGATATCACTCAGCAATTATCATCATAGGCAAAACAAAATCTATTTGAGAAAATTTAATTTATTGTCAATCAAAATCAGAGTAGGGTAATGAGAAAATAAAAAGCCCTAAATTTTAAAACACCTCCCCCTCACTCCTCCTTTATTCCCAGGTTCAACTCACTCTTGAGTTCTCTGCCTTCTCCCTCCCAGCAGCACAGGTGTACAGGGCATGGAGCCTGTGGTCAGTTCGGACAGAGACATAGGTTGTCTCTGTCACTTCTTCCCCTCAGGTTGTCTCTGTCATTCCTTCCCTTGCTCCAGTGTGGGGTCCCTCTCATGGGAGACAGCTCCCAGTTCTCCAGCGTGAGTCCTTCCCATAGCTCTTCACAAACTGCTCCAGTGTGGGTCCCTTCCATGGGGTGCAGCCCTCCGGGCACAGGCTGCTCCAGTGTGGGTCTCCCACTCGTTACCACAAGTCCTGCAGCAAACCTGCTTCAGTGTGGGCTCCAGCCCCCATGGGTCCACAGGTCTCGACAGAAGCCTGCTCCAGCATGGTCTTCCCATGGGGTCGCAAACTCCTTTGAGCATCCACCTGCTCCAGCGTGGGGTCCCCCACGGGTGCCAGTGGATCTCTGCTCTGCTGTGGGCCTCCACAGGCTGCAGGGGCACAGATGCCTCACCATGGGCTGCACTAAGGGCTGCAGGGGAATCCCTGCTCCGCTGCCAGGAGCGCCTCCTGCCCCTCCTTCTCCACTGACCTTGGTGCCTGGGGAGTTTTTCACTCACATATTCTCACTCCTTTCTTCTGGCTACTGTTGCACCACTGTTTTTCCCCCTTCTTAGATACATTATCCCAAAGGTGCTGGNTTCTCCACTGACCTTGGTGCCTGGGGAGTTTTTCACTCACATATTCTCACTCCTTTCTTCTGGCTACTGTTGCACCACTGTTTTTCCCCCTTCTTAGATACATTATCCCAAAGGTGCTGGCACTGTCACTGATGGGCTCAGCCTTGGCCAGTGGTGGGTCCATCTTGGAGCCATCTGGCACTGGCTCTGTCAGACATAGGCAAAGCTTCTAGCAGCTTCTCATAGAAGCCACCCCTACAGCACCTCCACTACCTAAACATTGCCATGCAAACCCAATACATTCAGGGACCAGGGAGGCAGCTTCTCACCCCATGATGTATCTGTGAAGGAGCAGAGAGGGATGGAGGATGAGGGATGCGGAACAATGCAGAGACTGAACTACATCTCTGAACTGGGTTTGGAATATAGTGCCGTAAGAGGCAAGGGAGAAGGCTGCACATCGCTGTCTCATCAGAGAGGGCAGAGTGTCCATCTCCAGTGCAGCATGAAGTACATGCTGGAAAAAATCTTGAGAGGAAAGAAGGGGTCTGGTTTGGATCACTGCTGTGACAAAGTCTACAGAAAAGGACTGACATTGTGCTGGAGGACAAAAAATAATAAACCCCTGTTTGTCCGCCTCTGCAGTGCATGGGGAGGCAGTGAGAGCTGGGCTGCTGCCCAGGCCTGGCGTGCCCCTGCAGTGGCCTTTATTCAGATCCAGATCATCCTGGAGAGGACAAGAACTTTCCCATCTGCTGAGGCTGGTGTCCATGCCAGTGTGTCCCAAGCAACATGGCAGCCCTGGCAGGGCAAGCAGGACAGTGGGGCAAAGAGACACCCAGGGAAGAGAGCTTCTGGTTTTCCTAATTTTTGTGTAGGTTGTGAGGGACTATTCACGTCTATCCAACTTGTCCTTTCCATTGTGAGGCCTCTGTTCCCTGCTGGAGCGAGTGCTGCTCCCTGTGCCCTGCTGCTGGCTGCCTGGTGCACGCCAGGCACTGCAGCTTTGCCAGTGGCAGCCTGACCCCAGCAGCAGCTGCACTCTCTGGTCAGGGCCCCTCGTGCTAGGACAGAGTTGGTGCCCTCGGGGCTGTGCAGGGACACCCTGCCCCTTCACTCAAGGTGTGTTTTCCAGGGCAGCTGTGTTTATAGGAGGAGATGCAGAAAGGAGGAAGATGAGCATTGCTGGTGGCATTGGGCTGGTGGCTGCCTGCTGAGACATTCTCCTATACTTTGGTGCTTATTTTGGTGTAATATATTGCCCATCTATGTTTATTTTACAGGTGTTTATTTTGGATAGGGCTCTATTTACATTTCTGTTTTTACGGGAACTGCACGTATGTTGATATTTGCTTTGCTGGGACTTGGCATTCCTCCTCCTCCCTTCCACCCAGCCCTCAGTTTGGCCAAGCCACTGGTCATGGCCAGCAAGTTAAAGGCTCATTTTGCTTTCAGCCCACTTTCCACCCACCAGCCCTCAGGCCCCTCACTGAGTCAGCTTTGACAAAGCATGTTCGTGCTTCAAAATCCTTCAGAGCATGGCCGGTATCAGCACTCCCCATCCCCTCCACCTCTCGGTGCACCAGAGGAGGACAGATGTGACATTCTTCACATGTAAAGCATCTGAATTATGCCACTGCAAAAGGCCTTTCTGCCTCTTCTCTCCTCGCTCGGTGACCTGGGCTCAGCGGGAGCTTCACATCCCCCTGGGCCATGTCTGCACAAACCCAGCTGCAGTTTTCCCACTGATTTGTGCTGAGGTGGTGGAAAAGCTGACAAATCAGATCTTTCCTGTCCAGCCCGTGAAGTTAAGTAGGTGGAGCTTAACTATTTCTTCAGAGGGAAGGAAGCCACGGGATACCTTGTACATGAGGTTTCCTGCTCTGTGCCAGCTAAAAAGGCAGAATGAGGATGTGCTACACACTAAATGAGCTCTCACTTACGTTGTCTCTTACCAAAAACCACAGCTGAAGTTTCTAGGAAACAGGGAATAACATTCACTCAGCCTTCCCTTGTGAATGAGCTCACTTCTTTTCTCCAATTTCTTTTTGCAGCAAGCTCCTGTCACTGTTTCGCTGGCAGCTGCTTTGCATCTCTTTTGTTAGAAGTTTCGAGCTCTCGGCCTCTTGCCCAGTGTGTGGGCTTTGCTCTGTGGTCCCCCTCTGACACCATGCCACCATTCCTGCCTTTTTACTGCGGCCCTTACCAGGTTCACTAGAGCTCTGATGATGGGAAATCCAGCCCGGTCACTTGAGGGCATTGCAGACCTCTTCAGAGCAAACCCTTGAAGTGATGCTGAGGAAGGGCTCTGTTAAGTTTGCAGTGCAGCAAATGAATACACAGTGACTCCCCTGGAAGAAAACCCATGGCATTTTTATGACTCTTACAGGTGGATGCTGAGATGTGACAATTAAAGACTCGTGACACCTCGCCTATTTTTGTGTTTTTATATAATTCACGGGCAAGAGCTGTGTATGCCTTACATGCACTCAAAAGTCATTCAACTGAATGTGCATCTGTCCTACAAATGGTGTGCACATGCATTTAATACCACTTGAGCTAGCAAAGTATTAATCTCGTTCGAGTCTTTTTCCTCTATAACACAGCTGATTAACAAAAAAATGAAAATCTGATCGGACAATTCTCTTCTGACAACCTCTGATGGCCAGACAGGACAGTGTCACAGACCTCAGATCTGTACAGACCCCACAGCTTCTCGTACCAATGGTGGCAGAGGACATCAGTGACCTCCTAACAGTGACCTCCTACCCTTCAGGTGCCACAGGAATAGCTCTGGTCAGGAAAATTGTGTTTTTAAGCAGAGTAAGACTGAGAGACAAATATAAACAGTCTGGTCTGTCCTTGAGAATGACAGCGCTGCTCTAGCTCTTCCAGAGACACCTTTCCTCAGCTCTTTTGGCATCTGTCATGTGCCTACAACCAGGACAGTTGCAGGAAGGCAAGAGGTGAGGAGCCACTGTGGAGCTGTTCCTGCAAGAGACAAGGATGAACCTGGGTGAAGGAAGAAGGATGACTTTCTTGATATGGAAGCACCTATAGCATGAGGCCAAGCTTTGGATTTGTGTGCTTTAGGGACATGCAGGAGTGACGAACTGAGGACTGGTGGATTCTCCCTGAGGACAGGAAGAGCCTTGGAGCATAGAGCAGGCAGCCTCAATCCCTACCTCATTAGCATTGTCTTCCTTACGCTCTCTTTAGGGCAGAATTTCTTTCATTAAAACGAAGATCCAAACCTATGAAAATAATTAGACATTTGAAGTAGTCCTTAGCTGGGAAATGGGCACCTGAATCCATGGTTTAGGTTCTCCAGACTACTCTTGGGCTGCCCCAGTCTGGAAGATGCTGGAGGTACACCAGCATCTGAGTTTTTGCATTTGCACTGTCAGTTGTGCCAGGTGAACGTGCACTGCCAGAGGCCTCACGGACCCCTGCAGACCCCACTGAGCATCTGGTGCTCAGAGAACATGGGCTCTTCTCCATGAAAGACTGCAGGCCTGTTCTTGTCCTCACAGCCACTCCATCAGGGTGGGCAGAGGCTGAGCGACTGCAGGAAACTGGAGGTCCTGGAACTTCTTCTGTCTGTCCAGTTTGGTCCATCTCTATTTGAGAGCACACAGGTACTGAGACCTCCTGGCTCAGGAGCTGTCACACAAACCCTTCTCCTCTCTGGGCCTGCTCCACTTTGCCTGGCTTTATCAGAGCTCTGCTGGTACAGGAGCAGCTCGAAGGCCTGGGGAAACAGATGCATGGGGCTTTCACTTATGAACTATCAGCACCAAGCCCAGGAAATGAATAAAATAGATATTGGCTAAACCATATAGATAATTTATGTATTTTATGCCCAGTTGATCTTTAAATACTTCAAGGTCATAGAAATCCTTAGAATTGGCTATTTGCAGAGATCTGACTGTTTGCTGACCAGTGCATTAAAATTCTTTGTTTAATTTTGCCACTGAGCTCATGAAAAAAACAGGAGGAAATTTGCATTCATCTCCCTCCTGACCTTGTCTGCTCAGAAGCACAGGGATGCCAGCTTCTAGGACATAAAAGACTAACAAGATCAGGATTTGAAAACTGTATGAGAGTTCATAGGTGAGAGCTGCAGCTCCAGTTCCTGATGCCTTCATGCAGCTTCACGCAGTGTTACAGTAGTCTCATTTTGTTGGGGAGGGCTCTTAGAGATACTGCTGGTAACCTGATGCTGCAGGAGTGCCCGCAGTGTAAGTCAGAGCCCTAAAAATGGTCTCCAGAGGCTTTCAAACTGTAGTGTCAGTGCAGAACCAAAGCAGGGATTGCTCTTGAATATGGAAGATGTGGTGCCTGCTCAGTCATAAAGACCCAGTGAAAACACAGCCATGTTCTATGATGTTTTATGGAAACACATTGATTAGAAAAACTGCCATTTCCTGATGAAGCATGAAGTCCAGTGCACAGACATGTAGTCTGTTGCTCCTTCACGTCGTGCTGCGGCATCCTGCTAGAGCAAGTGTCCCTCTGCCAAGCCTGAAGCCCCCGCAGCCCCAACAGGAGCCCTCAGCTTCCGCTGATCCAGCCACTGCCCTGCCACTCCACACCAATGCCACTGGGGAGGACATCCCTGTCTCCTGGGAGCCCCTGTGTCTTGGGAATCTGCCCAGCCTCAGCAGTTCAGGGATGACGTCTCCTTTGTCACAGCCATCATCTCCCCTGCAGCCACCAGGCCCCTCAGTGGGCTCCCCAGCAGCAAACAGATGGTTGTGCTCGTTGCAAGGGGACGGGGGTCGTTCTGAAGGCCCTGGTGACCTCATACTGGTTTCTGTGTGTCTTGTGACATACACAGGGCACAGAGGAAGTCAAAATGCCTTTAACTTCACTGGAAAGGGAAAAACCACTCCCTGCAGGCACGTTTGTCTCCTCTGTGACTGTAGCAGGGGCTGAGGCACCTTGCTTAGGTTCATGTGTAGCCTTAGCATGTGGGCTTTAGGGGCTGTGATTAAGCATATTGTATAGAGTTACACGGTTATATACTCATATAATTAAAAGTAATTTCAGACTATTATTGGTGCGCTCTGACACTTGAAGATCTTGAAAAAAAATCTAAGCTATGGTGGTTCTAGACTGAAGGGATGAGAAATTCAGGATTTTTAGTAGGATTTCTCATTACACATTCTCTGACTTTGTACAGCCTCTCCTATGTCCACAACAATTGATTTCTTTTTATTTGAATGTATTTGCAGAAATACTCATCTCCTTTTCTCTGCATGCCCCACCTGCATTCAGATAAACTTTTTTGGCTCATAAACGAGACAGTTTTGGTTCTCTACTACAGACTCAGCATGTTTGCAAAACACTTGGTGACAATAGACACATTTTAATTACTGAATAGAGACTGAATAGGGGTTCTTTTCATATTGCTGCAAATATGCCCCACGCCTCTATTTCAAATATTGTACTTGTTAGTCACTTAGGCCCTTGTCCAACAACTTTTAATATCACTGGAAAGACTGACGCTGGCTGCAGGGACTGCTGGATTAGGCATTACAGTGCAATAATTCTGACACTTGCAAGATGTTTTAAGCTGTTTTTACTCATATTATTGCAAGGTGTGAGGCTGGTTGAGTTCCCAGCTCCATGTATAAGCGGGGAGGGGTAGCTCAGGGGGGAATCCTGGCACCATGCTCCTCATTGCCATCCAGTTTCCCAGCTTCTTTCTCACTTTATGGTAATTAAGAGGTTTGGTCCTCATTGCTCGAGTGGGGGCTGTTCCTAGCTGGCTAAATTATATAAAATAAGCAGACATGAGGCCAGGCATCTTGCAGGGCAGCTGGCAGTGGCTGGAAAACCTTTGTGAAGGCTCCTGCCACTCACATCCCAAGCACTGCTGTAAGTCAGCAATTAGGCGCGCAGACAGCAGATTAAGAGAGGCTGCTGGGGACAGCTCTCCCGAGCCGCCACTGGCAGCACCAGCAGAAGTGTGAACAGGCACAAGTAGCAGGATGTGTCTCCTGAAGGGCTGCAAATATGTGAAACCAGGTTCTCAAATCATCGTGTCGGTGCCTGAATGCACCAGAAGTGCTTTTGTGTGCCAACACAGGCTGAGTGAGAAGAAAAGTGCCTCCAGGTCTTGAGCCAGCTTTTGAAAACCACCCCCCAACCAGGCACTCTCTCTGATGCCATGATCCGTGCTGGAGCAGGACTTTCTTTAGCAAACTTGGATCATCCTCCTTCTCCTCCTTTTCCTCCTCCTGCTTCTCCTGGCTGCTCATCCTGGGCATCCCACCTCCCAGTTCTCCAGTCACAGCCCAGCTCTCCATCCCCATCCTCTGAGTCAGCTGATACTGGCAGTACATCCCTGCTCCTGACAGTTATTAAGCTGATACCAGTTTCGAAAATATTCCTAGAATTTAACTCAAATCTTGATGTGTTGTATTTAAAGAGGAAACGTTTTACTGCAAAGCAGCTAAAAGGTTGTGCAGGACCCCTTTCACACAGAGGCCAGTCCAGGATTTGGGACCTCCCCAGGGTGCAGTAGGCCATTCTTCATATTTGGGTACTGGCCTCTGGGTGAAGGAACAGGCTGATCAGAGACCTGGGCAGGGAGACTCACTCATTTCCCATCACGTGCAGTGATGTTGGGTGGGCCAGGCTGGGCACTTGTGTCCCACATGCCCCCCAGCTGCACAGGCTACAAGTGTGTGGGTTATGTGTCATCCTTCCTGCCCTCCTGCTCCTGTGACAGCTGCTGGCACCTTTTATTCATGGGATATATTGCTCAGGGCTTGCTTCTTGTTGGAAAGGATACAGGTCCACTTCTGATTAGTACTCAAAATAATAGCAAGGTGGGGTTTTAGAAGGCATGGTGGGAGGATTAGAAATAGAAATAATAGAAATAGAAATAGAAATAGAAATAGAAATAGAAATAGAAATAGAAATAGAAATAGAAATAGATACCCAGTGCTTTGCAGTGCAGGTAAACTTTCAGTAGGGCCAAGGCCACTGGGAGGGGGATTCCAGACCTGCCTGTACCATTATATCTGTGATGTCTGCAGCGCTGGTCACACACATGCTGAAAACAAGTCCCAGTCTCCTGAACTTGTTAAGTACATCAGCACAGTGGAGCTGGCCTGAAAACATTTTTAACAGTCTGACTCTGGATACATTTCCATGCTTCTCGATCCAAAATCTGTCTCTAACTATGGTGAACTAAGCAGTGTGTGTCTGAAAAAACAAATAGTTTCCAAATGTTTCAGGCTTGTTCATGTAAAGAAGTCTCTCATAAATATCACTGAGACTTTACTACTAACCTCTGATATAATTCATTTACTGAAATCAGGGTCTGACTTGCAGGGTATGTGCTCTGAACCACCACAGATGTAAAGTATTCAGAGGGAGCAACATCCTTCTCAGGTGTCTTGAAGTGCTCTCTCACGGTTGTTTTTGGCTTTGGGTATGAATCTCTTCAGAGAAGCAACAGCTGTGTTGCAGTCCCAAAACAGTCTTTCATCCCTCTATTGATTACATCTGGACAAGCTTCACTGGGTAGCAAAACCCAGTAAGAGAAGGAATTAGCTCTGAGTGTTGAAGGCTCTGGCAGAAGGTAGGAGCTGCATTACAATTATGTTGCATTTCCGTAACAGGGTCTCTGGTGGTACCGCTAATGAAATAACTACCCTATTTAATGCTTTGGTATATTTTCCCCTGTTCCACAGGGGTCATGTATCAAAATATGGAGGGAGCAGGGGCCTTCAGGCCGCCCAAAGTTTACTGGTTTTAGTCCCCTTCAGCCCCGGTTCCATGTGATGCAATGTAAGTCTGTCCTGGATCCAGCTGCTTTTTGGTACTCCAGGGAACCTCCCATGATCTGGGAATAGTTACTCCTTGCTTACACCCATGTAAGTAGGAATGGGACTGCAGATGATAGATTTGCTTTTTTTTTTTTTTTTAAAGCTGACAGAACAGAGCCAGAAACAGACACAGTTATGGTGATAATGAATACTGGACTTTTCCAGACTTCTGACGTAGTTTATCGTACAAGCCCTAAATTCTGGAGTGTCACTAGACCTCCTGTTTAGTAGGGTACAGTGTGAGCTAATCTCAGCACACACAGGACAGGCAGGAATGCTCTCCAACCCAGGTCCCAGTGCTGGTGTTGGTGTAGCTGGGCTAGCTCTCAGTGCTGGGGCAGCAGATGAACAGAAGCAGAGAACTGTGAGGTCCATCCCAGCAGGTTTGCAAGTCTGTCACCTGTGCTGTGACCCAGTTATATTGGGTTGTACATTATTTGGAGAGAAAGTAGCAGGAACTGTTAAGCTTTAACTTGAAGATGAAGAGGGTGGAACAGCTCAGCACAAGTTGAGCTCAACACAAGTTCCACATCCATTGATCAGGAGACGTTTGCAGAAAAATCCCCTGAGCTGAACATAAAAATAGCCACCGAAGTGAGGAAAATCATTTGCCCAGAAAGCTGTTAAAATTACAAACAACTTTTCCATTTACATTGCCTCTTGCCTCTTTCAGAGTGGGTTAAATGACCAACTTGTGCAAGATGCCAAGATGCCGTAGCTCTTCTTGAGTGCAGCAAAACCACCTGAAACTTAGGAACTTTACCTTGAAGAGATCCAGACAACATGAGAATTTTTTCTCCATGCTTGACAGAAGCTTGAGGTACTCCCTGGGAGTATGGTTCATGCCAGAGGACAACCCAGGGATGTGCAGCAGGCTGCATGCCCCAGTGGTGTCCGTCCTGGTTCCAGAGTGGTTGTACTGTGTCTGACTGGGATGGAATTAACTTCCTTTGGTCAATCCACCACAATTATTAATGGGTTCCAGAGTCACTGTGCACAAAGGACAAAATTAGGCCAATAGTGTTCCCAGCATGCAGAGTAGTCCAGGATGTAGATGGCTCTTGTAAAAGTCTCTGCCTTTGTTGTATTGCCCTGCTGTTGAAAATGCTGCATCCCTCTGGAAGATTCACTTTTTTCTTGCCAGCTTGCCAGTTTCCGTAATTTTGGCACTGTGAGGCTTGTTTCACAGAACCATTGGATTATGTGAGCTCCTGCAGGACTCCTAGCACGAGTAAGGCTGCAGAAGAGAAGTGTGGCCTGTGGGTTGCCTTCTGCAAGGGCAGTATGCCAGACTGGGTGCCACATCCAGGATCTGCTATGCTGTATATTAGCTGGAGCAGAAGATGGCTCATTTTGCCCTGCTTGGCAGTTAAAATGGGATTTCTTTAAGAATACTGTCTCTTTGAGAATGTCTTCATCTCTTGTCTCGCTGTGCCCCCCAAGCAGCTTTTGAAACCACTGCCCAAATCCAGTCAGACTGGCAGAAGTCTCCCTTCTGGGGAAACCTGCCCTGAAAATACAAGTCCCTCTGTATTTTGTGAAAACTAATAGCTTATTAAAAGAAATCAAAATTAACAATCTTCCACCCAATGATACACAGACTTCAGGCCTTCTTTACACAGTTTAATCAATTCAGACATGCCAGTAAACCAGCTGTGCAGCACGTGATGAAGCCTACCATTACTACCATTATCCATGTCCACCTAACATCCAAAACCATCAATGTGGAGTAGCAGGAGGCTAAATCAGAGCTTGGCTGGCCTATGGATCCTGGGGGTGAGCTGGGTAGCTCAGAGTGAGCACAGAGGTAGCTCAGAAACAAAATGGAAGAACTGGAAGGATGCTGGAGCTGTCTGCAGATGTGAAGGAGGCTTGGGAGCCTTGTAGTGAAGAATTATTTGGGACATGGAGCAGGTCTGGGGTCACTGTGGTAGGGAGCATAGGGGCCATAGACATGACTCTAGAGGAAACTGGGTATTCACTTTGCCCCCTTTCATAGCAAAATAGATTTATTTCAACCAGTAGTAGGAATCAGTTCCTACTTACCCTAGGAGCTTCCACTGTTGCCTTTACTAGCATTATTTTAATTTTAGATGTATTTCTAATGGCTTATTTTGCTTGCTGTTATAAAAATCAAAGGCAATGATAAGGCAAGGCAATAACTTTTCCCCTTCATTTTGGCCTACCCCCTTTCTTTCAATCAGCTACCTTGACCTAGTCCCATCCTGTCAGTGTCGTGGTGGCGCTGACTTTCTCCGTTGTGCAAATGCCATTCACTGTGTACCCACAGTTTAACTGCTTTATGTTTATTGTTGCTAATCCACCAAAGACCTCAAAATCCTCTAAAAATTGCCCCTTGGCAATGTGAAAATCTCTGTCATCCAATCCATTTTCCAACAGAGAATTTCCAAGAGATAAATCCAGGCTTATTTTATATTGTTTTTGTTTTTGCATTGCCTAGTTATGAAAAGTTGCGTTGACAACAGTTCAAAACGGTGACTAACTACCAGCATAGTGGAACTTGCTTTTTTTGCCTTTTAGGAATGACTCGTGCCTTTCTTCCAGAACAGATGTACCTTTTGGTAAAACAGTTCAAAAGAGATGCAGACAAATATGCACGCAGTTAAGAGAAATAAAATGCTTGAACTGTGTCTCCCTTTTATTGTGGACTGCAGTTTCAAGGAGTCTTGTTTGTGTTTAGCCCTTTGCCAAACACATATCTTGAAAAGGAAAGTTCTGAGTCAAGTCTAACCAACCTAGCAGTAGGGTGAAAGGGGAAATACATCATCACCTCCCTTGTGTCCTCAGGGAAGTATCCATGGGATAAGCAGGACTTGCTTGGAATCAGTGGTAGCCACTGCTCCATACCCTCCATGCCCTTTTGCAAAATGCTTTTTAGCTCATCCAGTCTGACTGGAGCAGAAGGGAACAGAGCTAAGAACTAGCTTTGTTTCCTCCTGCCAAGGAGGATTCCCATTCCTCAAGCATCTCTGCTCCTTCCTAGTTTGAGTTTGTCTGTCTATTCTGTTTTTCTCCTCTGACACTGTGATCATCTTGCATGTAGGCAGCATCTTCATCACTGTATTTCACCAGCAAAATGTTGCTTTTTGTGCCATTATAAGTTAGAGCACTCCCAGGCTCCGCCCTTGAGGAGCTCTGCCACTGTCCACCTGCCAGCCTGCTCCAGGTTCAGGAAGATGATGTCCACTGGCCAGTTCCTCCTCACCTTACATTTCTTGTAGCTTGCATAGTTTCTGTTTTTTCTAATACTTACCCCTATTGTGCATCTTGGGTGGTTTAGTGGAGTCTAGGTAAATAACATTGCCTTTGGCCAGTAAAATCCTTTTATCAAAAGCAGATATTGGCTAAGCTGAATGCATCTGTTTCATAAAGATATGGGCCTGTATGCTCTTCCTCAGTGTTTGTTCCTCCCTTAAAATTTGACTTTATGCTTTTTATGCTACATAGACCAGATAAAGGGACCCATATTTGTGAGTATTACTTAGAGTCCTTTGATTAGAGACAGACTGAACTAGAATTACTTGTTAGAAACACTTGCTGCCAGACTTACCATTTAATTTGCCAGCTCTTTCATTATTCTGTGATTCTTAGATATAGATCATCTGTTCTTTTGATTCAAACACATTAAAAGTCTTCAATTGTTATTCCATTAATATTCATCCCCATATTCTAAGTCTGATTAGCTACCCTATCTTTGCCCCTCCGTTCATTGTCCTGTTGTACCGCAAACTGAGATGAAGGATTAAATTTGTTTTGGGACTACACCCAGATCATCTTTAACTTGGATGTCACTCTTTTGCTGCATAATAACTCCTCTCTCTCTTTGTTTTTGTCTTGCTGGGCTGGCATACAGCATTTAAGTACTTGGGTGAGTTTCATTTGCAAAGTTAATATTGTTTTGGGGCTGTTCTTATTCAATGCCATTTCAAAAATTCAATCTCTTTTTCACCAGTTTCAGATAACATTTCATCAAATTCAGCATTAATAAAATTTCACTCTCCTATTTGAATCTTCCTGAAGCATATAAATTATGCAGCTGTAACACCTTGCACAGCCCTGGAGAGCACAGGGCTTTGCTCTCTGGCCCCACGATGAGTCTCCAGGGACCAGGGCAGGGAAGAAGGACTGTGAAGGAGCAAACAGGTACCACTTAATGCCTTGGAGGGACTGTGGCCACCTGGGAGAGGAGGCTGAGCAGGACTGAGTGACAGCAGTGCTCAGACTCAGTGAGTCAGGAGCAGAGATTCTTGCATCTACCCATATTTCTCTTGTCTTTGCATCTTCTTAAAGAGTTAAGGCATTTGCAGCCTACAAGCCGTCCCCAAACTGGGGTGGCATTCACCTCCGGAAGAAAAAAACAGGGTACACCAGCTGGAAAATGCTGCTCTTGACAACAGTGATGAGGGGATGAAGGCGAGGCCTGGATCTGCAGTGTCCAGCCGTGGCTTGTCATCTGGCTTACTGAAGTTCTGTCCCTCTCTTGTCACTGACAGCTTCGCTTTTGCTCTGGTTTGTTTTGTTTTGATGAGTTTGGTTGCTGGGATTTAACACAACTGGGCGACTGTCCCACTCAGAGATAATGTGGGAAAGCAGCCATAGTTTTCACTCTCTCTGAGGAGTCCATGGACATCTGTTGTGGGTGGATAGGGTCATCTCTACCAAGAACAGGAAGGCACTTCATGCAATGAGGCCTTTCACTCAAAGGACAACATAGCTCTTCGTTCCTGTAAAAGACAGATAAGAGCCATAAATGCAGCGATACTGGTAACTGGATCTTACAGAATTTGGCTGTTCCTAGGTTGTTTTTGTTTTAATCTTGTGGTATTTCTACATGTTTCTGGCAGGCAGTTGTCAGCTCCGTCTTACTTGTGCTCTGCAGCAAGCACATACTGCCTAAGTGTGGCTGCCTTCTTTGCTTGGTTTTGGTGGAATTTTTTTCCATGTAAACCATACTCACGTGGTTTCCAGTCAATTCCAACCAGGGGCAGAGTGAGCTCGTACCTGCCTGCAACAAACCATGTGTGCACACATACCCATGGAGCCCACTAAGTCAACAGAAAGACTGATTGAGTTGATTTGTGGGAATCTGCCTTTACATTCCAGTTCACATAAAGCACTGCTGGGCTCAGAGCACATCTGCCTGTTTACCTGTGGGGTCCAGCCATGGAGCTGCCTTACGTGCAGGATTGCTTTTATGTGGGGACAGCACACCGTAGCATCAGGTCTGCTTTCAGGAGAGGCACAAAACACCAACTGGAGACTGGAACGGTCTCAAACATTCAGCTTAGTGTCCAGAGTCCTAACAGCCTCTGTGTTTGTCATCACCTGTGGGAAGGAGCAGAAGATGATGAGAGAGAGGCTATTCTGCTCTCGCCTGCCCAGAGACTGACAGCTTTTGGTTTTGTTGCTGCCACAGATGCCTGGCCATGCAGTAATCATTCCTGCTGCTCCATGCCCTCCTCTTGTTGCAGCGCCAGGCTGTGCCAGGGGTGCAGAGTCTGCGGTGTGAACACTTGTGCGTTTGCCTCTGGGCAGCTGCTGTGAGCTCACACTGCAGGTATGTGCCTAACTGGTGTCCACACACCCTTCCTTCTCACAGCAGGGTCAGGGACACAGGCAGGGGCCAGCAGCAGGTGCTGGGAAAGGCAAAAGTGAGAAATGGGATGTCAGAGGGATGCAGTTGGCCACTGCTGTTGGAGGTGCTGATCAGGCATGGCCAGGTCCTTCCTCTCAGCTTGGGCAGAGTGGGTGCTGAAGCAGTAGGGATGGTCTGTGTCCCAGCACGATAGCTTCTCAGGCTCCTGCTCCTGTGTTTAGGAAATGTATGACAAATTTATCACCACTTACCTTCTGGATATCAAGGGGAAAAAGGGCAAATGTGTATGTGATCGAGGAAAGGGCAAAGACACTTGGTGTAAGCCAGAAAACAGATGCCAAAAATGCTTTCATTCCTATCTCTTCAGCAGCTACTGACACTAGGAAACCTTTCCATATTATCTGTGGAGGAAGAAGTTAAGGAAGCGCCTGCCTGAGACGCTGTATAACAATGTGTGCAAGGACAGTGAGTTGCATTCCGAAGAGCAAAGCTCCAGAGCATTCTGAACTGACCCTTTGTTCCATTCTGACCCCTGCCTGCCCACTGATAAAAAGCCAGGCAAAGCAGGCAATTTAGACTTTACACATCTAGCACTGAGGAGCAGAGATTAGCTGCTGGGGAGGTGCTGGGTGACTGGGAGGGGCACTGAAATGTCTGGGTCAGGACTGGCAGAGAATTGAAGCAGAATGAGTTGTTTATTGTGTCCCAATCCAAACCAGGGGAGATTTTCCTCGTGGGAAATGTCTGGGTGCCAATCTGGGGCTGGGTGAGGAGGAGGCTGGCAGTGACCAGTGCAGCCCAAAGGCCCCACGTCCTCCAAGTTCTTTTGGGGAAGATGTGTGGGCAGAAGCCTTCTTTGTAAGGGTGTACACACAGGCACCATCTGGGCTCCTGGGAGTGGGCTGCAAAACACCACCATCCTCTGGAGAGGAAAACAGGTTTCCAATGCCAAGAGCTGATATGGCCCCGAGGGCTTCAGAGCCATGGAAAGCGCTGGTACCGCTGTGTCTCCATGAAGGAAGGATAACATCATGCTCTCATTCCTGAGGGTGGGCAGCGAAACACCATGACATTTTTTATAAATTGAGCTATTCACAAACTGGTATATTTAACAAAAGTGTGATAAAGTATTTCCATGTGGAACTGCAGGCTTGTGGCTGGTGATTTGCTATTACAAATTAAATACTAGCAGCTACTCAGACAATGTAAACTACACAGAAATGGACAGCAGCAACTTGGGAAAGGGGGAAGAAAAAGAGAATGAAAGCACAGGAAAAGAAAAGTAAGAAAAAACCGAAAACATTTGAAATTTGCCAGATGTGATTAACACTGCAAACAATTTTTTAAAAACTGGAAAGGTTCCTTTTCAATATAGGTGGGACTAAAATACATATGACTGAATTCCTGTTACTGATCTCTGTTCCATTCTCCTTACTGGTGGAAGATTTCTTTGGGAGCAAAAGGGTATTTCTATCTTGTTTCTTTGTTTCTCTGCACCGCTATCGCTGTGTGCACGGTTGGTTTCCACGATGCTGTCAGGCACTTGGGCTCTCATCCAGCAAATACTTAAGCACACGTGTAACATCCCAGCCAGCATAAGGTTATCCATGTGCTCAGATGACTTTGGGTCAGGATCTTAATATCTCTGCGGCTCAGATGTGACTTCCACACAGTAAGGAGGAGATGCAAAAGAGCCAGACAATTAGAAAATGTTTTTCTGAGGACACAGAGATCCTGGCAAGAGGACTCAGGGGGTAATTCGCTACCTGAAATATTATTTCGGTCTGGGTGAAGAATCAGTAAATCAATTATTCTCCAGAAAGTGCTGCTTTCAGGCATTGCAAGCAATCAGCAACTTCAGTCCAAGTGAGCTAGGTTAGGTTAGACCATACAAATATCAGAGAGGAGAGGGGTGGTCTGTGCTTCCCAGCCAAAGAGGCCTCAAGGATGAGGGAGGGTGACCACCAGCAGGACAACAGTGGTGGCCTCTCCTGCCCACATGGGTCTTTGCTGAAGTCCCAGTGCAGATGAAAACCTTTGTTTCCAAATACCCTCAGCTTGTTTTAAAATGCCCCAAAATGCTTTCTTTGATCCAAAGTGCATTTTTTTCCCTGCACATTGCCACGTAATCAGTTCTTGTTTGATCCAAATTACTTTCCCTTGTTTTTTTTTTTCAGTTTGGCCCCTAGATAAGGACATACAATTCAAGTGCATCAATTAATGGAAAGCATCCACATTCAGCAGCAAAATCAGTCTTCTGGCTGGTCCCTTAGGAGGCACTGATTGTGATTGCTAGATGATGGGAATTTTTTTCCAGCTAAGAATATTTAATTTTTAATCTAGTATCTTAAGTTTTTGAGCTGGTCCTCTGGTGTTTCTGTGCCAGTGAGACAAGATTCCTACAAGGGTGTTTCCAATCCTGCACAATTGCTACTGCTCAGAGGCTAAATGATTGTTGTGGTGGCCAACCTCAACTCCTCTCACTCTCCTGGGTGTGGTTTAGGGAAGAGCAGAGGCTTGAGGCTCTTCACAACAGGAGGAAGGGGATAAGGCCACCCTCTCGGGGGAGAGGTTTGTCACTGCAGGCTCCGGTGGTGCTATGACATCTGATCTCTGGGCTAGGGAATGGGTCCTGGCTCCTTTTGGCTGCTGGAGTAGATGTTGTCCTGGAAGATGTGCAAGGTGGCAGAAAGTGAGTTTTATCTTACTCATGGTTCAAGATGCTTTTCCCATCTAAAGTGAAGGTGAGGGAGTTTCCCAGAGTGAAGCTGAGGGCATTGAAAGGGAAATCCAGGAGAATGAGCAGAGAAAGGAGAGGATGTGGAAACACTGGCATAGGGGAGGAGATGCAGGAGGGATGCACAAGCCCCAAAAGTGATCGGTTCCTATGAGGAAACAGGTGCAAGCAAAGCTTTTAAAAGATCGTGTGAGAAGCTGTTGCCTATATCATCAGTAAAAACAATCACTGCAATACTGCCTAAGGATAGATGACGGCATTATTTAGGCTCAAATGTCAGAAAAGCTGTTGCAGACCAAGTGATCCTTTCTACAAAATATGTCACAAAAAGGCAAGTCACACTGCAAGAGCTTTTCCCACCCCTCAGCAGCAGACATCAGAGGCCTTTGTTGGGACCAGGTCCTTGCTGCTGATGCTTACACCCTCCCAGAGTCTCCCTTCAGTCTGGGGGCTCTTCTCACCCTTAGAAAGGAAGCTGGGGGCATCCCCAAAGCCACTGGTGCTGTACAGGAAACAAAAATTACTGCTTTGGAAAGCAGAATCTTTCACCCTCCCTGGGAGCAAGAATTAGTGGCAGTAAAGAGTCATGACAGATATATGGAGAGTGTAGGATCTTCTTACAGTGCTGCATTCTTGGGAAACCATCTTCCACCTGATTTGACTCAAACAATAACTCCTTCACTGGGCCACTATCAGTGAACAGGGTGGGCTGTACCACTTTCTCTTCTTGTTTTTGTTTCAAAACCCCCTGTGCTAGTAGTGCCATGTCAGCTGTATCAAAATTTAAATGTCTTTTCCTGTGGGTTTTTTTCCATGTTGTTTTTCTACAAGAGCAAAAGTCAACATGACAAGTTTGCTGAGCTCTGTTTCTGTCTCTTTTTTATCTATGTAACCAGTGCCAATGGAAACATTAGCCACTCTTTCAAACAGCAAGCTGCAGAGGCCAGCAAAACACATGTGGTTTGTTCTTTATATTTATTACATCAAAATCATGCCTACTTGCCTTTTTCCTTCCTTTTATTTTTAAAAACAGTAAAAAGTAGTTGGTTTTTGAGGGAAGATTCCAAGATGAAACACTTTCTAAGTGTTGTTTTGATAAGAGGAAAGCCAAGAGCAGATTCTCAGCTGCTTGCATGGATGTGGCTCCTTCCTGAGAGCGGGGATTGACGCCAGGGAAGATCTAGTCTTGTGGGTTCAAAGATCAGCCCATATAGAGTTTCTGCTCCCTGCGTGTCTTCCATTTTATGGGCAAACAAATGTTATCTATTGTTAGCTCTGGAGAGCCAAAAGAAGTGCAGGAGGAAAAGCTGGATGGTGCCCTACCTTGCAGCACTGCATTTGTGTGTAAGTTATCACATAGGTCCTGATACTCGTGTGTTCTAGGTTTAGGTATTAGAGATATCTGTGTGTGTGTTATGACACATATGACGCCCTTTGCTGCAGTCAGTGAAGTTCTGGCAGACTGTCCATCATCTAAGGGCAAAGGAGCCAACCCGTGTTCCCTAGCACTGCCCTCCGTGGGCCCCAGACTCAGAGAGGTGGTGATGCCATGATGATTTTTTGCTTTTCCTTTATACCCCTTTTATACACTCTTTTATGTAGCTTTATATATTCTTTGTGCTTTTAGCCTACATAATTATAATTCTTTAAGTTTGATAACTCCTCTTAGACCCAGTATTTTGTTAAGCCTAGAGACCAAACATTCTAAAAACCCCAGACACCAAGGTCCTCTCCAGAACACATTCTGTAAACAAAGATAGGCCCATCCAGGAGGAGGGTCCCTTGGGTGGAGGGTCTCACCCGAGTCCCTCATTGGGGAGCCTTTGATAGATATGCTAATTTTTGCAAGGCATATAATTGTATACACATCACATTGGGTGTGGCCATTTCCTTCGGTGGGGACATCGGGGTGCATTTCGATGTGCATTTCATCACACCTAAGGATCCTTAAATAAACACCGAGGTAAAACCCTTTTCCCTCTTAACTGTGTTCAGCTCTCTTAATTTTAAGACCAGGATAAGGCATCAGTGAGAGGGACGGAGGTGATCCCAAATGCACAACAGAAACCTTTCCCCATGAGGCACCATGTTCCTGTAGCAGGAGGAGGAGTGCCTTTGTATCATGGTCCCAGATGGATGTAATGCATTTGTTTCTCAGCAGGCTTTGGATTTTAAATTGTAGAATATTAAGGGTAGGAAGGAACCCCAAAGATCGACCAGGACCCCCAAGCCCCTTTCTGTGGTGCTGCTTTCCAGCCTCTCATTCCCCAGTCTGTCTGTACATCCTGGGTTGCCCCATCCCAGGTGCAGAATCCTGCACTTTCCCTTGTTGCACTTCAAATATTTGGTGATTGTTCAATCCCCTAATTTCTCCTCTAACTGGCTCATTTTCATGCAGCCCAGGATTCAGTTGGCTTTCTGGGGTCCTGTCTTAAACTAAACTTTCTAAACGAAACTAAACTAAAAAAAAACTTTTAAAAAACCCTAAACTTTCTAAACTAAACTACTCTCAACTGAATTTTCTAGACTGCCGGCTCATGTTGAGTTCTTCATCAGCCATCACTCACAAGTCCTTCTCTGCATAAAATATCTCTTTAGTATGTTTCCTGTCAGTGCCCATGTCTCATTGCTTTGAGCTCACTTGGTTGACTGAAACTACAGAAGAAGCTGGTTTTATGTTGGGGGTTTTATCATGGAAAAGTTAAGCTAATTCAGGGAATATAGGTTTTTCTGCCACTTCTAGCAGGATACTTCAGCTCTCTGAGGGAGAGATGCTGTTGCTTTCATTTCTGCATCTGTCTGCATGGTGTAAGGTCTCTCTTGACCCTAGTCCTGGAAAGCTTTGACAGTTACAGCGAGGGCTGCGGAGAAGTAGGGATTTCAGTCAGAAATTCAGAAAATCTCCCTGTGGAGGAGCCACATCACTGGGGAGGTGCAGGAGACCCTCTGCCAAGCCATGGGAACTGGGAACATCCAACTCTACACTGCCATTATCATATGTTCTTCAGAGCATTGGTCTTTTTTTTGCACTTAGCATCTTTCAACTGGCTGAAAATTATAACCCTCTCAACATATAATTAGTACCCCCTTATAAACACTGTGCATGGTTGAAAAACTCCTCTAAGCTCTTCTACTGTAGCGGAAATATGCTGTAGAGGTGAGTGAAAGGGCTATTTTTATGCTGGAGGACAGAGGTGCTCTGCATACCCATGTGTCTGCAGGCATGGAGGACCAGATTTACACGGGAGCAGAGCAGGTGCAGGTCCTTGAGGGTCTGTGAGAATTGGGGTTTTACAGCCTGGAGAAGAGAAGGATCTGGGGAGACTGTAGAGCAGCCTACCAGTACCCAAAGGGGTTTACAAGAATGATGGAGAGGGACTTTTTACAAGGGCATGTAGTGACAGGACAGGAGGTAGTGGCTTTAAACTGAAAGAGGGCAGGTTGAGATTAGATATTAGGAAGAAATTGCTCTCTGTGAGGGTGGTGAGACATTGAAACAGGTTGCCCAGAGAAGTTGTGGGCATTCCAGGAAGTTCCCATTCCTGGAAGTGTTCAAGGCCAGGTTGGATGGGGCTTTGGGTGGCCTGGTCTAGTGAAAGGTGTCTGTGCCCATGGCAGAGGGATTGAAAGTAGATGATCTTTAAGGTCCCTTCCAACCTGAACCATTCTATGATTCTGTGATCCTGTCTGGCTGTCTCTGTCAGCTTTTTAGGGAATCAGCAAAATGGTTTTTTGAATGTTTTGTGATCATCAAAATGCTTGTGTTGTATTGTCCCCTTTTGTGAAAAGGTTTCTGTAAGAATTAAAAACCATTAAAATCTCTTTCAGGTGCACGCATTTTTGTCAGACCAGTAGAAAGGAATGCACTACACAGTGTTGAGGGATTTATTTTTAAACTGCAAACCCAAACTTTATGTAGTATTGTACAAACATTGCCATTAAGTGAAAGAATACATCTGTATGTTATGATACAATTTTATTGGTGGGTGTTGACATGAAGTTTCAGCCTTCTATATTGGATTAATATGTGGGATTATGTGCAACACATGTAGTAATCAGTGGGGTTTTCAAAATTCATCACATTATTCTTGTTTTGTTAAACGGTCACAGGTTTCCTAGCTAATTGTGAATATCTTCTTTTTAAGGCAAGAATTTTAGACAGTGGGGGCTGCCTTATGCTATTTTAATAACTCTTTGAGCCCTCTTCACTGCTTTGCACTGAGGCCCAGGGGGCAGATCAGGATCTCAGAGGGCTTTGCCCCCTAACACCAACTGCCCAAGAAAGCGCCAGTGCAGCGCCGGTGATGGAGAGGTTGTTGATAAACCGTTCTGGAGATGCACTACTCACTAAATGCTGTGTAAACCAGTGTTGGCTGCTGTTGATCACAGGCTCACAGAATGATTAGAAGGGACCACTGAAGGTCATCTAGCTCAATTTCCCTGCTCAAGCAGGGTTCCCCAGAGCATGTCACTCAGGATTGTGTCCAAAAGACTTTTGAATATCTCCAGCGAAGGAGGCTCCACAATCTTTCTGGGAAGCTTGCTGCAGTGCTCTGTCTCCCTCAGAGTAAAGACGTTCTTCCTTATGTTCAGGTGGAACTTCCTGTGCATCAGTTTCTGCTCATTGCCTCTTGTCCTATCACTTGGCACCACCAAGAAGAGCCTGACTCTATTCTCTTGATGCTCTTCTTTCAGATAGTGATAGACATTGATAAGGTGCCCTCTCAGTCTCCCTTTCTCCAGGCTAAGCAGGCCCAGCTTCCTCAGCCTTTCCTCATAACTGAGGTGTTCCAGTCCCCTCATCATCTTTGTATCCCTTCACTGGACCCACTCCAGGAACTCCATGTCCGTCTTGCATGAGGAGCCCAGAACTGGACAGAGAACTCCAGATGTGGCCTCACTAGAGATGAGTAGAGGGGCAGGATCACCTCACTTGACCTACTGGCCACACTTTTCCTATCCCCCCAGGATACCTTTGGCCTTCTTGGCCACAAGGGCACACTGCTGGCTCACAGACACTTTGTTGTTCACCAGGATCCCCAGATCCTTCTCTGCAGAGCTGCTTCCCAGCAGGTCAGCCCCCATCCTGCACTGGTGCCTGGGGTTGTTCCTCCCCAGGTGCAGGACCCTGCACTTGCCTTTGTTGAGTTTCAGATGGTTCTTCTCTGTCCATCTCTCCAACCTGCCGAGGTCCTTCTGATGGGCTGCACGGCTCTCTGGGATATCGGCTGCTCCTCCCAGCTTTGTGCCATCAGTGAACTTGCTAAGGAGGCATCTGCCCCTTCATCCGAGTCACTGAGGGATAAGTTAGACAATACTGGACACCATATCGACCCTTGGGGAACACCATGAGCTACAGGCCTCCAACTAGACCCTGTGTCGTTGACCACAACCTTCTGAGCGTTGCTGTTCAGACAGTTCTCTTTCCACCTCACTGTCCACTCATCCAGACCTGATGTTCAGCTAAATATCCCAAACACCTGCTGCTCTCACAAGTGGGAGGGATGCAGAGGACTCACTGGGGCTCAGTGGTCCTCCCACTGCCCGCTAGTTCCATGTCCCTTCCATTCTCTTTGTGCCTTGGATGGGGGCAAGGCCTCCCCAGAACCCCTTTATACCGCATCTCAGGTTATTTTTTAATTTCTAGTATTTTCTCTTTCATCTCTTGCAAAAGGGCCAAAAGCCAGCTTTGGCTGGGGATGCCTCAGTGTTGGTATTTGCAGATCCCACGTGGCTTTACATCTGCTTCTTCCTTCACCAGAGCCATCTATTGAGGTCAGTTCCTGGTACTTCATATCCTGGGCGCTGGTCAGTAGCCATCGCTGACTCAGATGAGCTCAGAAGTATTTTCTTGTTGCTGACACTCTGTCTTTCCTCCCGGCATCTCACAGGTGAAAGTCTTTCCCTTCTCCAGCATCTTCTGTGTCCTGCTCCTGGTGCATGCATATGTTGTGGGGCTCTGGAAAGGTGAAGTGGAGAGAGAGAGAACAAGGAAATTTGGAGGAAGGAGTGGATTTTAGCTAGAGTTACAAGGAAATTTGAGACACTGGTGTCGTGTCTCTTCCTGCAGGATAAGGCTGCACAGGTGAGTCGGAATCAGATGGAGACAGGCACTGCTTTGCCCCCCTTACCATGATGTTTTGCTGGGAGCATCTGGAGAAGCATCATGTGCAGGCTAGCAGAGGGACCAGACACCGAGGCTAAGGGACACGAGGCCGAGCTGGCCAGGCAGCTCTGGGGGCCAGCCCGCAGCCCCGCACGGCTGCTGCCCCTCACCGCCACAGCACGGACCACAGCTGCCTCGCCCCGAATCTGGGCAGAGACGTGGGTGACCAAGCATATGTCTCTGTGGCTATGAATAAAACTTCAGCTGTGTGTCATTTAGAAAGACCCTAATTTTAGCTAGCCAGCACGTCACTGAGGTGCCCCAGCACTCTCGGAGGGCAGCTCTTGTGCCCCTTCACTTGGGCAAACCAGGTGTATGATGTCTTTTTCTCTGCCGGAGTTTGGGGATGCAGGAGGAAGAGGAAGACAGACGCGTTTTCTCTCAGGGACAGGGTTAAGAGAGAGCCGGCGATGGGACCAGCCCCAGCCAGCCCGCGGTGTTTGGGTTGTCCGGGCGCCCGTGATGGCTCCAATGTGCGCGCAGTATGACAGATGACCTATTGAAATAATTTCGGAGCAGTGCTGGGGTTGCCAGGACAACCAGTGCTCCCTGGGCCGGCGCCGGGCCATGTGACGGCCGCCTTGACGTCAGCGGGAGGCTGAGCCTGCGGTCCCGGCCGCGCAGTCAAAGCCGTGTGAGAGCCCGCTGGATGCTGGAGTCATCCCCGCCGCCGCCGCCGCCGCTGCTGCCGCTGCTCAATCTCAGGGGCTGCCAGAGCATGGACTATTAAAAACTTGCATTTCTGCAGTGTGAGGTAACCGTTTGCTTTATATTCTCATCAGGTTTGGATTATTTTCCTTTAAAAAAGAGAATAGACAGCAGCTTGTATCAGTGACTGATTTTTTTTTTTTTTTTTTCACTTGTTTGTTTTGGCTGGAAGTTTGCCTTGATGAACAAGCCCAGCACTATCAGATAAATGCAAAGCAGCTTCCAGTTACTAATTCTGTGTGCAGACGGCAAAACGGAGTTAAATATAGATTAATGATCCATGAAAGGAGAATAAAATGATATCGTTCTCGTTTGACACTGTAGGAACATAAATGAACGTGAGTAATCCTAGGCTAGTGCATTCGGGAGTTGAAAGAAATGATGTTTAGGCATCGTGTTTTTATACCGCTGTTGGAATTTGTAGTTTCTTAATGCTGTCCGGTTCAGGCGGGTTTGTACCCAATGTGTCCAGTGAGGGGGGAGCCAGCAGTCAATGCAGCCAGGATCAGCTTAAAATCCAACTCTCGAAGTTCGAGCATTTAAATCATCTTTGTTCACGCGGAGTCCCTGCACCCTGCGCGCTCGCCGGGCTTTCTGCCCCTCTCCTGGGGCACGCGGCACTCTGATTGTATAGTGTTTACAGAGGAAAGAATCAAAACCTTCCTGAAAATTTATCTGAAATACGCCAAGAGAGCAGCGTTGCTGTAACACAGGCTTTTACCCTTTTTCTCACAGGCGCACACACAGGGCTTGTTTTTTCTCTTTTTTTTTTTTTCTGTTGTGCATTGAGAGCAGTTAGAATAGCTAAAAAAAGAACTGCAGCATGAGCAGCATGATTTTTCAATCACCACAGTGATTGAAAAATTAAATGCTATTTGGGTCTTTTTGTAAAAACAAGAGGGAATTTGAGTCTGTTTCTGTCTTGCACTTACTGCGAGGTGGCTGTTGTGGGGAAGGAGATCCCAGAGCTCCTGAAGTTTAGTGCCACAGGCTGAGTTGGTTTGTGTGGGAACATAGAGATTTGTTTTAAGAACAGATTACAGCTGCAGCATCGTGTGCGTTGTTTCCTGGAAAAGTATGTTAGATCTTTCTTATCTTCTCTAATTATATACTCCTGTTCCCTTCCTCCCAAAGTTCAAAGAGTTTATCAATAATGGTAATGATTCTCTAAAGCAGCTGGTGGTCTGAAACGATGTGGAGCTACAAAACAATTTAAGACACAGAACAGTAAAAGATTTTTTAAAATCTTTTGAAATTATCCTAATATTGTCAAATGCAGCATAAGTAATTGTTTCAGAAAGAGAGCCAAGACAGATATTAAAACTGAAGGCACTTCTCTAAGGAAGTTATGGCTTAATGCTCTGGATTTCACTGCATTTGGCATTCTTAGCAGAGAGCAAGGATAAATGCATCTGAAATGTCTAAACCATTTCACTTGGTGTTATCTCATCAGTTCTTTCCAATTCAACTCTTGTGCCTGAAACATCGTTGTTGGAGGGGCTGAAATATTTCAAATTGTCTTTATTAAATTCTTCACCTGATGGCACTGCACCAGTGCATGAGGAATCTCGCCTGGCTCCTCACAGCTGAGTTTAACCAAGGTTTACAGGAGCCTCGCAGCGCAGGTGGAGGTGTTGGCACCCCATGAGCAGGCTTCCCGAGGGGACTGAGTGGGCTCTCGGCGTCCTTGCCCGGGTGACCCACCTGGGCTGGGCTGGGCACGGCTGCTCTCCTGCTGCTGTGGGGAGCTGTGTTTCAGCCCGTGGCAGTCCATCCCCTGCTGCTGTGGGGAGCTGTGTTTCAGCCTGTGGCAGTCCATCCCCTGCTGCTGTGGGGAGCTGTGTTTCAGCCCTTGGCAGTCCATCCCCCTCCATCTGCATGTGAGTTCGCCAGAGGTGGGGCAGGAGGGGAGGACAGGGGGAGGTGGTTGATATAACCCACCACCCTCTGAGGTCTGCTTGTTCACCAGCTTATACTGCTGGGGTAAGTCTGCAGGGGGACCAAGGCATGGAGTATGGGGACAGATTTGAGCTGAGTGGCACCTGCCGTTCAAGAGAAGTTGTTCAGCCTCATGTCTGCAGGATTTGACTCTATGTGTAGCTGCCATCACCTCCCAGGTTTGACTTGGGTGATGATGCTCTGTGTGGGCTGAGGCTTATGTCATTCATTTAGGCTTGAATACGGTGTCCTGTAGCATATGGTGCCTTGAAAACACCTGTAAGGGGAAAAATAATTGATGCAACTTTTGCTCAAGAGCTACTCGTTAGAAATACTTTAAAAATAGGTTCCTCATCTCCAGATGGAATGGACATATCTTTCTTTAGTGATACTGAGGAAGTCTTGAAAAGGCTCTAACTTGACCTTAGAGAAGAGGATGATAAACTGCTTCACATTTTAGCAGAAGGGTCCTGGACATGCTGTGGCAAGAGGCAGTGTTATAGGGCAAGCTGGTAAGTGCTGCTGAGGTTGCCCAGCAATGTGTCCTGCTTGGCAGAGTGACAGCTGTGTTCCCTCTCAATGAGTCTTTGGGGGCTTTGGGCATCCCATTGCCAGGCTCCACCCATTTTACCCCAGAGATGGGAATGAGTTGCAGGCGGGCAGCTCACACGCAGCGCCAGAGTCTGCAGCTGGAGACACAAGTCCATGCTCAGGAGGGCAGGGAATGGTGTGTGAGAGTCTTCCTGGGGCTATGTGCCTCTACTTGATGATTTCATGCTCTCATTTTCACTGGTCAGCTCTGTACCAAACCCTTTGGACAAGCAGTCGGGTTTCCCTTGGCAGTGTGTGAAGCTGCCAGGCAGTGTAGTGCTAAGCATCCCCCTGTCTCTGCCCTGCTATGCTTCCACCCACCATGAGGAAAGAGCAAACAGCCTGTAGGTTCCTTCCCACCACTGAGAGGGGAAGGTGCTGCAGCCCATCCTTCACCTGCTGCCCAATGCCACAGCTGTGACACTGCCAGCTTACTTGGGCTTGGAATCCTCTGACATAAAGAGAAGAAGCGTGAGATGCACGTGGGCTTGGCAACGCTCCACCTTGTTCCAGGGAGTCTAGACTGACCCTCCTACTTCCCATCAGCCTTCATGCCATTTGTAAATGCCACTCCCTGTGCACACACACAAGGAAGGGATAATGTCTTCCTGCAGTCTCCTTGTCCATGGCCAAGGGTGAGCAGACTGGCAGTTCCTGGGGAACTGGAGCACTTCACCTTAGGAAAGACCTTGGCTAAAGTCATGTCTGAGATCTCCTCAAGTCACTTCTCACACAACTGGACACAGCAGGGAAATCAAAGACAGATGTGAGCTGTTGATGCCCCTAGCCTCATAATAACAACACACTCAAGCCTTTAGCATGCTCTACCTTGATCTGGTTGAGTTGATGGGCAGTGACAATCTAAATTTAGGCCAGAATCATAATAAAATCTAAAAATCCCTTGCAATGCAGAATGCTACTCCTTGAATTTTTTCAAACACAATGCAATTTCTGCTGTCTTTTTAAAGGTCCTAGCTCCTGCTTAGGCAATATTCATGGGGGGAATAAAATCCTCTGTACAGGGTGGCAGTTGTCAGTGGGAACTAATGTTTCAGTATGGAGTTTCAGGATCTTAAATTACTTATTGCAGAAGTTGGTTCCCATTCTGCTAAAAATCATTACATTGTGCTAATTTAATGTCTGCATCAACATTAGGAGCAACTGGTTTAAATGATAGCTGAGCTGCAGTAGAGATTTGGCATTTTAGCCAACAGTTGCTTTTCCAATTAAACACAGATGCCATGCGTATGGCACTGTGAATGCAAAATAAAAGTTGACCTGACTGTTGATTCCAAGCTAAAGCAACAAAAATCTTAACTCTGGAATGTTTTTGGTAGTCATATTTTAGAAATAATCTTCTATGGTGAGCCAAAATCTATGCAGACAGTTATAGTCAGATAACAGTTTAAAAAATAGACTATGTTTTGGCTGTACTTTTGCTGCTGTTAAATTTATCTTCTTAAATAGCAGGGAGTATGAGCTGAGGGTTGAGAAACAGTAATTTTGTAATTATTTTATATGGATTGAATTATTCTGTCATCAAATTTGCATTTCAGACGGCATTACAGTATGAAAATATAATTAGAAACTGTAATTCAGGAATTGCTGAATGTGATATTTCCCAGAGGGAGCACTGTGAAGAAGCTGCCCTTACTACAACTTTAGCAAATATTGAAATCCTATAGGTCAAAAACATGAAGGCTGAGTTGTAAAGTTCCTCTCCCTTCTGCGGTCTTCACACACTGTCAGCTTTCTGCTGAACTTCATTTTTTCATAAGATTCATTTCCACAGAACCATCTAATCATTACGAGCTGAAGGGCTCAGATCCTGTTCTGCTGAGTTTCAGTCTGGCTGTGCTGATAGCTGCTGAATTGCTTTCAGGCACAAAACGACACTGAGATAATGTAAGGATCTGATTTACATACAGAAAAACCAAGAAGCTTGTCGTTTGGTCTGAAATGCTGGTTTCAATTTGCCCAACACCTGAAATTCCCAGCCACGCCTCCTTTCACGGAAGATAGCTGAGGATGGGTCTTGGTTTAGCTCTGTTTATCTTCTTTTGTAGTTCAGCATTTTTCGCAGTACATGTTCACAGTGTTGTGCAAAGTTCTAGCTGCATGAAACTCACTGGTGTCAATCCTTACGTTTTTTATTCTTGTGACAATCTATGGCTTATCATAGACATACTAGCTGGAAACAAGCATGTCGTGCGATGTTTAGCTGGGCTGATGTTGATAAATCCCGTGCACTTTTGTTTGAGACATGCACTTCTTAGGAGAGCATCATCCACGGCCAATTTTTCCCACCACCTTGCTGGGGCTGTGTGAAACCAAGCCTGTGATGCACAAAGCAAAGACAGCATTGGGAGGAGGCAGAAGCTGAATGTGGGGCATGCTTGATGCTTTGATGTCCCCATACATCTGTCACAGTCCGACTGAGTGACAGTCACAGTGCTACTCCAGAGGAAATGTCAGGACAGCAAAAGGAGAAGTGTGAACCTGTCAGCCCAAGGATGGCATGGATGAATGGGCTGGCTGGTGACATGGTTCCTAGTGACCCAGGGACACTGTCACCCCCCACGTGCTCTGAGGAACAAGACCATTTTCTTATGGCTGCCCAGGGCTGCCTTCCTGCACCCAACTGCACCCAGCCCTGTCATTTTGCCTGGGTGCTGGGGAAGACTTCTGTCCCATCGCTCACATTTTGAGTGATGCACATCCTGCCACCTGTGTCTGGTACTTGCAGTGTGAGCAGGAGCTTCAGTGTGTCACTGCAGATGACCATTTCTGTTAGGGAGGGTGCAGTAAGCCAGGCTGGCTCTCTAGGGACAACTTGGGGTGCGAGTGCTGGTTTACAGGTGGGACATGAGCAGTTCCTGAACATCACAACTGCATTTTTGCACATTTACTTAGAAACTGCAAAGGGGCAGGAGGCAGCATTTCAACCGGCTGTGTCTGCACATGGGAGGTGAAAGGCTCTGAGACAGGTTTAAACCTGCCACATTTGTCACAAAAGCCTCTTAGCTGTGTGCTGAATTTCATTGTCAAGAGAATGGGGCTTTGGGAGCAGGCCAGAGCCAGGCTGTCCAGCCACAGGGGCATGGTGGACCAGGAGCGGTGGGACAAGGTGGGAAGGAGAGCCCTTGGCAGGACTGACTGAGCACATGCTGGCAGGACGTGGCCAGGGCAGGCTGCTGTCATTGTTCCTGCACTGCTGCCCATGCAGGGACCTCTGGCAGTGCTGCCTCATGTCCCTGGGCATCTGCAGAACAGGCCAGACAAAACTTTTGTGAAACAGAGCTGTCTGAAGGAGTTGGGAGCGTGAAATACTCTTCCTGTGTTAGCAATGATGCAGTGATGTTGTTTAGCTGCCGTGTAATGTAGCTGTGGCTAACAGGGCTGTCTCTCTTCTGGGCACTGGGTTCAAAGCAGGGCTGGAGGAACTCTGCAGAGTCAACCCTTGTGCAGTACCTGCTACTGGACAGCAGTAGTTTCATGATTGTTCTACTACTATAAATAGAAGAGATCAGCTTTTGGAGATAGCCAACATTACTTGTAGAGAAGTTTTATTAGACAAGCAGATCAGGTGGTTTACATGCTATCACCCAAGAGAAGACAAGTTAAAGCTGAAGAAGGTCAAAGTTGGTTTCTTTCCTCACCCAGTTCCCTCACTCCTAGAGCAGCCAGATTTCCTGATCATGTCTCACACGATCTTTCTGCGTCTCCTCCAGGATTACAAATACATAATGGATCCAGCACATACTTCAGCTGAGTAACACTCAGAGGCTTCATGAAGCAATTCAGCCCTGAGAACCTTTAACTCTTAAGAAAATATTCTGTTCGTGTTGTGCGCGCAAATCCAAGATACCGAGGGGACACGAGCACAAAGCTGTTGATTATTTCCACAGCTGCTATGTGCTTCCTATCACAACAGAGTTCTTTTGTGCAGAATGGCAGCATGATTGCAGAGTCCTCTTTAGCTTTACCATCTTCGCAAGCCCAGGTCCAATTAGAGCAATTACATCTCAGCAGAAGCACTGTCTGTTGTCCTCTGGACCTGTCTGTCAAGTGTCCTATTCATTGCTGTTTATCTTGTGTGAGGCTTTTCGTGTAAAGTCATTCTGACCCTACTGAAACAGTCCCACCAGAAGGGTAGCCTGCATTTTTATTTCACAGGCTGATGTGGATGAGAAGAGTGCAAAGTTATGGCTGGCCAAGGATACATCTTTCACTCTAACCATGGTCTCCTCTCACTTGAGTATTATTACTGATTTGACACAGCACACAGCTTTCACGTTCAATTATTTCACTTCACCCTTCATTTTCAGTTACTCTACTGCTAAAAATTGAGAACATTATCAGAATTCACAGTTCTTCCTTGCCATGTTGGAGGGTTTCCTTAATCAAAATCCCCAATGTGAATTGCAAGGCATGTAATGTTTGATGGCATATGTTATTAAACCACTTACAGCTCTGAGGTCTGTGTGGGCTCTCCAGCCTCTGAGTTACTGAAGAGTTGCTGGGTAGTGGGAACTTCTGCAGAAAGACCCTCTGTGTTTTGCTTTGCCTCTCCTGACAGGGCCTGATGAAGGAGCTGAGTGACTCCTGCCAAGGAAGTCTCCCTTGTCACCACTAAGGTAAAAGCTGAAAAGCAGAACTCTGTGAAAGGCAGAAGTGCTGGGACTTGGGAAGGTCAGGGGCAATGCAAAGAGGAACTCTTCTCTTTCTGAACAAAAAATAGATAATTGTTTTTTCATACGGCTCTTGGAAAGGAAAATCCAGGGAGGAGTGTTTACAGTCCTCTTTATGAAACAAAGAGAATTCTTTTCTGACAATTCAGAAATGAGATTGCCTGTGAGAGAGCAGCTCCTGTCCCTGCTGCTTGCTCCATGGTATCCATGGGAGTCCTGGCCAACATGCACAGCAGCACTCGGGCAGAATAGGATTGCTTTAGGAACTGAAAACATGAGCTCAGACTTTGGTTGTTCTTCCTCCAGTATCATCAGGGCAGTGGTTCCACCACGTTTGGTTTCCTATTTTGCCTCTCTTCTGCTAGGTTTTAGCCCAGAAGGGTTGCTTTTGTCAGGAGGAGCTGCAGAGCCGTCTGTGGTAGTGGTCCAGATGTCACATGTGCCTTCCCTTGGCACAAGATGCTGCAGCCATGCCAGCCCTGACCAGGGCTGCAAAGAGACCTGGCTGATTTGGCCACGCTAGTGGCAAGACTAAGTGAGAGCTGATGAAACAGCAGTGTAACATGCTCCACATCAGCTCCATGGGGGTCTTGGTGAATTTGTTAAAGATGGGTTTATACTGCTTAACTGGATCTGCAGCCTTGGCAGACTTAGTTCCTTTTCTTGCAGCGCTGGCCTTTTCTCTCAGAACCTGGGGCAGGGTTCTCTGCTGCTGTGCAGGGTCAGACCCCTCCACTCACTGTGGACACACAGTGCTTGTGATGCTTCGATTAGAAAAATACAGTTCTTTCAGGGGTGACAAAAGGTGACAGAAGCACTAGCAGGGTGACTGCTTGCCTGACTTTTACTCTTTTTGTTAGACACTGGGACCCTTGCAGAAACCTCTGCCTCAATTCAAAGAATCTGATTAGAAATCGAAGAGTGTTTCACTATTAGTTCACCATGTGCCAGTTATTAGTAGGCTGTGGTGTTGCTCCAAGAGCCTGTAGTAAGACACACCTTTCCTACATGCAGCTCCCACCATGCTTGTGGATGGCACTCCAAGCAGGGTGTTGGGGAGGCAGCTGGGAGAGAAAGAGTTAAAACAAGCCACAATTACCAGTTTGAGATATTCTGGAAAATAGCAGCTTTTCTTTTGTTTTTGCTGAATTCCCCATGCTTTTACAGTGCTGTTCTCATTATTCATTTCTTTCCCAAAATAACATTTTTAAGCAGAGGAATGAGTTGAGTGGGGCGAAGAGGGGATCTGCAGGCCGAGTGGGACAGCTGTGTGCTCCTGTGTCTGCAACGAGGGGTATTCCAGGCAATTTTGCTTCCTCAGTGGCAAGCCCAGTAATTCCTTCCTGACAGCCCTTGGTGGTGCTTCCCAGGGGCAATCTTTGGGCCACGTGCTCCTGCTGTCCACTGTTTTTGTAGCCCAACTTGAAAGGAAGCATCTCTTGCTGGTGGATGCTCCTTTGAAGGAGACAGAAAGGATGCTTTTGGAAAAATAAGCCCAAAGGAGCCTGGCTCCAGGACCGGTGCTGCAGGCAGATCCCACTGAGCTGGGATGCAGTTCCATCCCTCAAAGCACCTTGTGTGTCCCATCTTAGAATGCTGGCCCACGGCTGTGGTGGAGCTCCCTGACAGCCCCCACCAGGGCTGGCCAGGGACCCCGCTCTCTCATCCCTCACAGTCAGGCATGCAGCCAAACACAAACAACGTGAGCTCCAGAAACAGGTGCCAGCAGCCTTCCCCTGGGGCTACAGGGAGGGATGGTAGAAAAGAAGCCCTGAGAGGAATTAAAAATTAAATGCTCGTGGCAGCGGCTTGCTGTCACCACGTCTCAGCAGTTCACCTTCACTGTGGCTGGCTGGCTGCCCAAGCGCTGAGCACGAGCAGAGAGAGGAGCATCCCATTCTCACTGCCTTCACTGGAGATCAGCCAGCTCTCCTGTGGCCCTGGTGGGTGGATGAGGAGGGGCTGCTTCACTGCTGCATGCACACAGAACTGACCAGAACAAGCAATATGTGCCTCTTTGTGGAAATCCCCAGAGTCCTGGTGAAAGGCACCACACCCGGAGGTGGCCAGACCCAGATGAGTCACAGGCCTCTTGAACAGATGCTGCTGTCCAAGTATGGGGTGCTGAGGAACTAAACTGGCCATACCACAGCTGTCTCTCTGGTTTGGAGCCTGGAATAACCCCAGCAACAGGCATGTTTAGTGTAGGTGGAGGCTGAGCCCACTAGGACTGGCATTTGGGGTGCGAGGGTCAAGCCTACCAAGGCTGGTATTTGGAGGTACAAGGGCTGAGCTCCACAGGGACATTTGACCCTCCTTGGCATCCAGTCCAGCTCCTTAGTGCACACATGCCCTGAAACCCTTGCAGAGCCCCAGCGAACTCATCACTGAGCCCAAGGCCCCTTGCAGAGTATGTCCCAAATGATTGGAACTTTGGGTCTGGTTCATAATCCCCTCTTAATATCCCACACGAGGTAAGTGTTTGCTTTCCCCAAGCCTTGATAGTTCTTGTTTTGACATTAACATTCAAGTAGGTGACAAGCTATCCAGTTTCCTGAGATAATGGCCATGTCTGTGCTGTGGCCACTGGCTGTGTGCATAATAAACGAAATAGGGGGCAACCCCAGCACCAGAGCTCAGTAGTCAAAATCACTCCCTCTGCAGAGCGGTCCCTATCCCTCTAGCTCTTAATCAGTTTCCTGTCTTCCCAGCCTGTGCCACTGAGCCCATTCCAGGGGGCAAATGGCACACAGTCACTTTTCAGGAGGGTGCAGAGCATGGACAAGGGAACTTCTGTGCCAGTTGGCCCCCATGCTGGAGAACACACCCAAATGCATTTGCTTCATAGTCACAGGTGATGTGGTAAATGTCATCCTGCACGACTGGGTGAGAATCCTTGAGGGGAAAAAAAGAGCCTTAAAAATAGAGAATTGTTTTTTCTGAAGCCCAGGTCCAGGTAGAGCTCATGAGCTGCAGGCTCTCGCCACGGCCACCAGCAGGAAATCAGCCCACTGGAGCATGACAAAAAGGCTGGCAGCTCCAGTCTGTCAAACAAAGCAGTGGGGTTTTAATAGGACCCAAGTGAAGGAAGTGAGGAACATGGCTGGAAGAAAGGATAAAGAAAAACCTTTGGTCTGTAGAAAAACCTCTATCTGTACAGAGGAACATTGTCATGTACACTGCTGACCCGACCCTTTGCAGAATGGGGTTTGATGCTGATTTCGTGTTGTTTCTTGGTACATACTCTTTCCCCTGTGAGGCTCAATTTTAATCCTTTTCTAGTTTACAATCCATTTATTTTTAAGATGTGAAAATTTCAGAGGTCGGTATCCACTACTGCACCCCTTCTGTTCTACCATTTCTCCACAATAAGTAAATTGTTATTATCTGTATTACCCTTCTCAGTGAGAGACCAACATGGTCCACTTTTCTAATGCTGTCTCATGCCTAATATCTGTTTTCCAAACCCTCCCTTGCCTGAAGTGAGCACCGTGCATTGCACAATGCACCCCCCAGCTCCCTGGGGGCTGCCCAGCCCCTCGTGCAGCACTGCCTTTGCCATGCAGCACTGTCAGGAATTTCACATTTCACTCTGCAAAGAGAGGACTGTTGTGCAGGTCCTCTCCTTGTGAAACTTCAGGGTTGAAAGAGGTCAAAAGCAAAGGAGATTTCTGAATTCAGTTTTCTCCCAGTACTTCTGGTTTTGTTGAATTCAACCTTTATGTTTTTGACCTTGGAGCATAATGTCAGTAGGGTTTGAGAGAGCCAGGGGAGCATTTGCCTGTCTCTTTGCCTGCAGCTTTTCAGGTAGGTCTGATTGTTTTAATTACTTCCTCTGTTAGACATGGAGTGTCTTCCACTTTCCCTGAATTTCCCAGTCAGGTCCAGTCACAGATCATTTAGTGTCAGTGCTGGATGGAAGCCATCACATGGAACTCTGATATTATTTGCAGATTTACATCAAAGTCCTGCAGAGCGTGAGGATACTGGCGGAAAACTTTAGAACAGTGGGGTTTAACACAACAGGATCCCAGCTTTTAGTAAAGCAGGACTTGGGCATGGCTGTGTGAAAGCGTAAAGTTTTCCCTTTTCACTTGCAAACAGGAGTTGCTGTGCTTGTATTGCTCCGAATAGTACAGGGGATTTGGGAAGACTAGGAGTAAGACAGTTTTTCAGAGTCATTGAATATGTTTTAATCCTTATTAGCCTTGAGCAACTGGCTCCCAGTGAACTCACGGACAGGTGCAATTAAAGATCTGTCTTGCACAGCCTGCTGTGCATTTATAGCTCTGCAACTGCTCTCAGTAGTGAAGCAGAAATATGTCTTTCAAAGGAAAGCTCAGCAACAGGAAATATTTCTTTCAAAAATATGAACATAAGTATTTCTTCCAAGAATCATCAAATAAAGGCAAAAACTTTCTTAAATTTCTAGTTCCACTAAGCACCTGGCTCTAATCTACAGTTCCTTGACTTCGTTCATTTTTTAACCCAAATGGGACCCTATTTTAAGGCATTGTTATTTCATCTGATAATAAAAGTCTGTTCAACCATTTGTGTGTTTCATCAGTGTTTGCATTTCTTGTTCTGTGCCATATTTTGCATTTTTCTTCAGTCTTTCTACTGAAGAATCAGTGTTGCCCAAATTGCTGCTGCTCAACTGGACATAACTCCCTATTCCTTGCTATTTAAAGTTGGTTACCTAATTCTGCTGGTGGGTAATTTTGATCAAGATTTCACAGAGTGCTAAATTTGTCTGCACAGACAATAGAATGGCAGGTTTTTCTCCCAGCCATTGCAGAGGTTTTTGATTGCTGCCTCTCAGGTGTCTGGCACAAATGGAAGTGGCACTGGTGTGTGGGACGTGCTTGTTACTTCAGGCATTAGCCTTGAACAGCACTGGGTGACTGCATGGTTTGTCGTGTCTGTTTAAGCACATTATTTCTGAAACTGCTCCTCCTCCAATCAATAAGAGACTCCATTAAATTGTATGAACATATTAAGAAAAATAAGAGATTTACTCATGGAATCTTTATTGCATTTCATTATAAACCACTGAATCTAATATACAAAGAAGATTGCTTTATTTGTAAGTGGACAAAAGAAAGATTTACTCTATGTTCCCACTAGGCAACTATCAGCAACATGCACCTTCTTCGTCTAATGTGGTTATAACGAGTAATTAGGTTTGGTAGTTCTCCTGGGAACAGCAGTTAGCTGTATTACACAGCCCCCACGAGACAAGGACATCGGGTGGATTTGTCAGGTATTGTGGTATCTGTTCTCAGCTGTTTTTTCTTGCCCTGAGGAAACTCATGAGACAGCCATATTGTGGGCAGAGAGTTCAGATGATTAGCTGTTGCTCTCCCCACCTCATCTCCAACCAGTTTCATTGCACTCGGTGGTGCCCTCTGGAAGCTCAGCAGTTAGCAGAGAACTCTGGTGGCCCTCTGTGCCTGCAGACCCGTTCGTGGCTGGTTTTTGTTGTGCAAAGTGAAGTGCCTTGGTGCCATTCACTGTTGTTTTGTACTTCATTACTATTTCAAATCCTGAGCGAACAATTTTCATTGGAGGAAAAAGGAGAGCTCAGTCCAAGGTGGTGTCCTAGAGCAAGAGCTCCCTGCTGCCTGTGTTCTTCCCTGTTAGGTGGACATCTGGCAGCTGAGTGAAGGTCTGATAAGCAAAGGGATTCCTCCATATCTGTCATGGTGTGGCTTGGGAGGGAGCATGAGGCAACATGGTGCCTTCCCACTGTCACAACCAAGAGAGTGCTGGGAATGCCCTGAGGCAGAAGGATGGCTGTCACAAGGTTTAGGTGTTATAAATGGGTGGGCTTTCATAGGCTGGTTGCATGATGTTGAGTGGTTGAAGCTATGTTAGGGTTGAGTTTTATAATTGGTTAAATCAAGCTGTAATGTTAATGTTAATCTCGTTTTAAAGTGCGCTGATGTAGGGGTGTAACACCTCCATGTAACCACTAGATGGGAGTCAGATGGGGGTGGCCAATGGGTAGAATTTTCCAGAAACTCTCTACAGAAGTGATGACATCATTCCGGATTTTAATTGGTGCATGAGTTCCCAAAATGACTGGTCAGAAAGGATCCCCTAGAACGAGCCAGTCAGAGACATGGCCAGGACCAATCAGCGCGAGGATCCAAAACGCACCAATCTGGACACAGGACAAACTTATGAGAACTCTCCTGGTGCTGTGCACGAGGTCCTCCTGTGGTGGCTGTCTGCCCGCAGAGCACCCGGTGTCGCGCGCGCCTTTCCTTGGTCTGCTTTGTCGCGTGGATCTTCGCGCTTATCTCGGGGTCCCGTTCTCAGTGTTTGCTGTTTTCTAAATAAACTAGTCTGCCTTCCAAGAGGTGACTAGCTCCCGTTTATTTCATAGGTGCCTCCAGCCTCTGATCAGGGATGGCTGTCCTGATGTTTAGGTGCCTACAGCCTCTGAGTCCGGGTAGGGTCAAGAAGTGCCTGATGAGAGTCTGTTCTGTGCCATCCTCCTGTGAATCTCTGCCAACCTAGGAATCTTGAAAACTGACCCCAGCTAGTCCAGAAGCACAGGACCAGCTGATAAAAAAGACATACAGATGAAAAAAATCCTTTCCTCCCTCTTCCTGTGCATCCGTTCAGTCAACATTGTAGTGCAGCTGTCACCCAGTAATTTTTGTGAAGTCATCAGAAGTCTTCAGATGAAAAGAATGGTATTAATAAATTACTGTGTTCCTTAGAGGAGACAAAAGGATGACAATAAAGAGGTGAAACTTTGTAGAAAGCTTGAATTACTCAATACTGAATAGAAACCGGGCATGTGATTCACTTTCGAAGAAAATGCAAAACTTACTATTTCATGATTTGGAAAACATAGTCTGCTAATCTTCTTGACTCCAAGGTTAAGCCCAACCAGCTGTGAATTTTATTGAGGTTACTTGTAAATCTTAATTTCAGTTAAATTTTTTGCAGTAATGCTGCTCTCAGTGCTGTCTGATGCTTGAAGTGACAGAGCTGGCCAGCTTTCCTGACCTGTCTGCTGCATCCTGGCACTCGTTCCTCTGCTTGCATAAACCTCCCCTCACATTCCTGCCACTCTCTATCACTGACGTGGGGGGGGGTGATTACATAGTGCAGAGGAAGACAGAGATATCACAAACTTGTTTACTTAACATCACTGCCTTTGGCTCTCCTCATGGTGATCCTTGATCCTCTGTGCCAGAAAGAGTGCCTGCTGTAAGAAGTATGCTTGTTTTTTTGGATGCTGTTTCCCTTCCAGAAGTCAGGACAGTAGGGGACCCCCTGACTCCCCCAGTCCACTGCAGGTATCTATGCCATAGAGACTCTGTGGATTTTTCAAATTGCTTTTTCCCATGACTTTGGCTCTTTGTCTTGTGATCTTTGACGAAGGCTGTTCCACAGACTTTGCTGCTCCAGTGGTTTGAGATTTGCTTCTCATTCCCAGCCAAAATTTATTATAGCTAGTTTATACCCATTTGTTCTTTTGCCAGCATTGTCCTTCAGTTTAAACAGCTTTTCTCCTTCCCTAGTGTTTACCCCCTCTGATGTATTTATAGACTACAACCATATCCCCTCTTGGCCTTTCTTTAGCGAGGCTAAACAGCCAAGTGCCTCTGGTCTCCTCTGAGAGCACAGGCTTTCCATTCCCTTATTTGGCTTAATAGCCCTGCTCCACAGCCACTGCAGACCAAAATCCCTTTTCCTCAGCATGTTTTCCTGGCCATGTACTGCAGTAATCCAGGTGAGCCCTCATATTTCCAAAACCTGCTTATTAATAGCATTGGTATTTCACCCTCCCTGAACTCAACAGATCGGTCTCAGCAGGTTCATTAGAAAGCATCACTTGTCTCCTGCAGGACACATCATATTGGTATTTTCCCGTTATCTTATGACTATGTAAGGTCTCCAGCTCTTCCTCCTGCTCCATCATTTCTAGTTAAGAGCATCAATTCTTCCTAGTGGTCCCTCAGATACTGCATTTTGCAATAAGGAATTTCATCCCTTTGCACTATTCCAGGGCTAAGATCGTCCCATTCTTCTTGTGGGGTAGTCTGGTGTCCACCTGATGGTGCCTGTCACCTTGGTGTCATTGGTAACTGCACTGCTTTGAGATTATGCATCCTGGCTATTAATGAAAATGTACAACTAAATCTATCCCAAGACTCAGCTTGGAAGAACCCTACTGAAACCACCTTCCATCTGAGATTTCTCCTTTGATTTCAATTCATGATCCTGAAAGAGGAAACATCTGCCTGACTCTCTCCAGCACGTCTCCCAGAGGAATGATTTGCTTTGATTTTACCCAAGTGGCTTTGAATTAGCCTTTCTCTATACATCTGTTCATCTATTAGAACTGAATGCTTGTGTACTGGTTGGAAAGCCAGTGCAGACAGGCTTCCTACAGGGCTTCCATATAAGGTCAGTTCTGCCAAGAAACTTCAGTTCTAACCTCTAACATTTCTACAACTTCAGTCTGAGATCTCTCTTCAGCAGCACTTGCCAATTGCGGTGCTCAAGTTGGGGTGTTAGCAGATGTGTTTTGCTCTGCTTCAGTCTCCCAGTGGGTCATGAAGCCAAATTCATGATTCAAGTGATTACACTTATTTTTCAGACTTAGTACACTTTTTTTTAATGGGAATTTGGAATGGGGTGAAAATTCTTTTGTGTTTTGGCATGTGTCTCTCATATCTTGGCCTGCAGAGGAATAGCAAAAATGATATTTGTACCCTTTACATTCAAATTGTGTGAGACTATAAATATCTTGTAGTCCTAAAACATTCCTGCTTGTTCTTCAATTAAGACTGTGAGACTTCTCCCCCAACATCTCCCTGTGAATTCTGACAAACATCTGACTCTCTTCTTGTTTGTGCTGAAGGGCTTAGAGACTTTTGGAGGAGTTGATGGTGACTTCTCACAAACCAAAGAACACAGCTACTTCTCTTTTGGGCTCAAACAGACCAACAGAGGAGAAGTTAATATTAATATTTAGCTGCCTTTTTGATGACAGGAAGATCAGTCCTTGTCCTCCTTCCCATGAGTAGTTCAGGTTTTGGATATCTCAGTGTTATCAGCTACTTTTTCTGAATATGTTGTATAAATGAGAACTGAATGAACTGAGTGAGAACTAGTTCCTTTAAAAAGAGGAGGAAAAAGAAGATGAAAGGGCCTTTGGAAATATCAAGTCAGTCTAGTTAAGTTTGTTACCTGCTTATAATTTAGCTTCTTTTTATGAACATTAGAGCATTCTCTGACCTGAAGAATAAGCTTTCACCTTTTCATATTGAGGGCTGGCTGAAAAGCCTTCGCCTAGTGCCTACATCTGAGATGTTGTAAAGTCAAGGACCAGATACTCCTGTGACACTCCAGACTTCATCTTACTTGTTTGGTGGACCAGTTATCCTGGATGCCGCTCTAAGAATAAGTGATTGGAGGATTTGTCTGCTGAGCAATCAGGTAGAAAAGGCTTTATTTTGTTATGAGGTATCATTTTCCAGCTATTTCTGCTAAAATCAAGGAACATTGCATCAAGAAGGAATTATGTAATTCAATCTGACACTCCATGTTAAGCAAACTCAGGCTGTGTTCAGCTCAAGCAATTTTGTGAAATTAGCCTCCCATATTTCTGCTTCTGCCTGACACCAACCCATAAATTTGGAATTTACTCACTCACTCTCTAGATTCCAGAGGTGGTATTGACTAGATTTCTATAGCTTGTATAGAGACAGTGAAATTTAGGTTTCTGAATCTGGAGTTTTCTGTAGGTAAGTACTGTGGAGAGTTTGATATTAAAACTATCCCCTCCTGAGCTGTTGTCAAAGGATGTATCTTGTTGAAGGTTGATTCTAGATTCAAAGCACTCAGTGTGTGCCTGCACACATGCTCTGACCCTTGCTTTGTTCAAGCAAAACTGGGGGCCATGGCTGTGAGTGCCCAGTGGTGGATCCCTTCCACCAAGGGAGCTCCCTGCTGACCTGAACCCAGCAGAGGTAACACTTTTGATGGCCTCTGCCTCTCCTGTCAGTACAGGGCACAGACTGAAGATGAGCAGAGGCAGACAGCTGGGTCCCCAGTGCGTACAGAGCTCATGGTATCTGTCAGAGAAGTCCCTGGGGGCTGCAGCCCCTACACCACCCCATGGGCTAGTGCAGAGTCACAGTGTGCAGCCAGATGCCTGGAGCCAAATTTCTCCCCTCTTTCCTCCCTTACCATGGCATCATCTCTTGCAGAGAAACCTGAGTGTAGGAAGCATCCAAACCAAAAACATAGGCAGCGGCGTGTGCCAGTCTTCAGCTGTTTAGCATCTCATAAGGAAGACTGAATTCCTTGTATCTGACAATCGAGATGCAGGCAGTCACTTTATTGACAGAATTAGTTCATATTCCAGTCCATCACGTGTACAGATAATGCACTCTGGGATTAAGCTGCTGTAGCAATACATTTCCTAACCTAATTTTAAAAGATAAAAGCTCCAGTGAAGTGAGGCTTCATGGCACACTCCACTCCATTCAATTTCCAGTCCTTCAGAAGTGCAGGCAAGAAAGCCCTCCCTCAGGTTGCTGCTCCGCGTCTCTGACCTCCTCCTCCAAAAGCAAATCTTCCAGGGAAGGAAATAGAGCAGCACTAAATCTCCCCTCCCTCTGGCTACCAGCATCTGCTGTCACTCTTCTCAGCTCGTGTGAAAGGTCACATGGAGCAGGGCTCTGAGAAGCCCTCTGAGTAAAATTAGGAGGAGTGCTGTCTTGCACCAGAAGAAGACCTACCTCCCCTTGTCCGCTTCCTCCCCTCCTCTGCAGCAGTTCCTGACCACCCTACTCTTCCAATGAGTTTCAGATATAGCCACAAGCACTGCCAGTCCAGCCCCTGCACCTTTGATCTGGAAACAGGAGTAGCTTCTGAGTACTGGTGGCACATAAGGAGCTGATTCCCACTGGCTATTGCAGCTCAGCAGCAGAAGGAGGAGGGAGAGAGCAGCTTGTGGCACAGTGATGCTGGGTAGACATCTCAGGCCTTTGTTAATGTTTTGGGGTCAGGGAGGGCTGAATGCACTGGGCATCACATGAGGTCAGACGGTGTCTGGGGATTGCTCAGTACCCACAGGCCTCCTGTGGCAGCAGTTGAGGGATAGGTATTGCAGCCAGTGAGGAAACCACAAGAGCTGAGCATTTTAGGCTGGATGGCAGCTTGCACCTCAGCAGTGCAACTGCTGAACTTGTCCATCTCTGCAGCCTGAGAGATGGGAATGGCTCTACCACAGTGTGGTCAAGCCCCAGGGAACGAGGTGGCTGCGTGTGCATGGGGCAGCTGTGCAGAGAGGCAGTCAGGTGCCCCTCAAGGCATCACAAGTCAGAATCAAGAGAATAGTTTGGGTTGGGAGGGACCCTTTAAGGTCACCTAGTCTAACCCCCAAGTCTTAACAGATCATTGATTTCCATTCATGATTGAGCTGCCTTGCACTGCTAGTGAGACCAGAGTCTCTTGGAACTTCACTGAATTAAATTTTCATCTGGCCATGCTGCAAGGATGGCATTGTTAGAAACCACAGGCATGAAGCCCATGTAATGCTGGTGGCAGTAGCTTTATTTCTCTTGGCCATGCTAGGGGAGTTTGCAAGCTCCACCAAACTTCTCCGAGCACCTGGTTGTCTTCGCATTTGAAAAGGCAGCATTTACATTGCAGGCTCCAGAAATGTACTTGGTATGTGCTAGTTTAACATAATTTTAAGCCATTGATCAGGACAAAAAGAAATCCTTGTGTTGCTGTGTTGTCTTCCTTTATGAAGGTCAAAATGTTTGATGTTCTGAACAGTGTGCTGAAAGCATCTGCAATAAGGAGACAGTGGCATCTTGTTCACTTGGAAACTCCCAGGAAAAAATGTTCATGGCTTCTATATTATCAAAATCCAAATAAATTTGTGCTGTTTGTGCTGTTTGAGGGCTTGGAGTGCGGTTCAAAGGGAAATCACACCAAAAAATGTAACATTTTCAGGCACTCATACCCTGCCCATAATTACTGCCTGCACCAAGGACTGCTACAACCTATTTACTTGCACCAGCTTCACAGCTGGCCACCAGCCAGCAGCTAAGGTTCACCCCAGTTCTAGATGTGAACCTCAGACAAGGTTTACAGGAAGCCTTCGAAAATACCAGTTGGTGGTTTCAGTAGAGTTCAGCAGCACCAGCTCCCCAGGCCTTCCTTTGCCTGCTTGTTTTTGTATCGTATTTTACCATCTGCATTTCAAAAAGGAGTGTTTGCAATTTTTTTCTGAACCGAGGTTGACATTAGGCACTAAAGTGAACAAATGCTTTTTGCCTGGATTCTTTGGCCAAAATGCACGTTGCTTACAAGTTCCCATTTAAAGCAGTTGTCACACAAGTGTGTAAAACACTCCGAAAAGCCCTTTCCTTCACTGCTGGCTCTTGCTGCAAGTGGTTCCAGTCATCCTGCACAGCTCCAGGAGCTGCTTATCATCTCTGTGCACAGCACACCCATGTTATCCCTCTCCACCTCTCTCAGCTTATCCTCCCTGTCTCTGCTGTGACTTTTATTTTATTGGGCTTTGTTTGATTAATGGCCTTGTTCTTCTCCACTTGCATGTGTCTGAGGAGCTGCAGTGCCTGGTGGGATGCAAGGTGGAATGGACTGTGGCCACAGACAGGACAGAGTTTTGGGAGGCACTGGAGGCAGTAGACCAGGCAGTAGGGTGTGACAAGGTCAGGTATTTCTGAGGAATCTGATCAGTCCTGTCAGTTCTCTCTCAGCCAAGCCAAGGAGGTCTCCAGGCTCAGTTCTGCAGGACCTTCCAGAAATGCTGCTTGTAGCTGCTGGACATCACTCTGATGTATGCAGTGATTACTTTGCTGATCTGAGGGAGGGAGACAGCTGCGTGTTAGGGGAAGATCTGGCCCATTTCCATCATGCTGCATTGTCATTTTCCACAAAAGTATTTACCAGCAGTTTCTCCAGCCCCTTGCCAAAAAAAGAGCGGTTTTTCTTCCTTCAAATAAGAGTGAAATATAGCATTTGAACTACATGCACATATTTTTATACTTGGTAGTTTCTCACAATAAATGTGCCACATGGCATAGGATGAAATTGTATTAGAGGAATCAGCACACACATCAAAGCTTTGATTGTAAACTTCCAGCTCAGAGAAGGAGATGAGCAATCTCTATGTTCAATTATAACTGTGGATATTTCCTTCTTCTTAAGCTAGTGTCTGTTACCATGGCCACAACCTTCAGAGTTTTCTGGCTATTTTAAAGTCATTACTAGGAGTGAAATAGCAGATGTTTGATTACATTCTTCTTATTCCATTCACTAGGTACAGCTGACATTTTAGAAGTCCTCAGTAAAAGAAATAAGTCATTTTTTATTGTTTATCATTTTCCTAGAGAAAAATAGCAGAAGTTAATTAATATATGCCAATATGCAGTTTGTCTACAACTTCTAAGGAGAGGTGAGGAAAGCAGTTTCTTGACATCTTAAAGACTGAGTATTAGATTGGTATTAGCAGTAGTCAGAGGGAGGTAGAAAATATAGCAGTTCTTGTCCTGGTCACTGACAACCCCAAAGGATTGAGAATGTCCTTTGAACGCTCTGATTTTCACCCAAAGAAGCACTGTTAAGCCAGAGCAATGTACTTGCACAGCACCAGCAGAGTCCTGCACGGGCCCTGCTGCCCAGGTGGTGTGACTGTCAGCACCCCCACTGTGTGCACAATCCTCTGGGATTTATCAAAACACAAGACCTCGCCAGAAACATTTTCTCCACCACATTGTGGCATTTCTGGTTTCTGAATAGAGACAATAATTACTCAGGAGATTGCTCAGCCAACAGGACTGCGGGGCACGTGGTCCCCTGGATCTCTCATGGACTGTTCATGGTATGTTCCTCTTTGCTTAGACAGTACCACTTGTATTACAGTACAGAAGATTTGTTCATTAAAGCTTCCTGGACTCAGGGTTGCCTAAGTTTAACATTTTGTCTGTAATGGTTGTGACTCTAGTATGTGATGAAAGCTTTGTCATCTCCCTCTGCACACCCCTCCCCACCAGACTCTTCTCAGGCCAAAGAAGCAACTTGATTTTAAGAAAGATCAAGTATGAGGTAGGTCCTGAATCTTACTGAGACTGGTATGTAACTTGGTTTATCCTGAGAAATGTCACAACAAGGCAGCCTCTGATGTCTGCCTGCTTCCAGGGACAAATGGCTGCTGAGCAGGGACTTTTGGGTGTTTGCCTTGAGCATGTTTGGATAGAATGACCCTACTTCTCATCCCACTCTTACCTTCAGTGTCTAAACTGATATGGCTCTGGTCCCTTGTTGTTCTGTGCCTGAGCTCTTCACCAAAGACTTGCTTGATGTACTGAAGTGTTGGGAAGGTGAATGCCCTAGAAAAGTGAATCATGAGATGTGAATTCATATCTCCATATTCAGGCTGCTCTCCCTTCCCTTCTACAGACAGGTGTTCTAGACCAATGCTGTTAAACACCCTTTTAAGTATTTTCTTGACTCAGAGCTGGTAGGTATCAGCTTCCTAATGAGTTACATTGTTTACAATGAGTTACCTGAGATTTCATTGTTTAGCTGTTGTTGCTCAGCTCCTCTGGGTGGTGGAGTTTGCTCTAGCTGGTACTGCTACTAACTTGAAGCTATTAGTGTATTAAGACAACCATAATCTCATCAACAATTATGCTGATGAGATACTCACACGGTGGAGGGAGGTCCAGAATGGGACTGGAACCCCCAATGGAAACAGAGATGCCAAAAGAGGGAATTTAGTTCAGGGTCAATGGCTGCAGAAAATCCCACAGTAAGAGATGTGTTCAGTGTCCAGCAGCTGCTCAGCATCCCTGCTGCTGTGTGATGCTTACAGAATCTCCACACACAGCTGCTGCTGGGCAGGCAGGGGAAGAGCTGGCCAGCGATGGACGTGCCTCTCAGCCACTGTGGAGAGAGTGCTGGCTGCCCAGCAGTCCCTTATCCTCCGACCATGTGAAGCTTGGCTGTCATGGTTTTGCCTTTATTTTGGGTTATGCAGTTATTTTGCTAAGTTGCAGTCTCTTGTGTTGCTGTAAAAGCTGCTGTTTTCTGTGCAGAACTAAATATGTGATTAAATATGACCCCTCTCACGTTGTGCCTACAGTACACTGTGCACTGTCCAAAACTCTCAGTTCTTTATGTTTTGTCCCATTCACCTGTTTCTCAGAGATGTCAATGTCACTTCCATGGTGGCAGTGAGTCTGGCAGATAGAAGGTTGAGCTTTGGGCTTTAGGAACTAATTCCTTCTACAGTAGTAATATAATGCTACAGATTTATCCTAAGTAACCCAGCCACCTACTCTGGCTGAGTCAGCGTAGGACAGAAAGAGTCTTCTGCCTACAGAGAAGAATAATCACCCTTGAGCAGGAAAGGAGGCAGGAGAGCATCCATTCAGAGGACAGCACATTTTTAGGCAATCCCTTACTTCAGGCGTATTTTTAGTTTGCAGTGATGGAAGAGAAGCAAGTGCCTTGCTCACAACATCTGCTTCACGCTCCATGCGTGACTGATCACATCTCCTGCTGCAGCAGCTCAGCAGAGCTGCAGTGCCAAGGTCATGTGGGGGTGCAGTGGGTTCTGTGCAAAGCAGCTGTGACAGCCGACCTCGGATCTGTCCCATCTACCACTTCTGAAGGACCCATTTGCTTCTCTCTTCAGGGCATTCACAGTTCAGTGTGGCATCCACCTCTGCACCCTGCTCCCCGCTCTGGGTTGTACTAACCTACATGGTAACCTGACCAGGGGGTGTCTTGTCTTCTCCTCTTGAAATTGTGTCCATCTAGGTAATGCTATATATATTCACATATGTTGTATATGTAGCTCATACATGTGCATATGCATATATTACATGAAAAGGTAAAGGTGAACTTTCAAATTCAGATAGTTGGAAAAGTTGAAATTTGGGTGATCTGTGCTTTTCTTTTATCTTTTAACTCTTCCAGCATGCATCTCTTTCATATAATAGGTAGATACATACTAGTGCAGTCAGCTGTGACTTTCCATTGTGCTTCATTTTTGTGACACCCCTTGGAAAGTAGTTGCAGAAATCCAAGAGTGGGGTCTCCTTGTGAATAAGGAAGATGGCTTCAAAGAGGGCGCATTTACTTACATTTCAAAGACTGCACACCCCTGAGTCTTTTATTCAGTGCATCCTCAAGTAGAGAGGGTCTTGCAAGTCGGTGGAATCTGCCCAGCATCACACCACAACCCTCCCTGCAAATAGTGTGAGTGTACAAGGGGCTTACATGCATTACTGTCCCATAAAGTGTAACTTTACCCATTTTCTTGAGTATGGTCCTCTCACTATCTCAAGAAGTACCTGGAGAGCTTTCTATTCTGAACAATCCTATCTCTGTGTCTTTCTCAGAATGAAGAAGATGCATCCTTGTTCCATGGTGATTACAATGCACCTTTCAGTAGGGTCTCAGTGTGTTTCTAGATCATCTCATCAAGGACCCATAGCTTCCTCTGTGAATGTGCTATTTTAGACATTTTTTGGTCAAATTTTAGTTAAATATGCTTCTGTTATCAGCTATCTTTGTAAATTAAAGGGATCAGAATATATAAAAGCTTTAGAGTTCCCAGATGAAGAAGTTGATGCCTCAAATGGCCATTCAATAGATACAAGAGTGATAATCTGCTGAGATAGACTCCTGCAGGAAAAAAATCAACAGAATGATGCTTTTTTATTTGAGACTACTTTCAGAGTTCACATACAGAGGCTCCTTTCTTTGAGCATCTCACACATAGTCTGAAGAAAGAATATTTTAATGATAAACCAGAGCTGTCTGATCTTCCCTGAGCGCCCTTGTTTACTCTGGGCCCACTTCAAAGCTGTGCTTAAAAGGTCTGGTATTTCTTTAATAAAGAGTAAAACTAGATTCTAGGTTAATGTATGAAATACTGGGATGTCCATGCTTGTGGCTGTCCAAGGAGAACTGAACAGCACATTCTCCTTTCAGTGTAAAGCCCCACATGCTGCCTGGTACAGAGGGCATGCAGAGGTATATCCCCAAGTTTTTGGTAGATGTTTGGACTAGGCAGGCCAGTTCTGCTTTCTGCCTTGGGGCAGAAGGAAATAAATCCCCTGCATGTGTGCATAGATGCACAACTTGAAGTTGAATATGAGCCAGCAGCGCCCTGGCAGCCGGGAGGGCCACACGTGTCCTGGGGTGCATCAGGCACAGCATCAACAGCCAGGCAAGGGAGGGGATTGTCCCACCCTGCTCTGCACTGGGCTTGGGTCCTGGGGGCAGTTTTGGGTGCCACAAAATACGAAAGATATAAAGGCATTAGAGAGCACCCAAAGGAGGGCAATGACGATGGTGAAGAGCCTTGAGGGGAAGCTGTATGAGGAGCAGATGAGATAATTTGGTCAGTTCAGGCTGGAGAAGAGGAGACTGAGGAGAAACCTCATTGCAGTTACAACTTCCTTGTGAAGCAAAGAGTGGGGGCAGGCACTGATCTCTTTGTGGTGCCCAGTGGCAGGACCCGAGGGAATGGCCTGAAGCTGTGTCAGGAGAGGTTTAGGCTGGATATCAGGAAAAGGTTCTTCACCCAGAGGGTGGCTGGGCACTGGAACAGGCTCCCCAGAGAAGTGGTCACAGCCCCAGCCTGACAGAATTCAAGAAGCACTTGGACAATGCTCTCGGGCACATGGTATGACTCCTGGGGATGGTGCTGAGCAGGGCCAGGAGCTGGACTTGATGATCCTTGAGGGTCCCTTCCAACTCAGCTTATTCTGTGATTCTCCGACTTATACCTCCTAGTTGATAAGATGATGGAAAAACTGAACATCTGCTTGTCTGCCAGGTGTGTGTTCCCATTCAGGATTGCCTTCTGCCTTTTCTTTGTGCTGTATTTCATTGTCATCAGTCAAGAATTAGAGAAGTGATCACGTGTGCATGGACATACGTGCTCATACAGTGTGAAACAGGTGCTGTCACCAGGATGGTTTAACAGTATAAGAGACTTTTAAGGGAGATGATATATTTTTATTAGATGAGTTTACATGCTGTGGAACAGCAGAATGTACGTTTAGCATATCCTGTTGAGTGTTGCAGGCTGGCATCTATATGAAGAGATCATTAAAGAATTTCTGCCTGAGCTGGAATGAGGTCACACCTGGAAATAAGTTTTTTTCCTGAGGTCTCCCACTTGGTTTCAAGTAGCTCCCCTCCTTTCCCAGTTCATCATCTGAATTCAATTGTCCCAAGAACCAAGAAGTGTCAGGTGAAGTCAGGCCTTGCCAAAGCCCCCGCGGTCTTCAAAGGGTCCCTTCCAAGATGTATGTTATCATGTATGTATCGTATCACCAGATACGATACAGATCTTCTAATGCACCATCTGCCTCCTTTAAAATGAAGGTGAGACTGCTCCATGGAGGTTAGTGACAACTTCCTTCTCCACTAATATCTCCCTCTGCTCCAAATGTGCTAATTACCCTTTTCTGTCATGCTTATAGTGCATTAACAATGATAAATTTGCAGGCCACCTGTTTCTCTCCTATGTTTATCTCAGGGCTGACTGCTTTGTGTGACCTGCTGAGGCACTTGAGGGAGTCCATTTATTTTTACCTCACTAGGTGGTCAAATAAAAGATTTGTTAAGACCCTCCTTCACAAACACAGCTTTGAGGAGCGGTATTTAACCCATCTCGTGCAATTCTGCAGTATTTAGCCTTTTCTGTCCATATCACGTGCAAAAGTTGGTGAGGACACCCATGCTCTTTGCTAGTGAGAACACCCAAGCTTTGTGCTGGTGAGGACACCCTTGCTCTGTGCTGGTGAGGATTACCTGCTGGTACTCTGCCAAGGAGCAGCACATGCAGCCTCTCGGGAGCACTAATACAGACCTTAGGTCAGAAGACAGCCCCATTACTGGATTCCCAGGTGCATAACTAAGCAGTCGGTGGAGAAGGGTACACAAAACTTGTTTAGAAAGACCTTTTCTTTTTCCTGCATGAGGAACAGGAAATACCCGAGTGGTGAGATGTGCATTATTTCACAGCAGCTCCCCGACTTTCAGCTTTTGTGTTTGAGGTGACAACAACTGTTGTGCCAAGACTCCATCGGACCATGTCACTGCCAGCATGTATCCTGAGCTCTTGGCCCATACAGGTTTGTTACCACTTGCTGGCCACATGCAACACTTCTCTGTGGCTAGCCAGCATCACAGGGCGTGTCTTGTCCTCTTGGTAGCCAGTAGTCCCTGCTGGAGGTCCTATCATGTCCATGTCCTCAACTCCTTTGGAAGGATCTGTAGATATGTGGGCATGAAGACTGCTTCCGTGTCTCTGTGAGCTAAATCAGGATTTATTCAGGGACTGGAAACTGAGGGCTCAGCATGGGACACCCCTGCCCCCATGGCAGTGGTGCACACTTGTTTCTGTGCATGTACAAAACTCAGAGTGGAGAGAACCTGTCGTTTAAGTGAAGTGCATGTAGTTGAACTTTGACTTCTGCTGCTTTGACTACAGAAGAAAACAAGGGTCTAAAAATAAGGAAATGTTTGCCTCTTGGAAATTTTCTAAGCAATTAATCTAAGAATTATTGATGTTTCTAATTTTGTCAGAAGAGGGTATCAGAAAATACCAGCTCTCTGCTGATAACTCATAAAGTGGAATGGCTTTTTAATGAAGTTGCCAGAAGAAAGGTTTGCTGCCAAAATCAAGGATATTGCTCTATCCCACTCATACTCCTTCACCAAGGAAACTTCCAAGAAAATTCTGGCTTTCTCCTGAAGTTGTTGTGTGGGATTTTTCTTTTTTTCCTTTTTTCTTTTTCTTTGTTTTTTTTTAGTGCCTGAAAACCAACTCCAAAGCCAACTTTACTGCCAATCTTTTAAAAGAAGTAAAGACAGTATATGCTAATAGGAGGTTTCACAAATCAGTATGAGATCACTGAAACCAGTTCCCATCTGATCACACATGAATGAACAATGTGTGGGTTTGAACTGTGTTCATGATATGATGATAGCTCCATCTTTCATTTAGATTGAGATCAAATTAATATTACCGAGTGCTGGGTGGTAAACTGCTGATAAGTCACTGTTTTATCATCCTGTGGAGACGAAAGTGAAAACATCCTTGTTTTAATGTAACTGAGTGATAGATTTTAAAGCACCTTGCAATGAATAGATACTGTTGCTTCATGACTGGCTCCCTTTCCTAGAACATTCATTAAAAAGCAGGGAGCCTCGTGGGGTACATCCTTCTTTGAATAAAGAAAAACAAGTAGAAAGTCAGAAGTTTTCTATGTATATTTGCATAGTTATCAATTTCTTAATCTTTCATGGAGGATTCCTTTGGTAATTCACAGGAGGATCCCTGTGTTTTTCACTGACTTAAGTGACTTTCCAGTGAATTCATTAGGAGATCAAGATCTGAGAGGTATTTGGTGGAACAGGATGTACTTTTATTATTGAATAAGTGATTTGTATGGTGATTTTATATGGCACTTTGCAAACAGTGGGCTGATTCTTCAGTGCTCATCCTGTTTCTAAGCACTGGAGTTTCCCTGGTTTTCATAACATCAGTAGCAGAGGAGAGAATTAGGAAATACTTGATGCATGAAGTGAGAGGAAGCATGGAATGTCTGAGGAGTGGGTTGGGACAGAAATTATTGGTGAAGGTCATGTGGCAGGGAGAATTGTTGAAGATATTTTAAGGACATCTTAAAAGCTATATGTAGCAAGCAGGAATAGAGAGACATTTAAAATACAAGACATTTATTTTTATAAAGCATGATACTGAGAATGCAAGAGGTTATTAAAGTGGTAAGAATGGGTCATACGAGGCATACAGAGCAAGAAAAGAAACTGGAACAAATGTCAGAGACAGAACTCTCTATCAGTGAGATTATGATTACATACATCACTGAAAGGATCTGAAATATTGGCCATCAGGTAACTGGTAAATCTTTCATTAGCCACAGGCAAAATATTGTCATTAGAGTCAGCACCTCATACTTACATGCATTTCCACTCCTTTCCGTGTCTGAAAAGTAATGCTTCCCAGGAAAAGGAATCAGATCATCAAAATCTGAATTTCTAATTGAGCATTGGTGATGATGCTGTTCAGAAACTGCTCTTAAAAGCAGCAGTGCTGGTACTCTACCATTAACACAAAAGCAGCAAGGCAAATCATGGTTGGGGAAATGGTAATAGTTTTCTATTAATTAGATACCAAATACATCTTTGCTACATATTTCTTTTGGATTATTTAACTAGAGAGAGACACAGAGATTAAGCCACAGATGGTCTTCTTCCAAGGTTTCCAAACCCTGCTGCTTCAGACATGATATATTTCATTGTTAGGATATTGTTTTGATGGTACATGGCATCAAAAATTCAAATGCTAATAGTAGGAATGGATATGTATAGGAAATGCAGAAAAAATTAAGAGAAATTATATGACATAGACTTTTTCAAAGATAATAGGAAAAGTAAGAAAGATGGTGTTTATTTTAGGGAGCTAAGGGATAGCAGTGAAAAGTAAGAGGTAAGGGAAAAAGATAAATAAAATATAAGAAAGGACAAAGTTTTATATACTAACGCAATAAATAAAAGTCCTAGAAAATGGAAAATGGGGAAAGGCACTAAAACTCACATATAAGAAATCTCAGAGAAGCTGACATCTTGAGAACAGCAAAGAGGCAAAAGAAGACAGGCCTAAAAATGTAACAGGATCAGCTTTTCTGTTTATTTACAGTCACTAGGAAGTGGTGAATAGTGACATTTTATTCCATGTTGGATAAAATCTGGTTTTCCTAAGGTTAAACTTCGGAAAAAAGATTTCTGGTTCTGCCACTTCTACTTTTCTACAACAGTAATACAAATTGTTTGTTGTTCACATGAGAAAAAACAGTTCGTTTGTTTGAAGACAATTATCTGATGGACTTTGTTTACTTCCTCAGAGGATGTTAGTAGCGAAGGAAGAAGTGCTGTTAACACTTTCTTTTGTGAAGGAGTTCATCTTAGTTGAATTTACTGAAAATTTTTAGTGATGGCAGAAAAGTTTTTGGTCTGATAATTCATATTTTTCTGTCTAGATTTCATCCTGGGTTTTATACAGTGTTTCTCGTTGCAATTTATGCAGTGCTATAAACTTGTAAAAAATTTTTGTTGAATTCACGCAAACAGTTTTTTACTGCACTCTGTATAATGACTGTATGATACATGGAATTTCAAAGGTTCCTTTGTAAACCAGTATTGTCTGTATGAGTGTCTGCTACCTACACTTAATATTGAGAGCTGCTAGGGTTTTGTTTATTGATAACAAGCAATAGTAAGAACGTCAGGATTATACAAGCATTTGTTTACGCGTGTGTGAGAGACAGACAGAGAAGCATGGCAAATTGTTTTTGCACTTAATTTGTCAAATGTTTTTCTATGCCTCTTAAGGGAGTTTGCTTACCGACCTTTACCATGTTGTTCAAACTCCCAAATTCATTCCTGTTGAGTAATTTCTAAAATCAGGCAGCACACTGTGTTATGCATGAAATAACAGTTGGGTAAGACACGGGTCTGTGTTTTTCACGGTGGGCTGTCAGGACTGGATGTCATTCTGACTTTCAAAGCAAATACAAATCAAAATCTTCTTCCAGTAACTTTATAGATTATATCCAAGCTAAGTTTTTTCAGGTGTGTACACAAATGGTGCTCAGAGGGAACAGAATCTCCACATTAAACGCCTGTTGTACACCCTCAGATCCAGCCTCCCCAGGTCAGCTGTCCATGTAGAGTGTGGAGAAGGAGGTACTATAAGGTGGCTTGAGTAATCATCAGATTTTTAGGGAAAAGCAGAGATACCATCATCACCAATGGTAACCACGTCCTTGTCCACGAAAGCTTTCCAGGGGGCACAGCAAAGCACCTGAACTGGGGTTCATGGCTGAGCTTCACAAGCTGACTGTATTGCTGGACCAGCCTGGGGGCAATTATCTGGTTTTCCTGTACCTTATCTGCAGCATGAAGATTGTATGTGAAGACAGAGAAGAGGTCTTAGGAAAAAAACAGCAAAGGCATTGTCTTAAAACAAAATTAAAATATTACTTTCTTTCATTTGTGCTAAAATCCTTCATGTCAACATATCTTCTCAAATAGAATTCATATTGTGACTCATCTGGGTGAAGGTAACTTTTGAAATAAAACATATTTATTTTACTCTTAATGTTCAAAAATAGGCATTTATCATGGAGCAAATATTCTATTTAAATTATCAATTTAAAACCTTTGTGAAATGGAAGCAGCTTACTGCGCTGCAATTTGGGAATTACGAGTTCCTTTTGAAATGTAGGAGCTGTAGGCTGTGCCATATGTCACTGGGAGGATGTTTTCTCATATATTCACAGGAAAATCTTGGATTTGAGTGATGAATTCCGTGAACTTGGCAATAGAGCATGAGGAATAAAATAGAAGTGGCTAGCCTCAAACTCCCTAGACAAGTAGAAGCTAGAAACTTGCCATATGTCATTGACTTCCATGAGCAATGCTGAACAGCAGAATATCACCCAGTCTTGCAGCATTAAATACTGCCCTAAGTCATTAATACAAAGCAGATGGCTTTGTTGTTGATTAGAGCTGGTTAGTATCTGAAATTCCCATTCCAAAGGAAATTCTGACATTTGTATTTATTTTCACTGCCTATTGGAACAAAATATCAAAATTTCCCAGTGGGATGGATATTAAAAATGATCTGGAAACACCAAGTTATTTCACTTCATTGGCATTGAATTGTTTTCGCAATAATACCAAACCAGTGTAATTATAAAATTAATCAAATATTAATGCCAAAACAAAATGAATAAACATATAAAGTAACACTGGAACTTTTTTGCCATGTTAAAAGGAAAAGATTAAATTGAAATTATAAATTCTGACATTTTTGCAGAATTTGTTTTCGTGAATGTGACAAAACATTTTGATTTCAGCTAAGCTGCATTACCTAATGGAAATGCATTCTACTGAAAAAATGTTCACCCAGTGCTGTTTGTCCAGGGCCAGTAATGTACAGGATCGTCCTGCAAATTCAAGGATGTAAAAATTCTGCAAAATAAGACATGCACAAAGAGAAAATTAACACAAAATCAAAAAAAAATTAACAAAAACAAAAAAAGCAGAACATCTTTGAAGACTGCTTTAAAAATTCCTACAACTCCCACGAAATTCATTTAGTCATCTAGATCTCTCTTACATTAGGTCTCTTTGGTTCAGGCACACTCAAGAGTGCTAAGTCCTGGACAAATCATCCCTGGAATGAACCTTCATATTTATGAACTTGTAAACTGTGGCATTATCTTAGTGCATCTTGTTTCCACCTCCTTAGCAAAATTCTGGTCCTGACTGCCAGAACCTCCCACTCCCAGTCTCCAGTTGCCTACTTTCCTGGAGGAAGTTCCAATAGCTCTCTTCAATATGGAACAAAAACTCAGTTATTCTCCAGGTAGGAACCTCCACAATCATTCCTTTCCCTATCATAAGAACATGTTTAACAATATCTGGTTTGCCAGCTAATGGCTCCATTTTTTCCAGTATCATGATTTCATTTTTTTTTTCTGTCAACACCAAGTCTCTGCTGTGGGATAGGAGACCATCTGTTAACATTTTTTTTAAGGGCAGTCTAAGCACAAATGTCACTCCTTTGGAGTCACATGCTATTTATTTACAAAGATAAAAAAATCAATATCATGAATTCACATCAGCTTCTCGTCTTACTTTGTGCAACAGTAGCTTTCTGCTTCTCTAGTTTCCACTGCCGTCCACCAAGGTATTGCATATAAGATTACATAAAAGGACCAGACAAGATGTAGGACAGATTAGAAACCTGATGAAGTTGCTGCTGGATGAGTTTGATGACTGGTGTGCTCAGGTGCACTGGGGAAGATTATGTTACTACTGGTGAGTGCCCTGCACAAAGGAGAGAAGCCCTACGGAAGAAAGGAGAATAAACCAGGTCTGACGTGGCCGGACATGTGAGTACCAGGATAAAGACAGACAGCAGTGACGCAGGTGTGTAGGAAGGGTGGCTTAACTAAAGCACTCAGGCCCTTGTTAGGTACCAAAATCAGTGGTGCTACTTTCTGGCAGGTCTCAGTTTACTGGATGCAGATGCTTCCTGAGAAACTACCTGTTGCACAGGTGCCCAGAGGGAAGGCATGGTTTGTTTGAGAAGCACGAGTTTAAGTGTGGGTGCTGGGCACTTGGAAAAATGTGACCTTGAGCATTTTAGGAAATGTGGCCCAGACAGGTATTGTTAACCAAAGAGACTTTAGGCTCACAAGTTGCTTAATAGGAGACACAGTAACTGCAGAAAATTTCCGTCATTCGGATCTTGATATATGGTCTTCTTTTGAAAGAATGTAGATAGATGAAGTCACCTGCAGATGGAACAGGTGAGAGATTTTGCCAACTCGCCTGCTGTCGGCTTAACACCCGTGTTTATAAATACTGCAGATGTCCTGTGCTTAGTGAAACAGCTGAATGCAGTACAATCTGGGAAGGCAGCCTCCTGAGGGTGGATGTTCTAATGCAGTGTTAGCGAAGTCTCTCTTGCCCTTTGCCGTACAATATTAGGCAAAGGCAAACATACTTTTACAAAAATACTATTTCCATAGAGTTTTAAGAAATCAAATACATAAATATATATCTAATTCCAGAAAGAGTCATCTGAAGTCTGCCAAGACAAAGAGTTAGTTATTTTAAAGACCTTAGATGGTTCTATCCAGGGTTAATGAGCAAAATGTTGTGGTTTTTTCTTACACAGCGTATGGTAAAGTGTTTTTTCTCAACTTCACAAATGAATGATTATGAACCGAAAAAGCATGTGAATATTGGCATGGTTTTTATTGTTGTGAGTTCTAAAAGAATTAGGAAAAAATGAAATTAAATAGCAAGACCTTTTCTGAGTGTAAGAGGAGGGATAAACAAATCTGTATGAGTTCTTCCTCTTTTGTCTGGTTTCTCGTTTTTTTTTTCTCATTTCTCATTAAGGAAGAAAAGGTTACTTCCAAGCCATTGTGAGTGGGTGAAGCCTTTGCTGGCCCTGGGGAATGACTGTCCAAAGCTTACTGCATCATTTTTTGCACTGCTCATAGGGGGTGGCAGCACTTCCCAAAGGGATTCCAGACAAAGCCCAGGACACTGAGAAAGGGTGAAGTGCTAGATACCCCACCACGTGTGTAGGGGAGCCCACATTTACACCATCTTACACTTTGGAGGGTCGCTGTAGGATTTGGGAACGTGGATTGCTTTATATGGTATCTCCAGCAGCCCCTTTTCCGTGTGTTTTCACTGCCTGTCTACTCTGCCTGAGGTTACACCTTAACTGAGCAGACAACCTTCCTAAAGATGCTTAGGTGTGCTGTGTCTGAAGCAGCAGAGGTTTTGTACAGAATGGGAGAGCTCCATCTCCCATCTGTGACAGCCAGCCTGCTGATGCAGCAGCAGCAAGTACCTGATTGCCAGGAGGGTAAGGACAGAGCTGACTGCCCCGTGCAATCACAGGCAATGCTTTGGAAACAGAGACCTTTTCGGGAAGCCCCAGTGATGCTGAAGGCGATGCAAAGATGAGGGGTGTGAACATCAACCCTTTCACTGCTTGAGACTGAAACACTGCATATTGGTCTCAAAACAGCTCCAGCTGGGACTGTGGGCGTTGTCGAGAGTAACATGATAAGCACTAGGCTGTTATTTAGTTAACCCACTGGTGCTGAAGACCCCAGCAGTAATATACTAACATTTACTGGCAGGGCACTGCCTTTCTGCTGCATCCCCCTCCTCCACCCTCACACCAGCCCTCGCTGCTAAAATGCACAAAGGAATTATGGTAAAGAGAAACAGGAGACAAAGTGAAACAGCTGTATCATTTCTCTGCCAGGGCAAATCTGAAGGGAGAAGAGCCTGGGCTTTTGATGTTATCCATAAGCACCTCCAAGTTTGAAACATGTGAACTCTGTGCGGCTGCTCCTGCTTGGACTGGCCGCCTCAACCAAAACACAGAGTTATAAAGGATTTGCTTTTGTTTCTTGTTTTTAATTCCTTCTGGGGTAGCAGGAAAGCACAGAACAAACACTGTCAAAGGAGAAATTAGGGGCACCTTTGGTAGGGGAAGGATCCCCAGTAAGGGGCTAGAGAAACAGGAAGGTGACACTAAACAAAACAGGAACTTAGAGCAGTGAAAATGTCAGGATCCTGGAATCATACTCAGATCCTAATATAAAATGAGTGAATATTGTGATGAACAGGTTTGGAAGTACCTGTAGGCAGCTGGATGGCACATGACCTATCTTCCTTCTGTTGATAAATAAAGCATAAATACTGAATGATGACTCCATCCTACACCTCTTCCTTGGGTTTTTTCCTCTTAATTTATTCATTAGTCTTCATTCCTCTTCTTTGATGTCAGCTATAGTTTTAGCTAGACATATTTGGGCACTTGTTTTACTGCACTGCAAATCTATTTACTGCTGTTCCTTTTGAATATTAATAAGAGAATGTCAGATTTTTTTATCATCTTGCTCATGAATTTCATCTGGGTTTTGCTCTTTGCCAATATAAAGAGATAAATGGAGGGTGGCAAGGCTCAAAATTTTATTCTGCATATATTTATTTTTTTACTAAGTCCCTGTGTGGTTTTTAATAAATTTGGTTTTCTTTCAAAAATACGTTCCAAGATGCTGTTAAAAAAAATTAAGCAAAACCCTTTCTTGGCAAGCATCTCCACACTGGTTACTCAAATGAACGTGTGAAAACAAACTAGAAATGGCCAGAAGGAAGTAAATTGGTGCTTCCAAGAGCCTGGGGGGTTGTTTTCTGTGGGATGGAAATAAAAACAAAATCTCTTGACCAGGTAGCGCTTACACTTCACGGCAGGAGACTAAAACCAGAGAAGTTATTCTTCCCAGCTGTAACTATTCACCATGTCCCACCAGCAGGATCCTGCACTGGCACTGGAGTTTCCAGTGGAACAGTGGAGAGCGGTGCTGGAGGTGGCTCTGAGGCTGTGAATCAGGAGCTCAGGGATTGATCACAGAGTCTCCTGGGCTGGAGCACATCAGAGATCAACATGTCCCTGCCTTGCTCACCAAGTCTCACTGGAGAGCTCCAAGATCACAGACAGTGCTTTGCCCACGTTTACTGTTGGGTTTGCATTCATGATGAGGCCATGGCAACATTGGTGTTCCAGCCACAGGGAAGCAGAATACAGAGATGGGGAGGGAATGTATCATTTGAGATAGCTGTTGCTTTGAACTGTCTCACTGCATAGCTCGTACAGCAGTTAGCAGTATCACAGCCCAAAGGAATAACTGACCTTATGAAAGAAACTTGGCTTTTATACCAGATTGTGTTCACCGAGCCTTTGACTTTTTTAAATGCACATAACTTCCCCCATTCTGTAAGGGCATGGACAAAGATGAACCAGAGCTGCATTTGGCAGCATGTGTGTGCTGGATCACAAATAACAACAGCGTTTGCAGAGACTGACACATTGTGGTGAACTGGTATTTGGTATCTGAAGCTTTACCAAGCAGTGAGAACAGCTGGCAGAGGGGAGGGAAAAGAATAGTTCTAATGTGGTGAAGTTTGGTAACAGGGCAAAATTTTGCCCTGGAAGCCCTTGGGACACATCCCCACCAAGGTGTCATGCTCTGAGATGTCCTGCAGTCTCCCCTTGATATCCCTCCACTTGTTTGCAGGGTAGGGGGATGTCGCACTGCAAGGTTTGGTCAACCCGAGGTTTGGTCAACCAGGGCAGAGCAGCACCTCTTCTCTGAGCTTGTGACAGGGCTGAGCCACACAGTGACAGGCAGAGAAAGAGCTGGTAGGGGTGGGAGAAAGTGATGGCAGAGGAATTTAGCTTGCCAAAGCCCTCTCTGCTGCGCTGCGGAGGCTGGTATGCAGTGACAAGAGAAGACTGCTCGTGGGTAGGACATGAAAGAAAGTGAGATCCCTGCCATTTCCAGATGTGCAGACAGCTTGAGAGATAGCTGGTGTATATGAGTCCACTTGTCACACATCCCAGTTTTCAGTATTGATCTGACAGGAGGAAGAACCACAGCGGTGATGGTGAGTGGAGAATCATACTCGTACCTCAGAGTGGCATTGCCACAGGGGACTGACTCATGCTGGAGCACTGCTTTCTCACCACTGTCAGGTAGCAGAGCTGGCTCAGAGTGATGCTGTTGTCCTGCTCAGCCTTTAGTTCATTCCAGCAGTCATCAGAAGCTTGTGCAGCTGCTTGGCGGAGATTGCATGATTGCTAGTCTCGGGAAAATTATCAAATTATGTGTTAGAAATATTGAAGGCAGCATTGCACGCACAAGTGGATTATTTCTTGGAAACAGGTCAAACTGTGTGTTGGAAATCAAGAAACAGAAGTTTCTGAAGACAAAAATCACAAAATGGAAATTTCATTGCTTCTTTCTGAAAAGTTTTCTGCTTTCATTTTTGCAGAGCTGGTGACTGTAGCCAAGCCTATGGTGTGATGAACCTTGCTGTTCCCACTGGAAACAGATCAGGCAGGACTTGTTTTCAAACTTATTCTTTAGACCTTTGAGGTGGTTTGTACCCTGTTAGCAATAAAGTACCCAATAGCCTAAAATTTCCATTTTTAGAGCAAGCCTTCGCTGGACAAATGCCCCTTTCTCATAATACTTTTTCCCAGCACTGGACTTCACCTCAGATTTAAGCCTAAATGAAAATTTAGGAGTCTTGTTGTCTTTGGCAGACTGAGCTCAATTAAAAAAAAAAAAAAAAGGAGGTTTTCTTTATATGATGGGTGTCAAGTTTGAAGAGTAAAAGCACTGTTAGAAACGTGTTGTTAGAACTTGCTTATAGTAGCAAACCTTCAACAGAAAATAAGAAAACATTTATTTCTTTTAAGGAAATACGTTTAGATGTTTGCATGGCGTGTTTGTTCGCACTGCTTTGCGCTCGCTGCAGTGGGTTGCCCGCGTGCTCCTGGCTGCTGCAGCTTTCCAGCTCCTGCAAGGCTGTTGCTTAAGCAGGCAGCGTTTGCCTTGCTCTGAGGTTTCAGACTGAGGCAACAACTGTGTGTGAGCAGCAGCAGGCTGCTGGCGAGGAGACACGTGGTAGCGCAGGTGTTGGCTGCCCCCCTGCCCAGTCAGAGCTCCCTGTGAGAGGGGCAGGCTGTAGCAGCAGCGCTGTCCTGGCTGCACACAGCACATCTGCTGCGCCCTCAGTGCAGCGTCACTTTCTGCTTCCCTGAATTGTCACGGGCCAGCTGTCTGTCAGACAACTCCGTTGTCTTCATCTTAAAAACCCCACACATGGACCTGAACAGAGGAATTTTAAGTATTTCCTTTAAGGAGCATCGCCTGTGACATTTCCTCCAATAATCAGTGACCAGGGATTCTTTCCATAGCAACTGCGCAGCAGTGACGCTTTACTTCCTGATATTCTGTAGCTGTTGGCTGAAATGGCATCAACCTTTCAAGCTGTAAACACATCACATTCTTCTACCAGACAATATTGCTTTAAGCATTAAGACCTTAAATATTTTAATATGTTGTTCTATATAGCAACTCATTCATATATATTATATCCAACACCATTGTATCAGAGGAAGAAATTGTAGAAATGCAATTAAATATATTCATTAACCACCTAATTTGTCTTTCTTTTTGTACACCTACAATATCCATTTCTCAGTGTTGTCAATATTTTACTTTGCCATTGTGATTGCTGTTCACTACTTACTCGCTATATTTTGAACTTCTAATCATTTATTAGAAATTTGAGATCTACAGGAATGATAAAGTGTGAAAGAATGCCTGAAATCAGTTTCAATTTTATTTTGTTCTCTGCCTTTATTGCTGTCCTTGTTGGCTGACATTCTCTTAGCTCACTGCACTCTGCCCCTAATCTAATCTATTGTGAAGAGTCAGGCAACAGTCTATGAAGTGATGGTAAGGATCTTCAAGTGTCTTCAATTTTCTGTACTTGGACTGCAAAAGCGTTTTCATCTGTTGCTGATAGATAGAATAGGCACGATAAATCTCATTGTTACAGTTCCTAGAACACCACCTATTAAAAAGGAAGAATCTGGAGGGCAAAGAACGTGATAAAAATTCATCACAAGTGGACTCAGGAACAATGCTACTGGTTTTTGACTGCGTCACCTGGCATCACAACAGCCGTGGATTTCAGCCTTGTACTGCAAGTCACATATGGTTGTCTCTGCCTTTCTGCCTGGAGAGCACAGATTTTTCTGGTTGTGATGTTCTGCAAGGCAGTGCACTCTACACTTCTGTGGTTTTTATTATTTGGTGAAAATATGTTGTACCTACAACACTGAGCAGCTATAAAGGCTTTATGTTTTAGAGTGAAATACAGTCTTATTGGCCACCTCTTGAAGGGCACTGCCTTCATCTTACCTCACTATTTCATTTTTCAGAAGATGCCGGACTAGAAATGTACGAGCTGAGTTTTCAATTTTCAAATGTTTGAGTTAATAAAAAGCAGGAGGGGATTATATGGCTAATTCTACCTCATTCCCACCACAGCTGGCTTGCACCTTAGTCAGCAACCTTCCCTCCCTACTCTATGGTCGGGAAAGCATACTGCCCCGGCGCTGTGGAAAAGCTGCCAGCCAGGGATGTGGGCAGCTGCTCCCTACTCTGGAGATTTTACTGGGGGTTTTGTGTTAAACTGGTGCCACTATAAACCGAGCCTGGCCACTTCCATTGTCCAGTTGCTCTTCCACCCCACTGGCAGACCCTGATCGAGTTGTTTTGCCTGACATAAAGCCCTCTGGCTGCCCTAATGTGATCCGTTCACTCAGCTAATTCCCAGGTTGTTTATTATGGGCCCGGTCCAACACCCGTGGAAGGCAACACAACAGTCAGCTGCCTCGGCAGCTGTTGGACCAGGCCTATGAAACAAGGACTTTTTTGCTATTTTCAGGACATTAAGAGCTTGGATTACTTAAAAACTGTACGGCACGTTTTGATCAGGATGAAAAGACAAAAGGCAGTAGAAAAAGTTGCCTTTGAGGTGGCATCTTCCACTTTTCAGGTGTTTTGGAGACACTTTGGAGGAAAAGATATTGTTTGGTCAGCATAGTCAACCAAGCCCTTGAAATGGTCAGGAGATGGACAGGCCCTCATGGGGCAGGATTCTTTACCCTTCCCAGCCTCCTGTCTGTGGACAGGGGAGCCTGTTCTCCATGAAAAGTGTAGGCAACATGTTCAGACAGGACATACAGTTACCAAACAGCCATCAGTGGATCCTGGAGACACAGGTGAATCTAGGATGGAACCCATAGTTTTTTACACTTGAGAAATACAGCTTTTTGGTCATTCTGGTCCAAGAACACAGGAAATTAAGGAATCAGTCCTCTAGCTGCCTTGGGAAGCTCAAATTCCTTGGGGAGAAGGGGAGCTTCCCACAAGAATAATATAGCATCAGCCTAGGGGAACCTCAATTTCTTCTTCCCAATGCCAAACAGAAGAGACATTAGCTTCAAATTTCTCAGTAACTGCTTCTGTCATGTATCAATACTGTATTATTCTTCATTTTTTAAAAGTAATATCTTGTTTAAGAAAGGACATTTTATTGAATGCTCTTTAGCCATTCCAGTCATCGTTATTAAATCCATCTCTGGGCCGGAGACTCCATTCTGACAACAGTGTGAGTCATGTTTAATTTATTTTGCAATTCTACTTTACTTATCCATACATCACATCTTAGTTGTGACTGTCATTTGCATGACAAGTTCTCAGGCAGGTTTCTGTCAATAGAGAAGGGCTTCCCACAAATCAGTATAATGTTAAGGTTCCAGTAAAACTGATGTTGTCTTGTGGAGCCAACTCACTCAGACCCCAAAACTTAAAACCCAAAGGCATCACTCATTAGCAAATCTGCTGCACAATGTGATATGTAGCAACTTGCCTTAAATGAAATATAATTAAAGTGATTTAATAGAGACTATATCCAGTAATACTTCTTAATGGTTAATGTAAGGGAAATGAATTTCCAATTTCATTGTCTAGGTATTTTTTTTTTCTCCTTTCTTCTTTCTTTTTTTTTTTGAAGAGGTTTCTTCAAAGAGCTATGACCACCCACATTACTATTACTTAGTAATAGATGCAGGTTTTGGCTACAAGGAAGATTAAAAAACACAGTAATAGTTTGAGGTGGGGGAATCCACCGTTGATAAAATCTCTTCAGATTTTATCTTCATTTTGAAGTAAAATAGGAGTTGGTCCATGCCAAACAAAAGAGGCAATTTCTGGGTTGCTTTCTGGTTATAAATCTGGTTAGATGTATGTAGAAGGGCTTTGGAATTAATGGTTTCAGTGTACACTGCAGTTGCACCTTGATCCCATTTTGGAACAAGACCAAGGGAACACAGGCCTTCGTGCCAGTCTGGTTTCCACAAGACGTACAAAAATTGCTTCTCATTAGGCCAGGTCCTCAGGACAGTTGGGTGACAGGGCTGGAGGGTGTGCTGCAACACACAGCTGCTGGTCACATCCATTGCTCACCTCGTGATTTCAAGGGCAAAATAGGATGGCAATAAATACAATGTAATTACAGCTCTCCAGACTGTCAAAAGGCAATGTAATCGACATGTAGATTAAGTTTATTAATTTTTTTAGAGTATACATGTAGTACTGGACATTGTCCAAGGTTTCAGTTGATTCCCAAGAGTGAACTATCACCAGAAAACTCATAATACAGCATACTGTTCTTCAACAGCCTCCAAGCTGATCAGTATCAATAATTAATAATAATTCATATGTGGGTTTTTTTGCTCTGCAGGTAATATTTTAACTCCAATATGGGAAAGCAAAACAGCAAACTACGCCCTGAAGTCATGCAAGATTTGCTAGAAAGTACAGACTTTACAGAACATGAGATCCAGGAGTGGTACAAAGGCTTCTTGAGAGACTGTCCAAGTGGACATTTATCTATGGAGGAGTTTAAAAAAATATATGGAAACTTTTTCCCTTACGGGGACGCTTCTAAGTTTGCAGAACACGTATTCCGCACTTTTGACGCCAATGGAGACGGAACAATAGATTTCAGAGAATTCATCATAGCCTTGAGTGTAACGTCGAGAGGAAAACTGGAGCAAAAGCTGAAGTGGGCGTTCAGTATGTACGACCTTGACGGGAACGGCTACATCAGTAAGTCAGAGATGCTGGAAATCGTGCAGGTATGTGCTGCTCAGAGGCACCTCTGGGCTCCCTCCTTCAGAGCAAATTGTGAAGCAATGTTGCACTGAGACACTGAATGAAAAACTGGCAGCATTGGTTTATGATCTTCTATAACTGCTTGGGTATAAAATGCTATTTCATTTGGCAAAGATCGTGTCAGAGTTCAAACTGCAGCATTTAATATCCACTGCAAGTTCTTCCTGAGCAGCAAGCTGCATGGATATTTCTTCCCTGGGAGCTCTTTTGGGCTGTAGCACAGTGACTAACCTGCTGATAAATGTGATTGTCTAACCCTGTCAATTAATTATGATTAATTACAGTTGAACCAAGTAGGTATATTAGAACAACCAGGCAGTGTACTTTCAAGGAAGGCAGGCTCCCTGCACAGTAAGAAGCAAATCTACTTTGAAATAATGTTACTATGAAGAACCAGCTCCCACATTATAAAGGTGTTTTGTCTGCCTAATTCCAGTGAGGTCTGCATTATTAGAATCATACTAGCTGTCTTCATACTAAGTTGCCAGTATAGATAAACCTTATCTGGGTGGATGATGATTCCATACATAGCTTCTGTGGTTGTGTTTTTGTGTGGTGTGAGTCCCACATCACTTTGGCTTTCTCCAACATGTTTTTGCCCTTGAGGCACATCACTCTGCTGAAAGATTTAAAACATTTTTTATATGGCAGTGTATTTACACAGCTTGAATCTGTGTAATGCAGCACTGTTTGGGGAAAAAAAAAAAAAAAAGCCTGTTATCAAGATCCTTTCCTTTCCCTGGAAATTCTGAAGTGCTGACAATGTACTGTATAATTCAGTTATATTTGGGCTGAAACAGTGGCCAATACCAGCACTTGTGCCGCTTCAGCAAGACCAGATCCAAAGCTCAGCTGCAAATCTAGAGCTTCTGTGTCATCTTTCACTTAGTCTGTTTTGTGTTCCTGTGCCTGAGCTGAGGAGCAGGACCTCCCTGTCTCTGTGCCGTGACAAACCCCATGGAATATTTGCATTAGGAGATCCTCCGTTCCTTACAAATCTTCCTCTCCCCCAGGCAGGGTAAACAGCCTGTCAATTATTGTTTTTCTGGCTGTATTTCTCCTCATGAAAAACCGAAAAGAATCCTGAAAGAACTAGTTTGGGGAACACAAGGAGCCCGAGGAGCCCGGGAAGGCGCCGTGCCGAGAGGCAGCACAAGCCCCACAGGCGAGGAGATTTACTACCAGGGAGAACAAGGCCACAGATTTGTTCGTGTCGAATGAAATGAAAACATTGGTGGCTGGATTTTCTGCAGTGAGCCAAACGAGGACCAGCAAAGCCGGAAGCTTTTTCTGGTTACCCCAGATCTGCTTGCCAGCAAGTTTAGAGGCCAAAATGCTCTGCCTCTTCTTTGTATTCACATCAGTACCAAATCATAGCATTGTCCTTTACAACCGTGATGCCATCATCAAACAAAATTGCAGCTTGGGGGTCAGCATAGGGCGACATTCTGCCAACGTGTGTATCCAGCCCCGAGCAGCACTCTGGGTGCGCGCAGCCCTCAGCCCGGCTCTCCAACCATCCCACTGCACTTCTTGGGAGGTTTGGCTCTCTCCTCCTTTCAGACTGAATGTGAAACTCAACTGCGTGATGCTTATAATCTCACCTCATTTTGAGGGACCCAATTTTGAGGGACTACACAAAAAGCAATTACGGGAGTGAATAGCCTGAAGAACAGTTATTTCTGTACCGTGGACTATCAGCGATTTGCCAATCAGGAAAGCTGCCCTTTCTGTGATGGAGCTTCCCATAAGGCAGTGTGCCTGTAGATCTCACCCTGTTCTCTTCTTTCAGGCTTTTTTGGATGCATTGATCTCCCTGTATTGCACTGGTCGCCCATAGCTCCTCCCAGTGGGATGGGATTTGTTGTGTAGTCTCTGGAAATATGTTAATCTGAAACTGAAGTAGATGAGCATATTTTCTTGCTTTGTTGAGAGATTCCTTTGATGCAGAGTGATTAGATACAAAAACCCAGCAAACAACTATCACTTTCATTTATGAAAGTTGATTATTCTTTCATATGGAATGACAGGATTCTGTATAAAGTGCCTTCCTGGGGCGCCTCAGCCGTCACAATTTTTCTGAGAGTGAAAACCAGAACTCTGACAGATCTCTGATATATGTCTTAAAGGAACCTGTTGCAAGTCTCTTATCTAACATACATTTGCAGATTGATAGAGCAGGATTATGTTGTTATTGGGATTTTTGCCTGAGACAAGACATCAAAATGAATGCTAAAAGAAACACCTTCAGTGTAAAAGTCTTAATTTCACAGAAAAATACTGTCCCTGTTAGTGTGGGATTACGGTATTTGAAATAGCACAGGGACAAGGCACACTTTTCTTTCTTTTCAGTCTGCTTTTCTCTGTGCTTTGAAAGCCCTCTCTCTGCAGTGATTTTCACTGTTATGTTGATGCTTCCTTGCATTTCCTTTCCATTGCTCCAGCCCAATCGAGCAGCGCTGCAGGCAATGCAGGCTCTGCACTCTTGCTCAGCGTTGCATTAAGGAGACTGAGGTAACAGTAGCAGCAGCAGCAGCAGCACAGGAACGGCAGAACCGCTGGTTAAGATGTCCCACAGGAGCCCTCTGACTGGCCAGCTGCCAAGGAGATGCACCTGAATGGTCCATAACAGCTTTCTAAGGCCTGTTTTCTTTGCAAAGTGATGTGCTGGATGGCAGAGCACCTGCATTCCTTTAAGCTCTGTACACCATCATGCTCTTAACCATGCAGGCACATGGTGCAGATTCACCGTGGCCATCCGTGAGCATCCCTAGGCCAGCTGCCAAACAGCCCTGCCTGGAGATCCACATGGAGCCAACTGCACAGTTTGGAAGTTAAAGGACTTTAGTGGTGGGCTGGCAGTTGTAGAGCCTCAAAAAAGGAGGTCCATGGGATACTGCTGCACTTACCAGGCGTAGCACATCTGCAGACTACTGCGGGAAGACGCTTCACAGCCTGCCCTCTTGACAGACCTTGTCACAGTTCCTCTCAGATTCATGTCTCAGGCTTTTCATGTCTCCCATATGTTTACCTATAATCTAAATAGCCCAGTCCACTCAAAAATAGCTGCAAACCAGTTAGAAGATTTGTTCCCCTTGCTGAAACAGGACATATTTGGCTAGTCTCTTAAAATAAGAGTTCAAATGAGAGATGGAAACCTTGTCCTAAGGATCCATTTTTTCACTCTATGGACTCAGAAGGCATTTTAAGAATACTGTGCAAAGACAATAATAACACTTTCCATTTAATAAAAACAGAGTACACACGTTTCACTTGCTAGGACAGCTTATTTGCAAGCCAGGAAGAAACAGAAGCTGGTATGGGAAGAAGCAAAAGCTGATATGGCTCTATAAAGACAGTGTCAAAAATCTCCATGAGACTGAGAGGAAAACAATTTTTTTCAGGCCCATCATTCACCTCATGAGACTTTTAGCCATCAGAATTTATTTCAACAGAGTAAAAAGGATTGACTGAAAATTTGTGCTGTCATTGCTGTGGCCATCACCATAATGAGCTTTTTGGCAATTTGCAAAGTATACCAGGAAAATGCAGCTCTCACCAAGGCTTCTGGTCTGAGTGCAGCAGTGGCAGCCAGCAACTGGGAGCAAAACCTATGTGAATGGGCAAAGGGATGAGATTTGCCCTAAAATCACCCATTGCTGCTCATCCACATGCAGCTGGAAAATCAAAGGAGAGAGTTCAGCAGGGCAGCAGATGAAGCTGGAGCCTGTGCTTGCTCCAGTGATGCATACAGGGCTCTGGAGGGACAACTTCCTGGTGGCACTCAGGGGTGCCAGGGAGCTGTGAGGAGCACTCCTGACAGAAGTTCACCTATTAAAGCTGCCCTGACTCAGGAGACTGCTGACAGGTGACAGCTTCCAGTGCTGAATGCCACGGATGGTTTTCAGCCCAGGTTCTGGGAGGCCGAGGAGCTGCCCTCCATGTGGAGTGGAACCCCCGCAGCCTTTCAGTCACGGGTCCTAGCCCAGGGTTAGTACAGCCCAGCTCTATGCAATTATCGCATGAAACCAAATTCCTTTCAGAGCTTGCTCTTTCAAACATACAATAAAGAGTTTTGTGTAGCTGCATTGAATTAATATGGGGCAAGTCTCAAGATTCTTAATCAGCTTTAGCTGGCTTTTACTTTGGGAAAACTTCCCAATGAACTTCTAAGTAAGGACAGAAGAATTTGTCCAGAGTAACCATTTTCAGCATGAAAGGAACGCTTACTATGTTATTCCCATCTGGCTTTCCTAGAATATCTCATCTGTTATTCCCTTCACACGCCTCTGTGAAAAGGACCCTGTAGGATGAAGTCATCCTGAAGTGCTTTTTTTGTCCTAAAAATCTGCATATTCTTACTATGGTTACTTTGATCAGGGTAAACACGCCCTCACTCCCGGTCTGGGGCATTCCTCCCACACTTTCAATGCAGATTCTCTGCTTTGCTGTCCTCTCACCCAGAGAGAGGGAGTGACCCCTCCACCTCTCTTCCTACCCCAGACAAAAGCCAGACAGCTTCAGATGCTTAAACACTGGCAGATTTATAAGCCTCATCTCTGCTCTGGCCCTTGCAAGCCTTGCATGCTGATGAGGATAAGCAAGGTCTAAATTCTTACTGTCCACCCTCTCCATTTTTTTCCTTCATTATTGCCTCCTTCCCCCATCTCCCTCATCCCTGTGTTGATGTGCTTGCATGTTCATCCTTTCTTCTGTGCTCCTGGTATCAGAGTACTGTGGCTGTGTGGACAGCATCCCTGCCTGTACTGAGGCTCTGCCCAGTACTCTGGAGCACTAATTCTCTTGGGAGCCTTTGGACACTCCTGCAGTGCAAATGATGATGGTGATGGTGATGGTGATGGTGGGTGATTAAAAGGGTGATGGTGATGATGGGTGATTAAAAGGGTGTCCACCACTTTTCTATTCAGCCAGCAGCTGTTCATGCTGTTCACCTCTGTTCCCCTGCTCAGGTCCATAGCCTGTGTTACACTTACCAGAGGGCAGACCTGAGCACCACAGCCACGCTCTTGGTGACGTAACTGGGGGAGGAGATGTTTGATTATGCTGAGCGTAAGTGAGGGATAATTAATTAGGCAGACAAATGCTTTTCTTAGGGTGTAAGTCTTCAAGTTATTTAAAGCCCAGGAGATGTGAAAGGTGAGCTGCTGGCAGAGGAGAGGCCAGCAAGATGGCCAAGGAAGCAGATGCTCCCTAGTCTGAGTGTAAAATGTGTGTGCTGCTTAGTGGCATCCTCTGTCTGCTGTTACATTCCTGGAGTCAGTCCCTGGGGATCCTGAGCAGGATGGTGTGAGCTGCTAAGCAGAGTGCCTTCACGAAGGGGAAGAGGGGAGAGGGGTGACCCAGTGAGAAGTCTTGGCTTGCACCAAGGACCCCCCTCCCAAAGCAGGAGGAAAGGAAGAACAAACAACTAAAGCAATCAGGTGACAGCCAGTGAGTTGCAATGGGCAGCAGAAGGGACCAGTTGGATCAGGGCAATGGTGCCTTGGGCTGGGATGTGCTGCCCCTCTAAATGGCTGGGAGGAACCCCCAAGGCCACCACCCTGCAGCCATCTGGGTGCTGCTGCTGTCCCAGCTGTGGCACCACAGAGATGCCAACACAGAGCCCTGGTGTTCACTGGTGCTGCATGCTGACGTTTGCCAGCAAGGTTTGGGTAACCAGCACAGAGACAGATCCTTATCCTTGTTTTAAAATTAACATTATCCCTCTTTCAGGGGCAGCTAGTACCAAACGTGACTAATGCATTTGTCTGTGCAGAGAATAGCTATGGGTGGTGGTGGTGCTCTGTGGGACCAGAACATCTGGTCTCTGGGGAGCGAATTGTGCGTGGGATTTTGAGCTGTGCACACTCACCAACCCCCAGTGAAAAGACCACCTCCTTGATGGTCCAGTCTTTGTTATCTGTGAGATGCAGCAAATATAGGGAGAGAGTCACTAGTCTCCCCACAGACAGCATGCTGACCAAGGAGGGAGAGAAACGAGATGGGGGAGAAGCAAAGGCAGGGTGAGGAGACAGGTGTGGTGAGGATGAAGCCTGTGTGGCCAAAGCATGGGGATTCATCACAGCACAGGACAAGACCTTGGCGGTCTGGCTGTTCCTCCAGGCTCTGGGAGCTGCCATTGCCTAACATGTTGTACAAATGATAAATTCATCCAAAGACTGTTTTAATAAGGAAAAATATAACCTTAGTCCAAACCCAGATGGTGTTTGACCATGACTAAATAAATAAACACAGTATTTCACAAACGAGTGTTCCACTGAAGAGGGAAGCTGCCTGTGCTGGTGCCATCCAGCACCCTTCAGCACCCAAAGAGCAGGTCTCTCTGGCATTCCCAGGATGTCTTCTGCCTGTTTCTGTCACGAGAAGATCATCGTACCCTTGCATTAAGATAATGTGTTTCTTACCGGCTCTTTGCTCCTGTCTGTCACACAGGCAATTTATAAGATGGTTTCTTCTGTAATGAAGATGCCAGAAGACGAGTCAACACCAGAGAAGAGGACCGAGAAGATCTTCCGCCAGATGGACACCAACCGTGACGGTAGGCACCCTCCAGGTGGGGTGGCTGGGGTGTCCTGCACACGTGGGACAACCTGCAAGGCCAACAGGGTGTAGGCAGGCAGGACTTCACCTTGCAGGGTTGCTTTCCCAGGGATTTCCCTGGCTTCTCCAGCTTCCTTCCATCATGCTTGTGCAGAGGCTCGGCAGGTGTGCTGCAGCCCACCGCGTGCGCTGAGTAAACGTGTTTCTTTTCTAGGAAAGCTCTCTCTGGAAGAGTTCATCCGAGGCGCCAAGAGTGATCCGTCCATAGTCCGTCTCCTGCAGTGTGACCCCAGCAGTGCCGGGCAGTTCTGAACCTGTCCTTTGGATGAATTATGTATCTGCTTTTTTTTTTTTCCTTGCCAAACAACATTCATGGTAGTGTTGCCTCTGTGTGGCCAATTATGCCTTCATTTGTGGCATCTTATAGCTTCTTTTGTTGTGGATTAATTATAAGAATGCTGAATTGCTCTTAACAGTTTGTCCAGAGCACGGGCAGTACTGTTTTAAACAGATATTGTGATGTTATCGTTGTTTTTAAAATTTCATTTTGGTTTTTTGTTTGTTTGCTTGTTTGTTTGTATCTGTTTTGGAAAGTACGTGTTGAGGAGGAGTAAACCAACAACAAACCCCTTGGCAGCAAGACACACTGACAGATTTTAGATTGCTGCTTTAGTTGTTAAGTATTCACCTGCAGGACCTGAAAGTGTAGTAAGGCTGAACCAAAGGGGTTGTGATGGGTGGGGTAGTATTCACCTGGAACCTCCTCTCCTGTCCAGGAGGCACCAGTTAAGGTCAAAGACAGGACTGGGAAGAAGTATGAAAGTGCAAAACATGTGTGGGGTGTATCATCCACTCCTATGCCTCGTTGTTTCAATGCTGTGAACACTTTCCAGGTTGTGAAGGAGAAGGGACAAAATGAAGGTTGACTTTTTTTTACTAGGTTTACAGTGGTTGAAGTCATATGGCTTTATCTGAAAATTCAGCAGTTTGCAATCCTGATCTCCAAATCCACAACTGACAATACCTCTTGCCGTTTGGGATCAGCAAAAGCAGACACAGATATGAAAAGCTGGGTCTTGGCAATGAATTTAAGGGAGATACATGTTGAATGTGAAATTTTCAGGTTAGTAATAAAGCAACTGCTACTAAGGAGAGTGGGCATTCACGTGAGGAGCTCATGGACACCTGCAAGCAGCTCCAGCTAAGGCACATCTGCTGTTCTGAATGCTCTTGCACAGCAGGAAGTTTGGGGGGTGCTTTTGTCTCTCCATGTAGCTAACAGAGTTTCCAGGCCCGCTCTTAAGGGAAGGCTGTCATCAAAACTTGTTTTAAACATAAAATTGTAGCATTTATATTTCATTTATTTTAGTAAAGTTCAAAAAATCTGTATGGAAATAAGGAAATGGTACGCTTTATGATATATTTATATATATAAAAATTAAAACAAAAAAAGATCAGCTCTTGAGAGAAATGTTGAATGTTTATCTTTTCGCCTAGATGCAGGAATTCTGAAATTTGCTGCTGCAAAATTTTATCCTTTGGTCAAAGTTGCTGTGTGCAAAGCCAGTACACATGTGGGATTTCTTAGGGACTTTACAAGCGCTGTTGCAGAAGAAAAGCTGGAAAAGCTGTAGCAACAGGAGGCATTATGCTGACTAAATTGGTATTAATCAGTCATTAGCTGAAGTCTGCTTTGTGATCCTGTTGGAGAGGTACCCATGCAGGCAGCGCACGGTGTTGGTAATTCATGAGCTTGTTAGAGTAACCTTTGTCTGACAGGCAGAGTTGGCGTTCTGTCAAGTGACCTTGTAGATGCTAATCCCCAGTAGCCTTAATTTAAGATAAACCAAGTAAAATAAGTCTGCTTTGCAGATGATGATCAGCTAAGTACTAATTAGAAGTCATGAATAAGTAGTTGAGTATAAATAATCTTCTGTGGAACACTAGCTAGTGTGTACAATAACTGACAGAAACAATTCTGTACTTAATTTTTCCATACCATTTGCTTTGCCAGGTGTGAAGTGCAAAGCACGTTAAGAGAAAATAAAAGTGAATTGAAAATAACATTGTTAATCAGCTGTACTAAAATTTTTATAAGTGGCTAGTGGCACTCAATAAATGTCTTCAAGCACACACCTTTGTCTCAAACAGTCACAAAAATCCAATTGATGATATATTTCCATTACATTCATCAAAATACTGAGCCGAGATGAGTGTGGGAAAATAAGAAAGCAAAGTGGGCCCAGCCGCAGACAAACAGATTTTAATACCCAGCGCTTTCAGGTGTTATGGGCAACACTGGCAAGTTTTGCACCAACTCTTCTGGCTGATGAAAATGTTCTCTCTCTCCTTGTCCTAAATCTTCATTAGACACCATGTGCACAAATCTAACCCTTCAAAGGAGAGTCTGTGCCTACCTTCTTCAAGGTAATTTTCTGCTTTGCCTGGAGAGGTTCTGGCCCTCTCTCCCATATCCATCACCTCATGTATTTTGAAAGTCATGTTCTGTCTTGAGTGCTTTAGGGCTGTTTCTCAGCAGGAGAAGCCTGGCCAGACTGCTGGGGATTGCAGAGGGAGGGTCAGTGGGCATGCACTGACCAACACCCCCCTCTGCCAGATGGGAATGACCAGTGCAGCTGCCCCTGCCGCTCCAGGGGTGCTCCATCACCACCCCTGTGCGGGCAGGACAAGGTGACGCCCGAGGATCCCTGCTGAACTTCCAACCTCCCGGCTCCGTGCGGGCACCCATATCCAAAGCCGCCCAGACCTGTGGAAGCTGGCATTTAGCGAAGGTGAACTCGGATACCTTCTACGGTTCCATCTTCTTCTTAATGCTGTGAAAGCAGTTTCATGTGACTGAAGCTTTTAAAACGTTGCCTTTTATTTAAGTGACTGCATACCGCCTCTTTTTCATTTTACAAGATACTTCTGGCTCAGAACCTGATCTCTCAGTTTGTTTTTGCTCAGTGGTTTTGGGATGTTGGGACCAGGCTCACCTCCCGTGTTACTCCCGTCCAACACGTGTTTGAAAGCACAGCCTGTGCTCTGACCCCGGGCCAGCAGAGATGTAATGCTTCCCACAGTTCACAACATTTGAAATAGTAAGAATTAGCTTACAGCTGCAGAGGATATAGCTGCAGATAAGGCTATCGTATAAACATTTACAGAGTGAACTGAGGTTATTCTTTTACCTGACTGCCACTGATGATTGGTATTATTTTAAATTATTAACTATCCCTTTCTTTCTCTGCCTCTGCATGTACTTAAAGAGTGATTCATAGCTGGAGTTGTGATAGGAACATCTGCAGACCTCAGATCAGCAGGACAGCAGTGGTGTGCTGCGCCTCAAATTGAAATTTTCTGCTTTGCTGTCATTTGCATTTGCAATCAGAACTGCCTTCATGAAGCTTTTGAAAGCAAAGTGGTGTATCCTGTATAAAATAGCAGAGCAAGTCAGACACTTTCGAGTGATTTCGTTAGCAATATCTCCATACAGGAAGGATAGCAGACAGCACTTACTATTTCATATCACTTCTCAATTTTGTAGCTGCATTCTCTAGTTTTAGTTGCATGTGCAAGAGGCAGCCTTCACTCATGCATTGTCTGAAGGAATTAAGGAGTGCATCGAACATGCAGACTGGACCCATGGAAAATGCCAGTCCCATTTATCTGACATTCGCAGTCAGCTTGTCAAACTCTGGGCCAAGAGATGTGAAGTGAGTTTTGCAATAGCCTCTCTTTGTTTTAGGGTGCTTTGGGAAGGGAAAAGGGAACACAACCCTTGTAAAACCAACACACGTGTTTTTGTGAACACTTATAGTTTGAGAGGGGCTGAAGAAATATTTGTTTCAACATTATTTGAAGCCCTGTCAGTTCACAGCAGTGATGTTCCTGAGGTACCCAGAGCTATGCTGTTCCCTTGCTGTTCTTAGGAGCTTGTAGGATTTTTATGTTGTTGCTGGGGCATTTTGTCTTTGTTGTTCTGCGTTATAAGGAACGACCTCCACATTTGCTGCTGCTTAAAACGGCAAGCCAGAAATGTGTTAACTTTGTAGCTGGATGAGGTCTGTGTGCAGGAATATCGCACACCAGCACAGGAAGTAGTCACTCATGACCAAGTCCCCATGGTTTGAGCACTGCCCCTGGGGGATGAGCCCCAGCACTTTTCAGCTCTCTTCGCTGATGGCAAAGTGCAGTAATGCGGCTTAGCCTAATTTTCTTTCACTGCAGACCAGGTTAAGTCGCATTACCATGCATTTGCTGTGGGCAGAACCTTGTCTCAGCTGACTCATGGAAACTTGGTGAAGGGTGGTAACTTGATGTTGAGCCCTAATCTGCAGACTAAGCTGAGATGAGAAGATGGCCTCGGCCATACATCTCAGTACATGTGAACCAGAGACCACGGTGACAACTGGCCGGTCCCTGGGGACGTGTGGCACTGAGAAGGGAATTTCCTGCCTCAGAACAAATACCCTGAGAGCTGAGCTGCCTCCTTCTTTTAAAACTCTCTCTTCTTTTAGCACCGCTGGTGTAGATGCAACGCAATAGCAATATAGCAGGTCAGGATTGAGGAGGCATCCTTCAAGAGTTCCGTTTTGCAGTTTAGCCTACAAGTGCCAAGTGGAACAATCGGAGGGAAGGGCTGGACAAGTCTTCCTGAACACCCTGTACACCAGCACCTCCTTTTGTCTTTCTCATGGTGCTCCCTCGGTTTCCTGGCGTGGCAGTCGTTGGGCTCAGAGTTAGATGCTGGGTACCTGGTGCAAGACTGGTAGAGAAGAATATTTCACCTGCTCTTTGCAGAAGTATTTGGATGCATTCTTTGCTCCGTGTCTTCCTAAGCAGGATCTCATGTAAGAGTCCTAAAGTGGAGGAAGCTGGTTTTCTTGCTATCACGGGCAGAAGTTGTGCTAAGAAATGCAGAGAAGCTTGGCAAGTGCCAGATAGCTGAGCAGTGCTCAGAGCTGCATGCAGAGTTTTCCACTGATTGTGCAGTAGGCAGATGAGATAAACAGCAGTGATACGTCAGACACGTGGTGTGATGTGTTTTGAGATACTGCTTGACTAGAAATGGCACCTTGTATGTGAGCAGCTCTGTCTGCTGCATATTCTGTCAGAGGTGCTGACAAAATACACTCTCAAATTAAGCGGCAGAGCTGTTCACCGTACTCCAGCAGGCACTGAACAGCTCCCAGGATGAGCATGAGGCTTTCCCTGAGTGCAGCTGAGGACAAAACAATGCCTGTAGGAGTTCATTCCTGGTCATGGTAGAAAAGAAGAAGGGAAAGCTCCGTTGACTCTCAAAGCCCAGGTGTCATTTTGCAGGCTGGGGAAGGTGGAAAGAACATCTGTGTTTTAAGCACGTAGAAAAGACAGCAGGGATTGTAAATTGGCATGGAAATCAGTGACATTAGAAGCCAGGACCACTGCTGAGGGACTGCAAAAGCCATTAGGTGCCTCTGGCCTTCAGAGCAGTAGAACCATCAGTTGGATGCACAGTCAATCTCCTTGCCCCTTGCAGAAACTATGCCTGTCTACTATGGGTATCTCAACAGCATCCCTTATTCCATCCTGGCTTTTGCTGCTGTTGTTTCCAAATTACCCATACTGAGAAGTTGTTTCAGGGGTGAGGATTTTCACAGGGTAAGGTATAAACCTTTTCAGATGTATTGTCCATATCTTAACAAGCTGGAAAGGCCAGATGCAAGGGGCTTCTTGCTAGGTACAGGTTTGATTTTCTCACTGTTTCCCACAGGTTGTATTATGTTAACATGTAGTTGGGATTAAGCTATCACCTGTAAAATGCTGACTAATGCACAATAAGCAAAGCAAACAAAAAGTTGCAGTGAACAATGTGAAAAGACTAGAGAAATGAGAAACTGCAAAAGACATCCTTGCCTGTAGCCCAGGGTCTGAATTTGCACAGTGAAACCCTCTTAGCAGTAGCCAGCACAGAACAGCTCCTCTACAACCAGCCCAGTCCGTGGTACCTCCTGGGCTGCTTCAGCCCCGTGTGGTGAGGCTGAGGGCTCTGTCCTGCCACAGACATGGTCATTTGAGGTTATTAGGCAGGCTGAGGGCTTCCTAGATCTCGAGGCACAAAACAGCGACCCACCTCTGCATAGTATTCACTTACTGTGCACCTGACGTGTTTTAGATCTTCCCCTCTTGCCCTGACCTTATACCAAAGACATTCTCACCTTCCCAGGGCATGTGCTTAGGGTGTCCAGCTCTCCAAGTCTTTGCAGCCACCTCCCAGTTGCCATCCCCAGGCTCTGTGTGAACAAATAAGTCACCAGCCCTTGACGTGTGGAGGAGCCAAGCTTGATGCACTTAAATGGAGCAGCTTCTGATTTGGTTCCCAGTCTTTGGCCCACTTGTGTGTACCACACTGTTTATTTCCTGTTATTAAGTAATGGTGGCATTAAACGTTTTAAGGGCACACTGAACCTCTGAAACAACGTGGTTTTCATTACTGTGTACGTGTTTGTTGAGGTGCTGCAGGCTGAATCTGCCAGGTGCTCACTCTCCGCTCCCCTGCTTTACTCCACAGAGAGCTGGTTTCTTGCAGGCTGGAGCAGCACCTTCCTATGCATCCCCATGCGGTGCCCCAGCCCTGCAGGAGTGCCCAGGTGCTGTGGACCAAGAGATAATTTTGGCATAGTAATATCAGGCGGAAACTCTTCCTGCAGTCTGTCAAAAACAAGTGTTGAGGGTGTGACCTCTGGTTTTCTCCTCGCTGGGGACAGGGGTTTCAGCGCTGTTCAGGGCTGGCCTCATGTTTCCCCACCAAATGGGATGACAGGATGATGGTGATTAGTAAACCCACCTGAAAAAATCCTCCCAGATTCCAAGCTTCATTTGTGCTGCTGTTTGGCTGCACTCAGAGGGAAGATAAATGGGTCCAGCATGGTTGTTCGGGGGAGAACTTGCAGTTCCTTGCCACCACCACCTTTTTATTTCCTGTCATTATCTTATTCCCATTTCCAGGGCAGACAAATAGGGTTTTTTTAGTATCTGGAAAAAAAGAAAAAACAAATCCAGGGTTTCAATCCGATAAGGATCTAAGGAAGGTTACTAAAGACATCATGCTCCATGTTAGTCATAAGAATGCTCCACAAAATCATGTTTCTTTGGTATTTTGTGTTTAATTTTCTTATTCATGTTTTAGGCGTGTTTGTGATTTATTCCATTCTTTTGGATCCTCTTAGATTCAGCCCTGCTGGTCCTTCAGCTCTTATGCAGAAGTCCCAATGATCCTAAGAGCAGAGCTGACTGAGCAATTACTAGTGAGGTGGGCACACCATGCCTGGTAAAAATGAAGAGCTTAAAATTACATTAGGGATTATTTTTGTCTGCACTTGCTTCAAGGAGACAGATTGAGCTGTATTTCAATATGTTTTATCTCTTCCATTTGCTCACTTCAATTCCATCCAAGCAGTCTTGTAGTTAATATTTGTATATTCAGCATTATTTTGCTCTTGAACTTGAAGTGACCAGTATTGTGCTCCTCTGACAGGAGTACTTAATACCTTTTGATGTTTAAATATTGCCGAGTGAGCGATGTGATGGATGCAAAAGCAGTTACACATTTGTGTGCTGGCTTTGGCTGTGACAGAGTTACTTTTCCTCACAGTAGCTAGAATGAGGGTAAGTTTTGGATTTGTGCTGGAAACAGTGTTGAGACAACAGAAGGATGTTTTCATTATTGCTGAGCAGTGCTCACATGGTGTCAAGGACTTTTCTGCTTCCCACTCCACCCCATCAGCAAGGGAGCTTGGGGTGCACAAGGAGATGGGATGGGACACAGCCAGGACAGCTGACCCCACCTGACCCCAGGGATACCCCAGCATATGGTGCCATGCTCAGCATATAAAGAGGTGGGGGGAAGAAGGAGGAAGAGGGTGACGTGTTCAGAGTGATGTCATTTGTCTTCCTAAGTCACCATTACCTGTGGTGGAGCCCTGTTCTTCTGGGGGTGGCTGAGCACCTGCCTGCCCGTGGGAATTGGTGAATGAATGCCTTGCTGTGCTTGTGCACTGGACTTTTGCATTCCCTATTATACCAACCCATGGGTTTTCTCACTTTTACCCTTCCAATTCTCCTCTCCATCCCACTGGAAGGGAGTGAACAAGTGGCTTTGTGGGACTTAGTTGCTGGCTGGGATTAAATTTCAACTGTTTGTTTAAATTTGGGCAGATATTTTTGATGCTGTAGAAGCTAAAAAATTGAGATAAAACATGGCCATGAGCTGAATGGATCAAAGTGTCCAGTTCCTATTTAAGTCCATGAGCATTCCACAGGGAGAGCTTTCTCTGTTCCCTCATAGCAGCATAGAGACAACAAATTGAACTTTTAATGATCTACTATGAGCAGACTCACTGCAGCAGCATGGAGTTCAGCATATCCTGTGTCTTGGCAAAATTAGATACCTCTCTTGATGAATGCTTTGTAAGCAAACCTACATATCCTAAAGAAGACTTTTACCATTCAGAAAGGAGAGGGACAACTACGAATTAAATTAATTTGGTCCGCATATTTTTCTTACAGCTGTCTAGGATTGCAAATGTCCTGTGTGTTGTTGCCTATAGCTGTTGTGATGTGTTTATTTCCCCCCCTGGTTCTGTTGTAAGCTCATCTGGTGGCATCCTGAGTCTCCAGCGGGTTCTCTGCCAGGCAAAGCCCAGGAGAAGGTCATGTAGAGGCGAGCGGCTTACAGGCACACCAGGGTAGCTCTTGGGGACGTAGCCCTGTGCTGTTCCATGCCTTGGGAGTCTGTACCTGCAGAGCAACATGTTAAACCTACCTGGTAAAATGAAAGTAGGCCATCGAAGGAGACGGAGAATTTGGCAGAGGGTTGTGTATGTTTTGTGCCCCCCAGCACGTGCACGGTTCCCCCAGCTATTAACTTCCAGTTAGGACCTTTCCTGAGCTCTTAGTGTTAGAATAAAGTTTTCTTATGCTGATAATGTATTTGTATTATGCAATGTACTCAGAAAACAGAAGATTATCTCTCTATGACTGTCCTCTCCTCTCGAGAAGCTATTCTCCTCTGTACATAGGATATGCAGAATGTATGGGAGTCTGACCAGCGTTGGTTTGCATTTTTAAGACTGTACTAATTAATGTGTGATACTATTGTGTTTTTGTAGTGGCATCTTTGATGTAAGATGTAAAAACTATTTAAAAACAGTTTTTTGGTTATTGTTCAGCTTTTAGAGATAGCACCAAGGACTGCATGTTCACTAGAACCAGCCATTTCAGGGGCTGTCATAGCTGCACGCAGGCACCGGTGTTTCACCCGGCGCATAGCACCTGCGTTCTTCTTTTAATAGGGGTCAGTTTTGAGTGGAAACTAATTCTTCCTGAAAAGTCTAGTTTTCTCTTTCCCTCTCTCAGATTCAAGCTTCCCCCTCCCATGCTGTGTGCCAGCCCTGGCCCCAGGAGGAGACCTGGGACGAATGTCTCCTGACCCAGGGCACCCCGCTGGCATCAGGCTCCCCCACCCTGGAGCTCACCCGATGCGTGCTCCTTGGAACTTTGTTTTCCTTGGAACTGCTGGCTATGCCGGGACAAAAACGGTGGGCTCACGTTGCAAGACCATTTGTGCAAGTGACTTTAAAGTTAATTAACTAAAATTGGGGGGAATTAAGGAAAAGAAAAGCCTGAGCAGCAATTTTAGGGTCAGAATCTTATTGGGGTGCTTAATATAGCAAGAACTTGGGGTCAGTCCCTAAAAGACAGGACCATTTGGGTGGCTTAGGTCTACATTTCTTGGCAGGTTTGGAGAGTGAAGTGGGGCTTGGATCCAGCCTTTCAGGCAGGGTTGACTTACTAGATGCACTGAGTCTGAGAGATGCTTCTCCAGATTGTGTCGTGGGCCAAAAGACAAGACATGCTGCAGCTTAGGAGTTATTTTTCTTTCAGGTTTTTTTTTTTTTTCCTTTTTAATGGAGAAAGCAGTTCAAACTGCACCTGGCAAAATGACTGACTTCAAAAGCATGTTTTTTGTTGTTATATAGACACTCACAAAACAGCATTGTGTGGCTAAAAAGGCACATTTGTGATAGTTTCTTTTTGAGTGCCAAAATATATAAGCAGTATTGTTTGAAGGGAAACAAGAATTTTTTTACTGTATTGTTATTACTGTTGAACAAATATATTGTTTTTAAATGTTAGATTTTGAAGACTTTTGTATTGTAAATTGTTTTGTGACACGGTGCTTTTTCATACTGGAATTACTGATTGCACCTAAATATGAATTATTGCTTTCTTATATAAATATGTGACCTTGAACAATCTTGATGAAAACCAATGTATGGTGGATACCAACAGTTCAAAAAAATTCACCTACTGAAATCCCCTAAATGTTCTTTCCTACTAATAAACATTCTGCTGCAGCTAGCTACGGTGTGCCGTGCGCTTTACTCCCTTCACGGTGGAGCCTTAAAGCCTCACGTAGCCCCATGGTCTGGTGAGAAAACCCCAGAGGAGCCTTTGCCTGCTGCTGTCACAGCTCCTGTCCCACTCACTGCTGTGGGCACGGAGTCAGCAGCTGTGAAAGCCAATTTGGAGGGCTCAGCCAGGGCTTGAGCTGTGCGCGGGCGCTGTGCCGGCACACTGCAGCCGGCTGGGCACTCCACTGCCAGTGCAGGTTTTCCTCCAGCAGCTAAAGCCAGCAGCTGGGCAAGGAATAGGATATCATGGAGTGGGTTATAAAAGCAAAGGAAGGACAGCAAAAGGCTGAGAGCCCAGGTCCTCTGAAGCTGGGAAGACCAGCTTAGCTGACTGACAGCAACTTTCCCTGCTACAGATAAATCCCTCTCTATGTTTAGGGGATTTTTTTATCCCCTAATGACTATCTCACCATCAAGGGAGCAGGATGTGGCAAGGGAGCATGGGCTGGCAGGGTGGTAGCTGTGGTTAGACGCTCTGAGATGTGGCTGATGAGGCAGCAGCAGAGCTTGTCACAGCAGGGACTCCTGCCAGCCTCAGACAGGCTCTGGAGGGAGCTGCCTGATGCTTCTGTGCATGGTCCTTAAGCTCCTCAAATTTTTACCTAGGTTAAATTTGGAGCTGGGATTAGCAGAGTGCAAAAAGTAGTTTAAATCCTACTGGAAGGTAACAGAAAACAGTGCCTATTTCCTTCTGAGATTAAAAAAAAAAAGCCTATTCGTGGAACTGCATATTAATAATATAAGCTTGAGACAGGCTGGAGCATGAATGAAGCATCAGTTACAGTATCCAGGTATCTCCTGTGCTCAGTGCAACTTCAAACTGGCTTTATTACACAAGCTTCCAGTGTGCCAGACTCCCTGTGATGTACATTCTCCTCACCCTCACCCGCAATTTAGCATACAAAGACAGGGGTGTAAGGAGGTGTTTATTCGTATGGGAGTGCTACAATCCTCCACTTACCTCCCTTGCTGTCCCACGCATCTCATGTGCAAAGCCCAAGGCTTCTGCTCCAGGCATTGTAGCACAAGTTGCACTCCCACAATCCCAGACTGGACCTCCCACCACCTCAGGGAGGAGGGAACCTGAGGTCCTGCAGCTCATGGCCCCATCTGGGAAGTTGCATGCTCCAGAATCTATCACTGTTTTCTGCAGCACAGATAGAGCCAAGAGATTGGGAAGGTGCCGAAAAACCACAGCTTTGCTGCTCCAGTGAGCCCCCCAAAGTTTCAGTCAGGAGCTAGAGGTGGAGTGTTTCGCTCTCTGCTACTAAGAGGGGGTCAGTTCTTCTTAAAGACCTTTAATCAAGGTGACCTGAGTCACCCTGCTAAACCCTGGCTCAGCCATGCCAGACACAGTCCCACTCTTGAGCATGCAGTGGGTGCAGTGGTTCCCATCAGCTGACACACTTCTCCTCACCCCTCCATGGCCTCGCAGATGGAGCACTGCCAACCACGCAGCTTTAAAGCATTTGCATTTTAAGAGCCACTCAGTAAAACTACTTCCTATAAAACATAATTGAACATCTATCACAGGCAGTGCCCAGGAAATGTGATTACCTTAAAGAGCTCCATGGGAGCTGATCCTGGCTCACCCTGCACTGCTCATCCTCCACCCCACTGTAAGACAGGGCTGTCCTGCTACTGCTTGGGGCATCACCCTTTGCTGAGGCAAATGCTTTCCCAAGCAATTTCCCAGCTACTTAGATGTTTTCACCTCCTGAATTCTTGTTTGAAAAGCCAAACTCAACTGGTGGAGAATAAAATGTTTGATTAAAATGTTTTACTGCAAGATGTGTGGCCAGGTATGCTTCAGTGCTTTTGGAGCAGATGCAGTAAGGATCTCATCCCAGGTGCCCAGGAGTCACAAAGATGTGTCAGTGCCTCCAGCCAGGTTCCCAGGACACTCCAACAAGTCACAGAATCATGCAATAGTTGGGGTTGGAAGGGATTTCTGTACTTCATCTGGCCCAACTCCCCTGCTCAAGCAGGGCAAGTGAGAGTTGGTTGTGCAGGACCATGTCAAGGCAGCTTTTAAATAGCTACAGGGATAGAGACTCTACAACCACTCTGGGCAACCTACTCCAGGGCTTAGTCACACTCACAGTAAAAAGTGTCCCCCGATTTCAGAGAGAACCTCCTGTGTTTTAGTGTGTGCCCACTTGCCTCTGCTCCTGTCACTGGGCACCATTTAGAAGAGCCTGACTCCACCCCTCTCTGCAACCCCCTTCAGGTATTTGTACATACTGATACTATCACTGCTGGAGAGGTGTAGTAATACACACCACAGCAACAGAAACATTATCTCATACATAGGAATATTTATTTTTTTCCTTCTTAAAAATGTACAAAAAATAAAATAACTGTATTTACAGCTTATCAAACCCCTCTCCCAGTTGCAACACTATTAAGTTACATGAGCTATATTCTTAATATAAAAGCACACTATTTATACATAAAGTTTCTTTGTTTGCCAGAAAGACGGCTTGTCACAATCTTTGGCACAAACATTCTTGTTTGTAATTTGTCTCAGTTAATAGGAAATGGAAGAGCATATAAACATTTAATAAGCTTTACATTTTATAAGTCATAAGATACTCCTTTCCAGTTCCATTTCAATCAATATACAGCATCTCTGACAGCTAGAGAGTTTAGATTTTACTAATTGTTTGAATTCATTTACATTTAAACAATTCATAGAATGAAAGAGAAAAATATATAAGAAAGATATTTGATCTTTGAATTTCATTGACCAAAAAGTTTGTGAGGGAGGACACACAGGAAGAAAACATTCTTTTCTTTGTAGTTTACACTCAGTAGCAGAAATCCTCTAAAATGTCTTGATGGAGATATCACTGTACATCCACATAGCTTTACTCAAAGGATGCACTTTATTTTGGAGATATCAGCACCTGACTGTGAGAACGAGCTAGAATTTGAGAATTTGAATGGGGTTTCATAATAAAACATCAAATGGACGGACGAAGTGCCAAATCTGCAGCAGGAACCAAAATTAGAAGACTGTTCTCCTTTTGTACATCTCTATCAGAGTCTTTCAAAACACAACATCTACAGACACTGCACTGCTCTAACTCTTCATAGGGAAAATGCACTGAGCAGCAAGCCACTCTTCAGGCTGCACTAGTTAAGATTCAAGACTGCTGTCTTGAAGAAGAAGAGGAAATGAGAATTTTGTTCATTTAAATAAACAACCACAGCAGTGCCACAAAGAGACAAAAGGAGGCAAGGCAGGTATTCCTGTCCCCTGCTGAACAGCAGCCAAATCTTACTTCCACTTAACTCATAATATTTGGAAGATCCAGAATTAATCAATAATTTTTATCAAACAAAAGCAACATGTATATTTTAAACAATATACATGTAAGCACTATGTACTCCTCAGGACATCTGAGTCAAGCAGGGCACAAGGCAGCCACTGCTTCAGAAGTTTAGATTACTCATACTGCCCCTTTGCCACCACTCTGATGGGCTGATTTGGACCAACAAGGTGAACCCTGGGAGCTTGTAGCTTGCCACAACCAGCATCCAAGGTTCAGTGCTCCTCCAGCAGCTGATGCTATTAACTGCAGCTGAAGGGCTGCAATGTGGATACTCTAATGTCTTAGTGACATAGAAACAAAGCCCTCAGACCCTGGCAGATAAAGTTAAGGGTGATTATCTTTACCTAGCTCTAGTTGTTGTTTTAAAATAATCTTATCACCAATCTAGTCACTTTCCTGATAACTTCATTGAGACTGTAAGAAGGAACTAAAGGCAGGAGTATCAGCTTTCTGCTATCAGGAATTTGCACACTTTAAGATGTATTTAGAGTAGCTTTCAGTTAATCTTGGAAGCAACTTTCCTTCTCTGGAGAGTGTCTGACTGAAAGCTCCTAAAATGACAGTGGAAACATAGTTCCTTAAGCCCCAGTATTCCCAGAGGATTGCACTTCTCACTGATCCTACACTGCTCCTCATCACAGAATGCTGCAGCACCCAACAGATCTCAGCTCATCTCTACCCAAGTGTAAGACAACAACATTCCATTAACCTGAGTGCTGGTGCTGCCAGGATAGCCTTTCCTTCTCTGTGATGCTTAAATTCTCACTGTCCTTTCTTAGTGCAGCACATTCCAACCCAGGCCAGCCCCAGGTGCCACGGGCATTCCCTTGGACAGCAGGTTTGTTGGGGGCAGAACCAGGGCTCAACTCCTGAATACATTTACTCCTATGCTTAAGCTGCAGCTTCTGCCCAGACATCTTGACCAGCTGAGAGAGCCCAGCTGATGTTCTGAGGATTCCAAACACCAGCATAGAAACACAAGAACTAACAGTATTGCTTACCAGTCCTGTGTGCTGGTCCCAGTTCCTAATGCCTCCTCTCCAAACTGCCCTCTTTTTTTTCTTTAGGAAAAAAGTATCTGGGATAAATCAGCAGAGACTTTTTATCTCAGAACAAGCAGAAACAAATGGAACAATCATAAATCTCTTGTATTCCCAGGATGTTTGCTCTTGAACAGGGTAGCAAGAACATCTTTGCTGGAGTGCATTCTTATATAAAGTTAAGGACATTACCACAGAACTCTGCATCAGAAGGGGAAAGAGTGCATGCCAAAAAAAAAAGGGCAGGAGAAAGACAGAATACATACTTTGCTCTACAGGCATATATGGATTCTGGGTATGTCAGCCCTGACTCTACCAGCCTGAATCTTCTGTACTTACTGATCCCACAGAAACCTTGACATGTACCTAACAATTCTATTAGAAGTAGAGATTTTAATAGAATGCTACTGCTAGTTCATGCAGATATGGCCAAATCAGACTGTTCAGTTAACCCAGCTACTTTGCTTGAATGTAAATAGCTCCACACAGCTCAAAACACTACATGAGCCCTGTTACACTAGGCAGTGCTTCTTTCTGCCATTAACCACCCAAAAATAAAGGTTCTGTGACTAAAGGAGAAAAGGTTTCAGAAGGAAAAGAATAAATTCTAAAGGCTGCATGTAGGAAAGGACCCACACTTCTGTCTGTCTCACAGGATCCATGTACACTGCAGAATAAAATGCAGCTGAAACTCATGGAATTATATGCTGCATGAGGAGCTCTTTACAATAGCCAGAGGAGCTGGAGAGAGATGCTGGGTTTGGATGTCATAGGACATTCAGGCCTTGAACCCCTCTCCTGCTATGATTCTACCCTGCATGACTTTATCTCTTCACAGAATTCATAAGACAGGCATGGAATTTGATGCAATAACCACATAGTTCAACTTGGGTTCAGATGCAGCCCTTGAGAGAGAGACCTATCTCCACACCTCAGCTGTGGGACACTCAGTCTCCACTGGAAAAACTGTTCCAGTTTTGATAAACTATTTACACCAAGCCCAGGCTTATATGTCACCCAAGTGTCCTAGGAATCACAACAGAATCATTCAATGGAAATACAAGAGCAACTACACTTAAGAGGAAGAGTCTGAAGTCCTGTTTCTTACAGTCTAGAGGAATGCTTTGATGTGCAGGCTGCTGCAGAAAGAACCTTCCCACCACAGGTTTGAGAAAAGGACACTTTAGGAGCCTCCACTTCATCAAAGGAAGACGACCAGGAAGAATTCCTTTCTGTACCTCTAGGCAAACCAGGCAGCAGACACACAGTGTCTCTTGGATTCTGTTAGAGCTGGATGGGAGACTCAGGTATCTACAGCTGGGACTAGGGCACCTAAGGTGGGCCCCATTGTGCCAGAGCATCCAAGTCCCGGTAGCAGAGTCTGCTCTAATATTTCAATATATAACTGTGTGAGTGAGGATGGAGCATATGAGTACAGATTCAGTTATCAGCTTCTCAGTACACACTCCTTAACAGATTGCAGCAATTAACTCCTCTAGGAAAGATTCTATTAAACCCTAAACCAAATACATACAAAAACATAGTGGCAGTAAACATGCCCACATACAGTAGTTAAAATATATTATTGCATATTATAAACATTATATACAAGGTTAAAATGGTTTCTTTACCATTTACTTACAAGTGACATTTGTAGCTGAATGCCTTACTTACAAGTCCTCATTGCTACGTGCTGAGAACTACCAGAGGTATTTGGCAAGACTATACAGTATAGAGAGATATGGATCAGTCTGAGCAAGTGAACTGTCAGCCACTTTCCCCATCTTTAGCACTGCAACAGATTTTTAGCAATGATGGAGACAACTACTGGTAAAGTGATTTATACCAGATTTCTGAAACTAGACCAGCATAGTTACTTAACATGTTTTAGAATGAGCTTATCCACACTGAAGTATGGATTAAAATGCTGCATTTCACATTTGCAGTGGGTCATTTGGTTACAAATCTGGGGACTGGCAACTGCTTGTACACTACAGAGTGGGAACAATAAATAAGGGACCAGGTTAATGTGTGTGGCCTTGTGCTTGACAAACCCAAGTCTATATGCAGTGGGTGCACACGTGCAGAATGGACAATATTTTCAATGCAGTCTTGTAACAGTTTCTCTGATCAACGTCTGTCAAGTTCACGAGGAATCTTCTGCTTTCCAAGAAGGATGAAATGCTGTGGTTCCTTACAAAAAGGCTCTGCCTGAGGCTAGATCTCTGTCAGTGTGATCTTGAAGCCTTCAACGATGCTCTCCATGTGCAGGATGAACGTGTCCTCGTTGGAATAGTGCTCAATAATGTTGTCATCCATGTTTACCAGGATACTGGTGACAAAGGCAGAAATCAATGTTTTTATGTACCATATGTTTTTATGTACTGAAAGGGAAAGCTGTGCACTCTGCCACATGTACTCGCTTCTCTACAACACAAAACCAGACTCCAGCACAGGTCAATACAGCATCACTAGTGGGAATTACCATCAAGATCTGCCCTGTAGTCCCTTATAGCCTTTGGATTAGAAGCTGCTCCTTGCCAGAGTAGCTGAGGTAAGAGATGCCAGGGCTGGGATGTTAACACACTTAGGCTACCTACAGCTGAGCTGCACTTCAGATCCCTGGCAGACCCAGCCAGCTGGTGCTTCCCATGCCTAGCACCAGCTCCCACAGGGACACCTCCGTGCTACTCATCAGGCACGCCATGTGAGCTGCTGCACCTCTGCGGTGTGAGCTGCTAACGCAGGGAAGCAGTGTAATTTGTGCTTTGCACACAGCTCACAGACTTAGAACTCAGCTTGGATGTGAGACTATCAACAATGACTATTAGGAGTGTATTTGAGTGTTTTCCTCACTCTTTACCTCCAAGTGTTTCTTCTGTCACTGAGAAAGAAGCGAAACATGAGAAGTTTCACATGTCTTCTTAAAAGCTAAAGAAATCCCCAGACACAACAATGCCCTAACCTAGAGTTACAGCTGAAAATAAATGATTGGTTTAAATTATATCGCTACAATACTGTGATTAAATAGAACTAAAAAAAAAGCTGAAGTGGAGAAATTTAGTTTTATGGCAAGAAGCAGTAGCCTAGCTATTCTAAAAGTCCAGCTGTGATGTTCATGTCTAAATTTACTCAGCTGGAACCCCTGCAGCAAACATCGCCTGCCTGTCTTTCAGAGCAGGACAGTGGCCTACTTATTCCTAACACTGCAGGAAAACTCCACACTGCATTGACAGCAAAGGCAGCATCTCCCATGCTGGCCCTCCACAATGTTATTTAGCATATTGTCTACAAAACAGACTTTATCCACATATCTTATCCAGAAACTCTTTCTTCACAGTAAGCTTATGAACACTGGTCAGACACAGACTGGAGATCCATGTTTCCTCCTCTGGCATCCCCTACAGTCTCCATAGACATGAAGATTTCAAGCACATGGGTATGTCTCCTGAAAGAGTTTATGCTGCCCAGCATCATGAGGCCCCAAGCATAACTGGGATCTCCGAGTACTTTTAAAGGATCCTGCAACAGACCCCTAGTTAGTTAGTTAACTAACTTACCCCTTTTTGCTCTTCTTATAAAGTTTTGCAATCTTTTCAACTGGCAGTCCATATTTCTCAGAGATCTGAAATAATGAAAATAAAAGAAATATCACTAAAGATGAATGAGAAATATAAAATTATCACCTCTTAACCTTACATAAGGCATTAAAACAAAATCTCTTCAAACTTTCACAGGATAGCTATACAGAAAAGTCAGTCACAACCATATCATGCTTTCATTTAAGGATGACTTAGGGAGGAATAATCCTGAACAGCGTAATCAAAACCCACAATTGTCTCTATCCAGAAACTCAGATACCATAGTTTTTATAGGGTGTGAATCATCAGAACTGCCCCAGCATCTCCTAGCACTCTGCTCAAGGAGTCAATGCTCTTCCCAGCTTCAGATTTTACCAGGGAATTTCAATCTGATCTTTCTATTGTTAATCTTAATCTGATTTTGTGGGCTCTTGGAAGCAAAGGCTTCTCCCACCAGGCAGAAGGCAGACACACGGCAGCCCAACGGGAGCTGATGGACTGGCAGAATAACAAAACCACGTGCGTTTCTATTTACCAAATACATGTCAAGGTTTGTTAAGCTAACAGGACTCTCCACGGTGGTATTTTTGTCTGAAAAGTATATTCAAGATACCTTTTATTGTGGGAGGGCTACCTACATCCTACACACAGGACTAAGAAGCTTCTGTATTGTTGGGAAGGTGACTCAGTCTAGTTACCACGCTGGCAAAATGAAAACACTATTTGGCTCACAAAACATCATCTGCGTGTATAGATAATGAGATGAGATATCACAGAGAAGTGTGTCATCAAGGTAAAGGACTTGTAAAATAAACTTCTTGTCAGCTACTAAAACAATAAAGCATAAAATACAGTAAAACTTTATAAGGAAGAACTACTTAGCTGACAAATTACCCATGCTAACAAGTACTTCACTGGGATGCTTTGGCATTGCTTTGCAGCAGTGTATTAGTAACTTTTTTGGATGTCTATTCTGCAGTGAATCTGTGGTGTGCTTATGGTGTCCCTGGGCCCTTCATCTGAGCCAGGTTTGCTTTCCAAATTTTGACTCCTCTTTGAGGGGATGGGTCTCATAGCTCACGCTTTAGAAGAGGATTGTCCCAAAAGGCAACATAGTTACAGAAAAATTACTTTTTTTTCCTCAGTGGTTAATGTTCCGTGGTACTCTACTGCAAAGCAAAGTAAGTTTCCAGCTCTTCCCAGGTGAAATGAAGTGGCAGCTAAATAGCTGACTACTTATCTTTTGCATTAGAGAACTGAAATGCACCATTAAAAATCCATTTAAAGACTGGCAAACATCAGTCACTGTAAAATCCCTTCTTTGTGTTTGCATTCAGACTATGGTTGAGGAAAGGTATTTTAGAGAAGTACGTTAAAGCAATTATCATGAAACAGAAAATGGAATGGATAAACTCAGCACTGAGGACAGATTCAAAGAGCCACAGGTTGAACAGAAAGCATGGCTCCCATCCAGATAGCTAAGATTCTCTGAAAGAGAGAATTAATTAGCTTATACTTGTCTACATCACCTATAATTGTATAACTGTCATCTTAGCCAAGAAGCAATTTTGTACTTAAAAAGTGTCCCTAATAATGCACAAGGGTATCAGCTTGACAGGCACTCTATAGCACAACTCCAAGATTCTCAAGAACCAATAAAACTTCTTTTACACTGAAAACAGTTTCCTCTGACTGCTAGCATACATCTGTGGCTAACAGAAAGTGGAATAACTGATGAGGTACAATAGACCCATCCACTCCCAAAGTTTCCCACCTAACAGAGAACAAAATACAAACTAAATTTGGGTGGTATTTGCTGCTTCAGTTTCTCTTGCACCAGCATGTTTCACTGTTTTTTACTCTTTATTATCCTCTGGCTTTGCTTCTCATGAACAGAACGACATCAGATAATCTGGTGTTGAATTTTTGTATCTGTGCTTCTCTTGTACCCCTAAATTTAAGTTTTCATGTAAAGCAATAATAAAAACGGCTCCATTTCATCAGACAGTTGAAAAACTCCTTTGTAACAGGCATTGGAGAAAAACTGGCAACCTGACACTGCAGAAAGTGTCACAACTGTGTGAACATGAAGAAACCATCTTCCTCTCTGGGTTGTTAACTCTGAATCCTAGTGAAATTGTAAAGATCAGCACTTGAAGACACTTTTCACTGACTCCATGCAAATAAACAAGCCGAGCAAGACATTTCTTGCCAAGGAGGCTTAATAGCAGCTAATATACAGCATTCTGCACATTCCAGCATAAATCTTCCCTACGATATTTGGCATACCTAACACTCATGCATTCCAAATGTTGCTCAAAGCAGTTTGGGGCTCTGGGACATCACTTCCTACATAAACTATGGGAGGCTGGGCTGAGAAAGCCTTGCCTGTCACACTGCCTATGACAGGTGTAGGATTTATATAACATGCAGGGATTAGTGAGCTTTGCGAAAGACTTCCAGCTGACTGAATAAGCACATTTCTCAGGAACCCCTGGGATTCAACCAATTATACCAAACAGCAAGCTGTGGAAGCAAGGCTCAAAGTGGGGGTATGGGAGAGGCTCCCCCTCGCAGTCTCCAGTACAAATGTGCTAAGTCCTGCTGCAGAACTGGAGAAAGGAGAGAGCGAACATCTGCTGGGGCACCTCACTTAACACCCTCTTCTCAGGGTGTTTGCTTCCCGAACAGGGGGAACACCACTTACTGCCAACTTCCATACAAAACAACAGGATTTCTCACCTGAACCCAAGCAGGCTACATTAAATTTTAAAAAGATATCTTTATTTGGAGGAATATTTTTCCTTATCATCTCCACTGTCCACTTGTCAATCTTCTGAGCAGAGATTTCTTTCTGTTAGGATGCCCAAAGCAGTGCGACAGCCTTCAGAGTGGCACTGAAATAGATGTCTGGGTGTCCCTTTGGGCTGCAGTCCCCTGGCATGGCAAGTTTGCCTGATTGCACAGGCCACCAGAAATACTCTCTGCTGGAGTCAAGAAACCAGAAAGGGCAATATCTGTGTGGGTCAAAGTGTGTAGGAAACCACCTTTGCCAGTTTATTTCTATGAAATGGTCTAGTCTGTTGTCCTACACTGGCTGGAAGATCACATAGAGAGGCAGGTATCTAGTACTTTAAGCTAGCTCTATTCAACAGAGCTTTTAATTATAGAAAGACTTTGGGAGATGCTTGAATTTCCCAATTTGAACTGCCTTCTGTAATTTGAATAAATATGTAATTTTGCACAAGGTAAGACTGAGCACCTACTGAGATCCACAGTTACCCTAACTTTGGATCAGGCTGAAAGCAGGATGTAGAACTGGTCAGTCACCACATATGTGTGATGTTTTGTGATGGGCAATTGTTTTGCTATTTTCTGTTGATCAAGACTGACTAGTGAAAACCAAACATCTGCATCAATTCCTGAGACATGCTGTATTTCTGAAACCCAAGACCTCTAGATATTTGCCAAAAGAAAGACATCTAATTGTTCATTTGGAATGGGGGTATACATGAGAATAAAATAAATGTAGGATCTGAGAAAACTGTATCATTGATAACAGAGTTAGGAAAAAGTCAAAGACCAGGAATGGTGACTAACAAAAAGGAAAAAAAAAGTAAAATCCATAAACAGAGAAGGAGGGTATGACTGAGGATCACTGGAGCTCTCTTTCAAATCTGGGGCTCTGTAATACTCAGAGGCTCAGTTCCTAAATTCTTAATACTTAGACTAGAATGGAGCATTTAGAATATGCACAATTACAAAATTATATGATTTGCTGCAATGGCTGTAGAGAGAATATTTAAGAATATGCACTTTGACAGCTTTTTGGCATTGTTTTATCCACAATATCCTACCAAAGAGAATTAAAATTTTCTGAATGTGTTCCTTCCAGTGAACGGGGACATTTTACAACAGATTAGATTTCTCTGGTGCCGAAAACATGCCAGTGAGTCAGCAGCTGCACTGACTGAGGTATGCAGAAACCTTTCCTGCTTCTGCACCAGCTTTGTTTTTGTTACATGGGGGCTGGAGAACAGGCATGGAGCAGCATAGACTACTGGAGATAACATATTCACGCTAGCTTGGACAGTTATAGAAGGTTTATAACATACTTTTAACTTCCATACAAAGACAAGATGAAATCGTGTTGCAGCTGGCCGTGAATCAGACTGCAGCCTCTTCAAGCAAAGCCTGGTTTTTGTTATGCATGTGCTCTGCCTGACAGCTGAGCTGCAGTCACAGCTAGCAAACAGCACCGGCACAAGCACAGTTAGGACATCCTCAGCGTGCCGTGACTGTCCTCAGAGATAATACCCTCATCTAAACAGGTGCTTTAAACAACTTCACTAACCCACAAATCCTTCTCTGCCTTCTGCTACTGGCCAAATACTGACTAAATAACTCAATCTTTACTGCATTAGAAGTGTTCAGTACGTGCAACAAGATACTGTGACAGTTTTAAGAGGGTATGAATACACACACTTCTAGCACTTGGCTGAGTTCTCTAGGGGCACTTTCATCCATTTCCATCTTCTCCCCTACACGTAAACAAGGCGGGAAATCAATTCAGCATCCCACATGTCAGTCTTACATTCCCCCACCGAAGCAGTGAGATGTGATTATTTCTTAACTCTTCCCTTACCAAATTTCACGAGCCATCAGCTCATATAAACAGGATTAAACATGGAAATAGCAACTCTTATGATGACAGCTAATGGGTAACAAGCAAAAACTCCACTCAAAGAAGTAGCAAAGAAGCAACTGGTAGGTAGGTCACACTGTAAGTGACGGCTAGAGAAGGAATTTGAGATGATGTATGAATGACAAGTCTGCGCTGGCTCAGCACCTGCCTCTTACATGCTGAACAGCAACTGCACAAAGGCCATATGAAATTAACACAGAAACGGTGCATCCTTGGGCCTCTTCTTGGAAAAGAGGCTGGGAACGTACTGATAAGCATTACAGGAAAAGATTCAACAGGCTCTGAATCATCAGTTCAGAAAGAAGCATTTCAGAAAATGAAGCTTGCACCTCTCTCCTTCTCTGACACTGGTTAACTACCACTGTTCCTCAAGGCTCAGGTCTCCAGTAATCAGCTCTGTGATGCTGTTTAAACCCAGTAACCTGCTGACAACACTGAATTAGGAACATGCCAGCATTTCAGAGCTGCGCTCCAGAAAGCCTTTAAGAAATGCTTTAAATACACCTGAGAATAACTTCATCTTTATATTATAGTTTATCTCATTAATACATGGATTTCTTGCCAAGAAAGACAAACAATGTGAGAACATTGGATACTTACAGCTTCCATTAGCCCCTTTACTGTGGGTGTTTTCAGCATCAAAGCATCAAACACCTCATCTGTCTCCTTCCTCACATACAAAAGCACTGAAATAGAAAAAAAAAAAAAAAACAAACTTGGAGCAGGTTCAGTCAATTGCACATATGAAATACCCCACACTGAATAGAAAAACAAATATTAATCCATGACAGATAAAATGAAGCACTGAAGATGGTTTGCACTTAAAAAGATGTACCTTTAATATCATCAGTGATCTAGACGTGGACAACACATCATAGCTGCATTGAAAACACAGTACTGAAAATTCAGCAAATTTAATCAAATGTGAAGAATCTCGATCTTCCAGAATCTAAATCTCCATTTACAGAAAGAAGCTAGAAAGCACTGGGGCCCTGTCCCTTGGTCATAGGACAAAACACATAAGCTAGGTCTTCTTAAACCCCTGTCTTGGCTTGTACCTCTCCAGGCTTCATCTAAAAGGCTGGGAAAGGACATTCAAAAGGCAAGTCTGGGTTGCCTTGAGCTGTGCCTTTGAGAGCAAAAATCAAAGAAAAGGTAAAGAAATAGTTCTCTCTGACATTACCATGCAGATGACTGCAAATGGCCTGACCAGTATGAAAATAAACATTGGGAAAAATGAGTTCAAAGTAATTTGAGGTTTTACAAGGGAGACATTCAAGAGCACAGCTGGCAGGCAGGCATTTACCAGTGTGCCCACATAGGTACCCAAATGCCATTTCTGTTCCTTTTCCTCCCTCAGATGCCCTGCTAGCTGTTATCTGTCCACAGGCTCAGTGCCCTGCCCTCTCCAGCTTTTGCTTTCTTCACACTTGTACAGGTAAAAGGAGGAAACCTGCTATAACATGGCAAAAGCAAAGCAGACAGCTACAAAGCATATAAGCATAGACACTAAAAAGTGTTTTAGGCATCATCTCACGTGACTGATAAGTAACAGGTTAAGTAAGATGTTCAAAGATTAATTTTGTTTCCTAAATAAACTGCATTTTCAAATAGCAGTGCTGCACATGAGGTACACATACACATGCACTGTCACATCTGTATGACAAATTACATTAGTAACCATCATTTTGGTTTTTTTTTTTTTGGTAGATAGAAAAGGGCATCTTTTGAAACTGCAAATTCTTGTGGTCCGGAAGATATCTTCACCAGGTAACTCAATAGATGATGTGCAGATGAACCAAAAAATATGATGGCATTTTTCACATAGAAGCAATTGTTTAGAAGTTAACTCTCAGGCCAAGACTGTAGCAGGATGGACTAAGGCCCATTTGCACAGAATTGTAGCTTCTTTGCCCAGGTTTTGAAATGACTGGAAAAAAATCATGGGTAGTTCAGTCCCCTGACTTGGCCTACAAACCAAACATGCAGGACAGTGTTGGGCTTTTTGCATCTTCATTTCAGAAGTACAAGCCACAAAATTGCTAGCACAGCATGCAGAGCTGCATCCTTTCCACCTATATTTTAGCAACCCTTTGGGGCCTAGCCTGAGAACATCCTTTTAATGGACTTAGAAGCTGAGACAGTTTTGAGTCTCAACCTAAACTGTCAAAATATAAAAGAAAAAAAAATTCCACACCAGGAGTTAAATTTCACCATGCCTGATATGTTTAATTGCATGAACAAGCACTCACACAAAGGGCTAATTTTACCAGTACTAACATTTATATTAATTTAGTAATTCTTTTCCTCGTGACTAGTGAGTTGTCCTGTAACTCCTGGCTTTACAAACATCTGGAGCTCTGCCAGCCCTAACAATTAAAAACATATCTGAAAGGAGCAAAAAAAATCAGTTGGTCCAAGGTTAAAGCTGGGGACATTAGACAGTCCCAGTGCTGAGCTTTAAAAATCTCTGTTGTGCTTGGTGTGCCAGGCAATGTTATGCTGAATGAAGGATCTATTACAAGGATGATGCGGAACTTGAATTACTATTATACACACAGAGAGGCAGGATTAATAAGCATATGGGGGTTTGTTGGGTTTTTCTTTCCCCTGACAGGTATGAAAACCCTGGCTTTGATTCAGTAGAGTACTTTTCTATAAATGGCTTCTGGTGACAGTGATGCCTTAGGAAGCCGTCTCATCCCTGCCATTATGCTCTCTTACTCTGGCTCATCTCAGTGAACTTTCCTGGATGATGAACTCTCTCAAACAGCAGATGTGAGTGAAAAAACAACCCTTTTTTGAGCTGTTCTTCAAACAGACCAGATCCTGCCTCAGCATACAGTGCAGCCCCATAAGCCTTCGTGGTGGCAGAGCAGCAGAGAGGCGGGAGGCACAGCCAGAGGGCAGCGAAAGGGGCTGCAAAGGCTCCACGGGGCTCAGCAGCAGCTCTGCCGCTGAATGACTGTGACCATGTAACACAATTCATACTTACATCCTCTGATCCTACTGTCACCACATTCATAGCATCTAGATGGGCTCGCTCTAATAGTACAAATTACAAGATTTGGAAGAGAACAAGCGGGAAATCTTGTACAAGGTAATGAGCTATTTTTGCCTGAAAGTTAAAAGATAAATTCAAATTTGTCTGATTTACTCTCTGGTCTTAGTTTTTAATCTTCTTGCCAGCACTGAAATCCACTGCAGACCTTAATATTCCTTAGATGTTAAAAAGAATTGCAAAAGATGGGGGAGATAAATTTACCCTTAGTTACTTAAGAAATAGCCCCAATACACCAAATTGCAGAGGGGCAAACAGCCTTTGCCCAAGGCAAGGGATATTGTTGCACCAGTGAGACTTTTGGAAGCCAGGCCACCAGATTGAGGATTTATGTGTGAAAGCAGAAGAACAATGTTAGATACCTCTTTTAAAATTGTTAACAACAACATACAAGTGGGAAAGTGAAACTAAGGACACGATGAGACAGTAAGACTTGGGACATCAGGAAGGTCTGAGCATGGGCACTACCAGTGCTCTGACTGACATCCTATGAACAATGACTACAGTCTCTGTTAAGTGGTTTCTTGATGGAGATATGGTACATCTTAGTCAAGGAAAGAAGGGCTGGTAGCTGTAATTTGGCTTTCCTTTCTCACATTTGAAGTTTTCATTATTGCCCAGGCACAAATTCCCTTGGTGACAGCATGAATGCCGCCCTTCACAGGGCTGGCTCTCAACCCCCTGATTGTTATGAATCCAAAATGTTACAGAGTAGTTAACATAACTTTCCTAAGAGACAAAAGCTAGACAAAAAATTACTTTCTTGAAACTGAGAACTACAGGACTGGAAATCCACCTGATCTATAACTCAGCTGCTGGATTTATAATTAATGGGAAACTCCCTACGAAATCTGAAAGGGAAAGTAATTTGAAAACTCTTACTGAGACCTCAAAACAGGAAAAAGCCAAGTCTAGCCAAGTAACTAGCTGTGATGCACATTTGGTACAGATTAACATACTTCACATTTCTGTGTTGGGCACTTGGACTTCCCTTAGAGGTCAAGGAGATGAAAGAATAATTCAAAAAGAGGCAGCTACCCAAGTGAGAATATGAACCTTGTTTGCAACCCCCTTCAGACCTATTCTCTTGAAGGCTGCCCTTTAATATTTTTACTTCCACCAGACAGTGTTACAAGTAGGTCCAGCAGGCAAAGGTGAGGCCACACACTTTCACTTCAGCTCTTCAGCAGGGCTTGGACACCTCACTGGCTGCTACTTACCTGCACTGCTCTGCTAATGAGACACCTTGGGATTACATTGTTTTTAATGTGTATTTTCACATATCAGACCTGCTCTCTCTCAAACATTACACCAGCACTCCATCTATACCTGCTCTCTAGGAGTTATTGATTCTGCTGTACCAAACAAATCTTGAGAAAAGAAGCTTCTAATATGGCAAAGCTGGGGAAAAAAAACCCAAAACATTTTAATACCCAGTGAGTTCTGTGGAAAAGACAGCATTATCAAATGGGTAGATTCAGCTGAGCTGCGTTCCATCAGCACAATCCCAGATGCAGGGTTCCGGATGGCAGGAAGTTCACCAGAGCAAAGGCCGCACTGGGGAAGGCTTGGCCTCAAGCCAGCATAGTCCAAGATAAGAGAAACACTGAACAGGAAGGGGATGTGAAGAGAGCATACTCCAGCATCTCTGGTTCTGTGCCTCTCCTGGATTTAATCATTTTACATAGTTTTGCCACCAGCTGAAATGTTTTTTTTTTCCTTTCAAATCTTACCCTTGAAACACTTGCAAATCCTGGATGATATCAAAACAACTAACCACAGCAAAGGACAGGAATAATCAGAGCAAACCAATACCTCCTTGCAGGCAACTTCCTAGGCTTCCAGCTGGGAAACCCAGGTGAAATGGTAGGAAATGAGAGTTCTTTAGGCAGCCCTCATGGCTGTCATCTTCTGCTTGACAGAGCCGTGAAAATGTGAATTTGGCTAGGGTCTTGAGTCAACCAAATACAAGTCCATGGTCAATGCTGACCTCACACAATTAATTTAAGATTTAATTAAAAGAATCATATGTTCACATTTTCAAGAAGATACCAGTCTCCATCCTATAATCTTCTATGCTTTCCTTGGTTCAAGCACACCACCCTAACCAACACAGAAACTTTGCAAATGCAGGCTTGTGGGAAGTCATTCCTATAAAGCGCAAAGGAGTCTTACGAATGGTGCAACTAAGGAAAACCCCGTTCCCTTCTGTACCTTGTTGCTTTGTTGTCTCACAACCTGATGGGTGAACCTCAAAACACTTGCAAGTTTGAATTACTTAAATTTGTGAATAAACTTACATGGCAGAACTCATGAGACTGAAGGAATGGCAAATATTCTCCAGGGTGTTTTACTGTGACAGTGTAGGAAGTTATCACCAATGGCACTGCACTGGAAGTAACTGTCTACAAAACAGACTTTGTGGACAAAACCACCTTCAGTGCAAAGTTTAACAGCTCAACCTAAGCAGTTGCTTCAATGTTATTCAGCTTAAGCTTCACTTGTAGCAGACTGGAAAACAGGAGTTGAAAGAGTATATGAAATGCAAGTGTAATAATACCCACCCAGGCAGTAAAAACAGTTAAGGGAAACAAACTCTTAAACAAGTCAGTTAGATCTGCTGGAAGATGTCTCTCCATGTCTTATATGTTTAATAGGGTAGGAAATTTCTGAGATTTTATTCCAGCCAACCAAAGTCTGCAGTCAGCCGGAGCTTGCCTGTTAAGGTCTCTGTACTTGACCCAATGCATCCTGCGTATTTGCTTGTGATCCCAGACAGAACAGAGAAGATGAGCACAAGTTAAAAATAGACCATCACAGATTTGCTACTGGAACTTTTATAAACTATGTAGCTTGGCTAAGAATCAAGAAACTTCCTAGGTTTTTTTATATACACTTGTGTCCTGATCCCTTCTTGAGAGAGCATAGTCCTTTGTTTTCTTTCTTTTAAGTAATTTCTAGCATTTGTTAAAATGCCTCCTTATAGACTGGCAGATGCAAAGATCTCTTCTCCCATCTACGCATATTTGCACTAGTGTCCAACAACCAGCTCTGTCCAAGCCACACACCTGCCCTTCCCAGCCTGAGGGTTTGAGTCCCACAGAATTATTTTTAACTGCTGAGAATTGACTATTACCTCTTTTCAGACCTTCTTCTTTGATTTGTTTCAAAGGGGAGGGACCAAACTCTTCTTCCACAGGCCGGAACATCCTTTTGACCAGGACACTGCTACTAGAATACACAAAACAGGAACCATGTCACAGAAAAACTGTGCTCACAGCAGAAGAGGAGACAACAGCAACAGTCATAACTCACTTTGCACTCTGGCAAAAACACCCGCTAGCTACTCAAGTAGCACCAAAAGCAGAAACTGCAAGGATTTAGCTTCTGATGCTTATCCGAAATATCCGGGCCTCTTAAATTGCCGAGACTGACTGGCTGGGACAGGTGACAGGAAAATATGTTCTGATGTTACACACTAATTTGAAAACCCCAAAGGCCCTTAACTGTTTAAATATTGAGGGAAGGGGGGTGGTTATTGCTTGATGGAATAAACCCCTTTGTTTCTCAAATTGCACTGTAAGCCTTATGAAGAACATTAGTTTCAAAAAGAAATAAAAAGGGTCTCATGTTTTCAAGTCAATGTCGACTGCAGTTGCTCAGCCACTCCCTATCACAGGTCACTTTTTGCACGTTTATGGGAGTGTAGTTATGTTACTCCAGAATCTCAGACTTGAGGATTCAAGCAACTTACAAAAGTATAGGGCTGGCACACACTGCAGGCTGAAGTTCAGCCACCCATATTAAAACCCTTATTTCATGGCATCTCTAACTATTAGAGGGACTTTCATCAATTCTTCCAGTCCCTTCAAAGTCAGATAGGGGGTACTCCCATTTCCAACCTTCTTCCTTCCCAGGTTCTCTGCTCTCTTTCTGCCTTTCTCTTCTGGCACTTGGCCATTCTCTCTGCAGTTCCTGTATTTGTTGCAAACACATGTACACACTGCTAAACAGCTTTCAGGAATGCAGTGAAGTTCAGTGCTTCAATAAAAAATTCCTGGTTTTTAAATTATTTGAGAACCCTTATGCTTACAGATAGCACTTCATTATCAAATATATTGTCCTGTCCCTGTATTGAACCTTAGGGCTCTTTTACTTGAAAATGTATTAAAATACAGACACAAAAAGCAGACAGTTTACACGGGAGAACACGAGGGAAGGGGGAGAAAGGGGATCCGTTTTATCTGATTCCATATTTTATATAGATTTTCTATGAGTTCGAACTGTTAATTGCAAAGCTTGTGAAACAATAAATATCTTACCCTTCTCTCTCATCATCTGTATTATAGTAAACCTAGAAGGATGGAAATAAAAATCAATTATTCCCAAAACTCAGGCACTTGCTTAACAGAACTTCGAAAGAGAGAAAAGACAAGAAGTGTTTTGCAGTTTGTCATTTGTTTAAAATCCTTTTCCTTCTATAAAACACAAACACTTCTAGTTCTAACTGTCATCTGGAAGAAGTGTGGCTTACAGAAACTGCTGTTGAATATCCTCTAGTGGAAATATATCAAAGTTTATTTGAGAGACATTACCCTCTTCCCTGGTTTATATCATTTCCCCAATTATTTTTCAATCCTCTAAATCAGATCACTACTCTCCTAAATTACCCCTAATACAGTTTAAGCCACACCACTCACAAGCTTTTGTATGTATTTAAGAATATCTGAAAATCTAATTAAACTATAAAGAACAAGATTAAACTACAGGCCTAATGGAAATACAATTACTAATGGTACAGCTGAACATTTTTTGCACAGGCTGTGGGCAGAAGCCCAAGTCAGTTTTGTGTAAATCTGCATAGCTCAGAGTCACTGGGACCAAATTTACAACAGCAGCAAATGCAGCTGACAGTAGCAGAGAAGGTATAAAATCCCAGTCTGTTGTCCAACAGTTTACAGAACAGTCAGCCAAAATCCCCACAACATGCCCACACTGCAGGTCTGCACCAACAGGTGCCCCAGCCCTCCAGCTGCTGAGCTGCGGTGCAAGCGTGGGGTGGAGGCACAGGGCACCACAGCCGGTCCTGCTGGGCAGGGCAAGCCACCCCGGGCAGGCCTCCAGCACTTGTGCTGGCAGGACTTGGAGCACACTCAGCTGTCATGGGGAGCCTTCACTTCTGAACCTGTGCAATGAAAATAACTCAGAGGTGTGTGTGTGCAAAGTGAGGTCTGTAACTATGAGTTACAGCAATAAGAGACATGGCTGAACACTGCCTAAGAGCTAGGAAATGGGGGTATCTTCCAGTTAGTTTAGAAAATTATTTACAGGATTACATATACTAAGGAATGCTTCCACTTTCTCCTGTTTTGAGACAAATCCACGTTCTGCTTTGAAAGCCATGAGGACAGAAGGTACCCAGCACTGATATGTGAGTGGGCGTCTTTCCAATTTGGGAGAGTAAGCCAGTGACAGCTGCGATTGCAATGTCTGCGCTCTTTGTGCTTTGCTCAGCCACAATTCTCACTGCTTCAAAATAACTGACAATTCCAACACTCAGTTTCATTTAATCTTCTTCATTTTACTATTTTTCAGCAAGATGCATATTTAATTTCCTCATCGACTATTTTTCTTTATAAACACGTGCATACAGTCTCATTCTACTCCCTGAGATGTTAACACGTTCATAGTAAAAAAGTTGTCAGAGCTGACCTTCCAATTCAGGTTTTCAACTTCCCAGCAGGTGATAAAGTAGGAAAGAGTCAAGTCAGCAAAGACTTCCTTATGTTTACTGGTGATAATCACTGCCAGTACTGAGTATTAACATCAGTGTGATGGAGTTTTACTTGGAATAGTGAAAATACGTTTTCAAGGAATTTCCAGATCTCTAGGTGATGCCGACAGAAAATGGATTGCGGTGTTCGGTGACCCTGCTCTTGACCTTCCTACACGTGTAAGAGCTTGGTCTTTGTTTCCAGCTTTGACAGGGAGGGGGATCTCTGCTACCACAAGGTGGCACTTCATTTCACCAAGCCAAAGAGCACACTCAAAACCAATTTTATTTCGGCCACAAATCACCCTTCTATTTAAAAATCCTTGACCATTTGTTTCATCCTTTCTTCCAGCAAAAGAATGAAAAAACTGTAACAAAAACAAACTATTCAGTTGTCAGAGAAGTATAGACTCCTTTTTCACACCAAGAACTCAGAAAGGTACTTGCGTCTTGTAAGGTCTTTTATAAGGGATGCGCCAAAACTGCATTTACCAAAATGAAAGCTTGAAACAAGCGGCCCCCAGGAACAGTGATTTATTTCCCTAAAACCTGACCCAGAGCAGAAGCAGCCAGATGGCAAGTGGACATCTGCTCATCTCATTATTTCCTACCTGTCCAGTTCTTTGTAGGTTTCCAAAGTGAACATCAGGTATGAAGAGAACTGGCTGGGAATCCAGGTCAGCCATTGTTTTGAAGAAGGTGATATCACTCTTTTTCTGCAGAGGGAGTGCACTCAACTTCCCTTCAGCTGCTAGGTGGATCACAAAGCACAGGGTTGTGAAAGGAGGCATGTTAAGCATGACTTAGCCCCAGACCAGAAAGGCCCACTTTACTCACCGTTATTACACGAGGCTTGGGATGCCTGGCCTTTGCCTTTCTTCCTGTTCTGCTTTCTCTCTTCATCTCGGATTTTCCTTTCTGCTCCCTGATGCAAAAAAGACAACACACAGATATTACCCAAAGAGGAACCACTGTGAGCATCGTACTCTGCAAAGCCTGGAGCTACAGCAACACACACATCAGGAACGCTAAAAGAGAAACTGGTTATTCCACTGAAGACAGATCCGTCCACTCTGTTGGGAACGTACCAGGCTTTGCATGGATCATCTGTGCCTGAGACTCACGCTGGCACATCCAGTAGCTCCCAGGGCTGCAGACAGCAAAGGGAACATATCCACATGCTGGTTTGGAGGAGCCAGGACAGGCAGTGTGCAGTCTCTAGCAGGACTGATGCCAGTACAACTTGTGCAAAGGGCATCCCAAGCCCAGTGTCTCTGCAATGGACAGAGTGCTCAGGACAAATATTTTGTGTATGTAATGGCATGAAACACCTGCAGGATTGCTACCATCTTACATCATGTCTGTGCTGAGGTCTTCCATAAACTCTCCTCCACCCACTTTGTCTGGGGGTGGCATTGCTCCTCCATAGCCAGCTGTGCAGAGCCTTTGAGAACTGACAGTCCAAGAAGGCTGTGCTGACAGCTTGCCAACATTGCAAGGGCTCTTACAGAAAAATACAGGCATTTCAAACCAGGAGAAGCTCTCCAGAAATAGGAAAGCAATGTAGCACTGCCCTATTAGGCACCAGAAACTCCTGGGAAGTTGCAGGCTTCTGTTATGTAAATACACTCTCAACAAGTTTAAAAAATAAAACTTGTTATTGACATAAAAAGCAGCAACACCTCCTTTGAAGTTCTCCTAATTTACTTTATAAATAATACCCATCACATTGTGAAGGGTAATAAAGATCCATATGCTCCCAGACAGTTGGCAAGCAAGATTACAGAATTTTTTTCCACATTAAAATTAGACGTTTCTTGAATAGAAAGGGAGGGGAGGGAAGTAAGGAAAGCAAAAAATACCCACTCAAGATGGCAGAATTCACACATGAGTCAATGAACCAAGCTTAAAAAGAATGCAAGGAAAGATGTACTCCTGGCTCTGATCTCTCAGTAGATTTCCAGAGGCTGAAAGAGCTGGAGGAAAAAATAGCTCTTTAGAAAAACATGAATGTGTCAAACAGAAACACTGCCTCCAGACCAGGTCCCAATCCAATCGTCACCCACCGACCTCAACCACAGAAGCCGAGGCATTCAGAGTTGTGCACTTATTGAAATTGTTTCTAGGGGTACATTTGTAACTTTACAGTTACCACCTGGTCTTTCCAAAGGAGCAAAAATACACATCACAGCCACTGTTCAGCAAAAAGCACACCCTGAGAAACCTGTGCTGCACAAAGGGCTCTGCCAGGTGGCCACAGCCCTACCTGCCACTCAGTGCTGCCTCTCTGCTGCTCACAAGGATGAACTTCAGAACCACTGAAGTATTTCATACATGGCAGCAAGCACGAGTTTACTCTCAGGAAAGCAGAAAATGAGGAGGACTCAGCTTTTTATACATATTAAAAATATACGTTTTACTGATTTTCTGTGATATTCTTTGTAACCATGAACTTGGTGAAGCTTCACAGCTTTCTCTTCGTTCATTCATTCAAGGCAACACACCCCAAGTTCTCTGGGGTGCAGGCAATCATTGAGCTGGGGAGCCATTCCCATCCACCAGTTTTTATTTGTGCCACAGCCACTTCACAGATGTGGCAACTGCAATACCCACGAAACTACCTGCCAGCCCTTTTGAGCTCAGAGTAACCCACATGGCACATGGCAGGGGCCAGCCAAGCCTACATGATGGACGTCACTGTTACAGGGGTGAGACAACAGACCACAAAATGATTTTTGAATACTAGAGCATTTCTGCTGCATAGTTTTGAAAGCTGAGCCATCTGAAACATACCTAATAAACCACAGTTTGCATATATCTTCAGGACAGAAGAAATAACCCTCTTATTGAGAACTATAAACTATGCTCCAACCAGTGAAATAATGAAATGAGTTCCTAATTTTTTCATTGATACCTGGGCTTTGTATATATGCAAGGAGTACTTCTGCTACTAATCATTACCAAAATGCAGCCAACGAATTTCAGCTGATTCAAAGTATTTTCTTCCCAATTCTTCAACTCATTTAAACTTAAGTCTTGCATTCCAGCTCCAGCCTGGCAAAGCCCTTGCCATCATAAGGACCACTCCCATCACCATGCTGAAGCTCATGTGTACACTTGCTTCTAGTTCCAGGCTAAAGCATTCCACATCTCATTGGGCAGGCACATAGACATCAGCCCTCTTTTCTCCAGTGCTGAAGATTAATAGGCAATTAGAGTTGCTCAATACTCTATGATAGTCCATTTTCTCTATGATGTTCCGCACCAAAAACAAGGATGCAAGAACTGCATATATTCCAAAGAACACGTACTTTTTTCAGATTAAAGAAAACTGGATTAATTTATTTAATTTTGGAACAATGTTATGGTATTTGCCAAGTCAAGTTCTGCTTCTTTTCAGCAAAGATAGTCACATATATAAAATGAAATAGCTCTGAAGTCCCAGTTCTTTTATACACAGTGGCTAAAGCATCATGCAATATATAAGTATAAATAGGCCTGGTAGCAAGTTTCCCTGACAACCCACTTAAGGAATAAAAATTATATATTCTTATAATGCAGCATCAGTGATTTGCACATGAAAAAAAGACTGCAAGGGCAGAGAATTTGCACTGAGAAAACAAGATGTGGACTGTAACAAATGCTTTGAAGATTGCCTACTGGAAAACAAACATGGACAAAAGACTGGAGAACAAATAGGGAGTAAGGTAAAGTAACATTTGTTAAGTAACATTTACAGCCTTTGCAGCATTTATCTCCATACATTTATGCCACAAAGCACATACTGGATGTGAGCTGACATTGCTCTCTAGTTTATATGTAAATTACAAGGAGTTGCCAGAATAAATACTAAAATAAATTTAATATGTACCACTTAGTTAAATGTAGTTTTATTTCTTCAAAGATAACTCTTTCCACAGCAGCTATGCTGTGTTTCAGCTACTAGACATTAATTTGTCAGCGAATGTTCTTAAAAACTGGACACCTCCACCTGTGATTTATCTAAATGAATATACAAATACACCTACTGGTCCTAAAGAGGCACCACCATTGCAGAAAGAAACATTAGTAATAACACCTCAGGCACAGAAACATTTTTTCTTCCATGTTCCAAAATGAAAAACATTTCGTACTTAGGCAGGAGGAATTTACTGTGCAGTTACACTAGTCCAGGTGATTGTAATAAATCAGGTACTTTTCTCATCAGCTTCTCTTCGAGGCTGTCAGATTGGGGCATAACAGTGCAGTTCACACTTTCAGAATCTGTAAAGATGTCTGCTGGTTTTTTTTAATGGTACTATAGTACCTCTTTAGTTGATCATGACAAGGAGGTGGGCAATAAATAACAGTCTCAGCTTCACAGCCTTCCCCAAAGAGGCAGCAAGCTGTGTCCATGTCACTGGAGGGAGAGGCACGGGCTAGCAAAAGAAACTGAACCATTTAGGACCATCTTAACCAGAGCCAGGGGTTTATTTTGACATCTTAGAAAGATGAGGATACCCAACCACACCAGCTACCTTCCTCTGAGCACGATGAACTCTCCCAGTGCCACCAGCAAGTGGAAATTCTCCAGACATTTATTTACTCACAAAAGGCCCGTAACAAAGGGATGTTGGTAAAGATCTGGCAGCATAAGTTTGGGAAGAAGCAAGAATTTGTCTCTTTCCAAGTGCCAATTAGCACAAACTGTCATGTGAATAGACCTCAATAATTTTCATTCGCTCAAGTCATTTTCACACCCGCACTAAGTTAAAAAGGTCCACATGTGCGTATACATTTATATTAAAAAGATATACAGCCTATTATCAATACCCTTGAGCCATTCAGTTCCCACTTCCAATACATTTATGATGTGTATAACACTTTAACTACCCCTGTGATCTTTCCTTCTACTTTGAGACAGTTTTGATTAATAGACTGAACATTCATTTCCTGCTTTCTAGTCTGGATATTTGAAGCACCAGTTAAGCCAATAGATGCAATGAAAATGTATTATTCAACATCTCCACCAGTTGTATATAGAGGTCACCCTTGATGAGTTTGTGCTCTGAATTTCCTTCCTTTTTTTAAATAATTCAAATTTTTCTAATTGCTCTTCAGAAACAGGTAGATGAAAACAACTTGTTACTTTGATATTTACTGAGCTTTTACCATCCAGTTGTAGCTTCAAATCTCTCAATATTTGACATTCAAAGTTACGATTAAAAGCATAGCATTTTGGCTGCAAGAAGACCTCAGTGCATACATTTACATTCATTATTTCCAAAGATTTTCCTCCACTAACACAACTGACTGATTAGCCCTCAAGATCTCGTTGTCAAGACAGCAACAAGGGAATGAACTGAAAAGGGGGAAGGAGCAGCAACACAGAGACCTGAAACAGTTGAACTCTTACCCTTGCCATTAAAAAGTTAATGTTACATTTCGCCTGGGGCATAGCCTTTTGTCTTTCTATTCCCACCTGTAGGATGGCAAGACTAATTTGGATAAATTTCCAGGTCACTTAAATAGATGTAGGCTCCTGAATCCCTGAACCTTGACTAGAATCCAGGCATCAGCTCCCTGTGAAAGATCTTTCTCGGCATGGATAAAGTCATCAGCTGGCAGACGGTAAACAAAACTGAAAAGTGGTCACACTCTCTTTGAAGAATCATCACTGACATTTCTGAGCAACTGTTTCTACCTGGTGATATACACAGCTGACCATGACACTGTCTAACTCATTCAGGCATGATCTATGTTTGGGTGCTGAAAAATCTTACTAGTTCCCACACAGGAGCAGTCATACTTACGGTAAAAAACCAAAATTTTGCTAAAGAGGGTGTGAACACACACAAAAAATAGTTACTGAATTACAAAATGGGAATGTCTAATATATTTTTGTATTTTACTTTTGATAAGAAAATCCTAGCAACATAAAAGTCTCACTGAAGCTTCTAAAATAACTGTTTGCAAGCAAGGGAGGGGGAAAACCCACCAGCTGTGTCACTGGAATTTGCTGTTTTCCACTGCATCATAAGAGAGAGCTTAGCAGACCTTCGCTGAAAAGTGCATTTTTCTGTCAGAGAAACTGATATGAAATTTACCTGCTAGCTATCCTGGCTGTAAGAGTTAGAAAGGGATGACACCAGCAGACTGCCACTTACATGAGCCTGTGATCAGCACTGAACTTCCAAGGAGAGATCTTTGCGTTTGCACTTTCTATTACTTTTTTGATATGACCTATAACATGCTGTCCTTAAACACTCCAACTACTGCTCACAAGCTGTGGAATAAGGGCCAAAAGGCTGCAAAGCAGTAAAATAATTACATGATAATCCGTTAGATTTGTGATACAGCTGGTCCAAATGCTATGATGAAATACAATTCTTTAAGGAAAGAAACAGGATTTAATTAGGTCTAAAATACAGCAACAATAAACTGCCTAACAAGATTCCTCCTTCATCCATGGTAACTGTGCTTTCCACTTACCTTGTCACAAAAAACCTTGATTTGGCAGTAGGCTCGGTGGATAGGTTTATTGCTCCGGTTGTTGTAGCTGTAAGTATCGATCTGAATCATCAAAGGAAGCCCTTTTACTCCTTTTTGTGAGGAGAAGTCTGTGCTCAAGCAATTCACTGTGATGAAAATCTGTGTGCCAGAGAGATTACTTTTAAAATGTGGTGCAAACAACAATTAAACTTCCGGAAATACATGACAAGAAATGGGAAAATAAAATAAAAAGGTTTAAATTCAGCTATGATGCATGCTCTGGCAATTCACACATTTATCTTCCACTTCTCTCCAGCAAAGACACTCCCATGCTGGGAAGAAGGACAACCTCGAAAGCCATATATTGGTGCTTCAGTTTGGATCAGAAGCTCACATTTGAGGCGAATCATTTGGTTGTCCCAACTTACCATTCTTTGGTTCACACCAGAGAGCTCAGAATACATGAACTGGATTCTTTTTGGAAAGGCCAGACCAGAAAGATGTGCTCTAGGAGCACTCCTCAGATGCTCCAGCTGCTCACAGTATCTTAGTTCATGGGAACTGACTGAAGATAATCTGAGATAAAACCTCCTAATACGTGCCTCATGTGGATGTCCAGTCTTTAGCCCACAACCTCGGCATTATGAGCATAATGCTTTAACCAACTGAACTAGCAAGCCCCTTGCTTGCCTGTGCTCCAGAAATCCATCTCTTGCCCTCCTTCTACAACAAAAACTTATGACTTGATAGCCACTAATCATCTCCCTCTCTTCAACTCAGTTAGCATTAGTGTGTCTCATCTGTACAAGACCTGGGAGAAGGGTCTCCCAAGGACTATTCTGATGTACAGCAAGCACTATGAACTGAAATACCACAGATACCTTTCAGTCGGGATGGCGTGCATAAAATTAAAAATCTAATTTTCAGCCCAGTGAGGAATATGTGCATTACATAATAATTTGGGGCAATTGTGTATTAACCCCATTCTACTTTTCACTTGCCCTTAGTTTAAAAAGCAACAACAAAACACAAAACAAAACAAAACCCCAGAACTGTGAACCAAGGAAAAGGACAGAGAAAACCAGCAGTACATATCTCCTGAACCAGGAGGATATGAAACCTGCTTCAGAGTAAAAAGGTCACTCAAGAAAGAAGAGATCTCAAACAGCTCTGTTAAACAGACCTGATGCACATTTCACCGGGCAGAGGAGAAGGCAGCAGGTCCCTGGGGTCTGGGAGGATTCCTGAAGGAAGAGCGTGAAGGACATCCCTCCTTCTCCCTCTCCATTCCACAAACAGGGAAAATAAACCAACAGTGTGAGTGACCAGAATGCAACATCCCTAAGAAAGACAGCTGAGAATAAAGAAGGGCTCCAGCAGGGCTGGTGGGGGATACTTTACCCTCCTGGCACAAGTTAACATTACAGTCAGGGTCTTTATGACAGGAGCCAGAGCAGCTTGTTTGCCTGACTGAGCTAATGGCCCCTCCTTTCTGCTTCTGATTGTATCACAGAGCTGCATTTACAAATGAAATAGTTGAACTTTAACTGCGGGGAGAAGAGGGAGGCAGGGAAAGGCCCTCGGTGAAACTCTGATTTTGAAGCTGATAGTGTGATTTCTGTTTCAAATTACAAGTTGATCTCCTCCAGCTCCAAAGGTAAGTGTAGATACGGCAAATACGCCTTTGAAATATGACAGCCTGAGTTTTCATTTGCCTTCAGAATCATTTATAGTGTCAGGGCAACGGTTTAAAGTATGTGTGAACACACAGCAGTGGAACAAAGTCTAGCATAAAACGGAATCTGGTCTCCCTATATTTTAGCCCATACTTCTGCACAGGGATTTTCCAAAATGTATGTTCAAACATGAGAAGACGTGCAGGCTTTGCATCTACCTAGCAGTTTATACATCTCCCACCCTTGCTGCACACTCAGCTGAGAAGCAAAAAAAGATCTTGTCCCACCTTAATCAACTACATACACTGTGTCATGTCTTTCACTGCCTCCACAATCACAGAGCAGAGTAGGACCGGCTGGGGAAGACAGACTTTATCGTTTCAAGAGTCCCCATACAGCAATAACAGATTATTCAGCATGAATAATAGATAGATGCTGCAAGACTCAGTATCTTGTCCTGACACTGTAATACATCAGGATCTCTCTGAGGAGCAATGACTGTACATTCATGCACATGAAGTGTACTACACTTTCTGTCATATCATTTGCACCTCAGAGATAGACAGATGGATTCAAATTAACACAGATCATTCATACTGGGGAAATTTTCTGTCTCCATGCAACGTTCTATTAGCTTTCCTGTAAAGCACCACATTGACTTTGGATTCGGAAAACATGGGGGTGTATAGAGGGAAAGGGAGGAGGACATTGGTTCTGCTATTCATTTTAGGGTCTTTTTTTTCTTTGCCTGACTAAAGATTTGCACCAGTGCAGCAGGCTGCTATGGAGAAGAGGACCTGGGGAAACATCTGGACAGTGCTCTTCCCTCTCCCCTGGTCTGACCAGAAACCACCTCCCTGAAGCAGTAACCAGCTCTGAGCAGCAATGATTTCAGCCGTTTGTCCAAGTACAGCCTGCTTTGCCCTTTGCAACACTCACCCTCCCCCCTCTTCCCTGCTCCTGTCCATAATGCATGTACTCCCACTCTCAATGAGACAAGGGGCAAATCAACTCCATGGGCAGCCACGAAAACGAGTGCTGCTCTACTCTTCTTAGAAGATACGCAGACTTAAGATCTTCCTTGCTATGGTAGTAGCATAGTAGAATTAACATGGTTAGAAAAAGTCGAGTTAAGTAGAAATGACAGTAGCAGGAAGAGGAATCACTCTTTCCCTCCAAAGCCCTGTCTACACTTGTCCTAGAACTGTATTTATAAAAGTGACTATGATTGTACCCGAATTCAGATACATTTTTTTTTTCCTGTGCAAACTGGATTTTAGCAATGTTTTGCTATCTGGAACACGTTCGGGTTGTCATTATAGTGATGTCTTTTTTTTTAATGTCAGCATATCTTAGATTAGAGCAATTAATGGCAGAGTTCCACCCATCTAGTCTCCAGCTCAGGCATGCCATTGGCAATTAAATACTAATTTGAGAAACATTTGGTGCTGAGAAAGTTTCACAAGTGGCCTAATATAACGACAACTCTTCTGTTTGTTATAGAGCATGTCTAGAAAAAGCACTCTGTCTTTTGGGGACGGCACTCCTCCTTGGTGTAGCTGCTATTGTGAGAATTACTGTTTGTTAAATACTGCAGCATAATTAGGAATGTAGAAGACACAAACACAGTAAGCTGCCTTAAGAAAAAGCAAGGCTCAGAAGTGCATTTCCCTTTTTATCATTTAATTCAGCCAACATGACTCCTGCTGCGGTCTCTCAGCTTATACACTTTAAAGGTCTACAGTTACGAAACTTCTAATATAAGCCTTTTATTACTATTTACATTTCTGGCTCCCATTGTCTCAGAAACTGCCAAGGGCAGAAGGGAGGGAAGAGTGTGTTATGGCACAAAATAAGAAACGTAAAGCAATTTCTCTACCTAATACTGGCAATGCATAGAACCCAGGTGACGGGTCTTTTAAGAGCCTGTTTTAAAAGGTTCCTCCCTGCAGACCGTCACAACAAAGAGTTAAACGACTCGTCTCTCAAATGACTAACATCAATCGCATCATTCCTGTATACACAGAAAGTGTGGGTTTATAGTTTCTCCTACCAGCCGTTACCTTATAAATCCCACACAAAGGTAAGACCTTTGTTTTATTTCAATACAAATGTCTCCAGCAAATGTTTACACTACTCTTTTGAAGCTTCCTCAACCCACACCACACCCCGGCAACTACATAAAAATGCCATTTGCTTTGAATCCCAGATGCATACTTACCAAGCCATTTGTATACACTGAATTTCAACATTATGTGCTACCACAAGTTAACTCTTCTTTAATATATACTCGTGTGTGTGCATGTCTCGCATGTATATATACAGTCAGATATATATATGCACACTTGCACACACAGACATGGTTTATTAAAGTAGCTGCCAAGTCTAATCCTACATAATTTCTGCTAACTCCCCAAAATGAAGCATCTTTTCCTTCAACCTTTACATTTTGAGAGTAGAAAGACGTTAATTTCCTTCCTAATTAAATTAAATTTGATGTAACTTGAGAAGGAAATTCACAATTAAGAAAAAAAATTCTTATACTAGTCAAAGCCTGTCCTAAGTATCACTGACAATGTTGAAGAAATATGGATTGTCACAATACAAATCACCGCTAGAGATAGTGCTGCTCTATAAGCTTGATTTTACCATTGTACCCACTGGAACTGGAGCTCACTTTGGCCCACGATATCCAAGAACCTAATCCTGCAAATCACTCACTCTTTGAAAACAGCTTATTACTGTATAAGCTTTGCCAAAACTCATTAAATAACTGGAAAGGTTCCCAGAGGCTTCACCATACTTTGGATTAAAGATCTACATTTCAGTTAAATATAGAAGGACAATGATTGCACGCAAGTATACACAACAACTGCTCAGCACACAACTCCTGCACTCACTGAAAAGCATCTGCCAGCACCTGCCTGAATAACACAGCCACCAGCATGTCTGTTTATTGCATGTCCAAGTTGCAGTGCTTAGCAGAAATCTGTAATCTCTTGATATCACTGAAAACTGTTTGCCTCTTTAAAGTGACATTTTTTGTTAGCAACTGTTCATTGAAGTCATATCTTTGGTTTTAAGGCTAAAAAGTACTTTCCATAAAAATACACAATTAATTGTTTCATAAGGAATACCATCATAGCCAATTTAAATGAGCTAAGTACCTACCACAGAGAAGACATATCTCAAGGAGGTGGTATGATTTATGACAAATATATTATCCGTTGACCAAGAGAATTCTGGCTCTTTAATCATCTTTATTGCAAACTAACTTCTGTCAGCGCTAACACTGCAAGTCGACAGATTAATATCTATCAGAAATGAAGCTGAACTCTGTTCAAGAGCCTCCACTAGAACTTTGTCAATTGGCCAGATGCTGCAGCAAAATCTTCTATAGGGCAGCAGCAAGGCAACTACCCAGCTTCTAGCATATTACAAAGACTCTTTTAAAAGATAGTTAAAAAGTCAGCCAGTTCTTGTTAATTGCTGTTTGTTTCCTCATCTTTTTTTAAAGAACTCCTTTAAAAATACCACACGTAGCATTTGGGTTAAACCAAAGGGATACAACAAATCACCTTACCCATAAATGTTACATATTTATAACAGAATTAAATATGGGAGGGAAACAAAGATTGTACAAAGCTGTTCTTCTCTTCCTACCTCTGCTCCTTTACAGCAGCAATATTTTTGTCTTAAGAAAGCACTGAGTTCAACATGGTGATAGAGCCTTCCCCTCATTTCCCTGTATCCTGCTCTGAACCACAAGGCCCACAGTGACCTCTAGATAACAGGCCCAGCAAAAAAGGATGTTCCAGAAAAGGGTAACTCTGCTCTGCCAGAAGGCAAGGGGACTGCTGCGGTCAACCAGGCACAGCAGAGTAAACACTAGCAGAGTGGTGTTTCTAACTTTGGTGCTGTTTCTTTAGTCCACAGAAAGCAATAGTGTGATTATTTCACATCTTGACATGCACTGTACAAGATTCCCTTTCCATGGACTTGTTCTGCCAAGCATCAGTTGGAAGCTGATGCACCAAGCACGGTGAACTGGAGCCAACAGCCCGGTTCCACTGGCGTTACTGGGACGACAGAAAGAGGCCTGTGCCTATACTCTTGGGATTCCTATTTCTTCCACTAAGGCCCCCATGAGATGCTGCCTTACCAGCCCTTAGCAGGCTTACTGGGAGCTGGCAGATTCTGGCCACCACACCCATTCCCTCATCCTGAAGGGCTTTGAGGGGAGTGCCTGCTCCGCTTGTGCGTGAGAGGAAAAGTTTAGTCTCCCAGGAGAGAGACGGATATTTGGTTAGGGGATTTCTTACTGCTTCTGTTTGATTTTACACATCACTCCCCTGTGCACTTCCAACAAGTTTGCTTTCTTTGTTTCTTCCAGGGCCAGTAGAGTGCTTCATCACCTCCCATCTCAGAGGCCCTGAAGAGAACCGTTGTGTGCCACTTTTATCTGACTTGGAAAAGAAAGGCCTTTGTGCCTCTGAGGGGGTTAAGTTTTAATCTTGAAATTGTGGTGAAAATGGAAAACAATACTGAACAGAAACAATGGAGCCAGTTGAAAGATCATCATTCAAAAAGCTTAAAAAAAGGGAGTCTGTAATTATGCCTTGAAATTCTTCATCTCCCTTGGATGAGGTAATTGCTGGAGAAAAAACAGCCTTCAGTGAGGTGCCTCAGAGCCCACAGCTTTCCAACACCGCAGGGGCATCCTATGGGAATCCCCAGACCCAGTGCAACCAGTTATTGTATCAGACTTTCCAACAGGAGCAAGCATGTACACATACATGTGTAGGGAAGGAAACATTTTAGTGCAGACAAGGTGATAAGCTTTCATATACAACCTGATTTATGCTTGATAGGCCAACACTAAAGCATGTTATGAATCCTCTTTTATCAATACATTTACAGTTCAAGCTTCTAAAAGATCAGATATTTGATACCCCAAAATAAATATGCATAAGCCAATTTGCATTTTAATAACTATTTCCTGCAGAAATACAAGCAGCTTAAATTTCACTCCTAACACTTTTTTAATCCAGCAACAGTAAGAGTCTTTATTTTAAAATCTTAGCTTGTTTTATTTCCAGTGATCACCGCAAAAGATGTGTTCTTAATGTTCTGGTACCCAAGGCAAGAGCAAGGTGAATGGTGTGAAGAACAAAACATCCGAAGTTAACGCCTGACATTAGTGGATGTGACTTTCTTGCTCCTAGATCAACATGGGGTCTTGCTAAGTCTGGCTTGGAGCTGCAAGTGCAGATGTCTTAGAGAACTGCCAGTCCTGGGATAAGACTGCCATGCTCTAGCCTTGGTAGTGCTTCCATAAAGGTCCCTGAAAAAGACTGTTATGTTGGAGTTCCCAAATCTGTATTTGCCTGCAGTGATCACACACATACACAGACACCAGTCACCTGTTGTGACTGCAGAGGACAACATACAGCTGTATCTTGAAATGGAAGCACATAACAGGGAAATATCTGGGGCGGTGACGATGTAATCACTACGTGAGTAAATACAGCACCATTAGCAACTGGGCCAAGTACAACTCTGTTTACCAAGGCCTGCTTTTGAAAGAGCTGGGTGATTTTCAGAACTATTGTCTTTTCTTTTAAGATGCACATCAGACATGAAAATTCCTGTTACTATAAACAGCACGTTCAGTCAGGACAGCAAGTGTTAATGCTACCACTCTGCATTTCTCTCTACAATTTCTCAGAGGACTCACTCACACGATGCAATCTCTGTAATGCTGTTAGAAATGCAGTGGGCAATCGTGCATGAAGATGTCTCTGTATTTGAAAGATCCATAGCATTACTTGAACACTGGGTATTTTGTATTCAAAATGAAAACAGCATCAGGAGTTTGCCGAGCTCAGTGTTTGCTGTTTATTAACTCTACATCCCCACGAGCACTGCATTACCCCCACTCATTTTACACAGCCTATTTCCCTTGTTGTTTGCTTTCCGGGGGCCAACTTCTTCTTATAATTACCGGCAGTTTTTCATTTCTCCCACACTAGTCCATGCAGTTGAAGCACTCTGACAGCCTTTGTAGAACCTTATCTGTAAGAAACCAGTTAAGGTGTTCTGATGCCCTGGTTTATAGGTCCACTAAACAGTCACATTCCTGAATGAAAAACCCCATGCCTGAGGGTACTTGACCATTCAAAAAAAAAAAAAAAAAAAAAAGTAAAACAAAAAAATCCTTAGTCCTCAGAAATACATTCATTCCCAATTGCAAAGACAGTCTGTGTAACAATATAAAAAATAATGGCACCAACACAAGGGAAGGCATAGTCTAACTTACAGAATATTGATTATTGGAGATGTTTATAGTGTAGAAAGAACGTTGATAATATAGAGAAAGAAAACACTCAGCTTGTGTCTTATACCTGACTTTGCAAATAGGAAAAAATCTTTAACTGTGTCCCAGGCTGGGCACCTACCAACAAACCCTCTTATTCGTCAGAAAGGGAAAAGTAGAACAGTGCCTGATGATGGATGGTATTTATAAAGGGATACCATCTGCATGGCTTTTCCTCACCTTTGCCTCCTCATTGACATCCCAAGTAAAAGACACAGCATTGAATGCAATTTCTTCAATATTCCCAATGGTATTAAAACTCTCCTTGTAATCAGCTGTAAGAAAAAAAACAAAAGAGTCATGAAAAAATTTGAACTTTCTGTTTTACAACTCATAGTACTTCTTTGCTTCTTAAGCTGGGTTGTCTAGTGCATCAAAACTACCTCTTGTATTGTTTATGATTAATTATGAATAATCTTAATTGCGAAGAGGTAATACAGTGCAACCTGAGTCTTATGCATAGTGTATCACTAGCTAATGTTCTTGCAAAATATTGTTGGCTCTTAAAAAGAAGTAAGTGTGACTCTACTGGCAATGAGTTGGTGCATTCATTAGCTTGGCCAAGGAATGGCCAAAACTGGAAATTAACTGAAAACTACTGAAGCATTTAAAGGGAATGTTCAAACCTTGCCATTAAGAAAAAACATTATGGTAAATCCTGAAGAAGCTTTCTAAAAGTCTAAGAGCTATCACTGGAGGAAATCATCAGTGTGCATTTCAACTTTCCCAGAAATTACTGCACTGGATGCTGGATTAATATTTATATATTATTAAAAACAAAACCAAAAACTCCACAAAAACCAAAACAAAATCCCCCACGAAGAACCAAAACCACAAAGATTCTTTTTCCAAAGTATGTACACTACTAAAACAGCAAGCAAACAAAAAAAATATTTTAAATTTGTCTGACTACAAAATCCGTGCCTTCTTCTCACTTATTCCCCAAGTGCTGTTACTATTATCAATAAACTAGCATTTTGGAAGGAATGAAAATCAAGACGGAGGAAGACTTCAAAGCTGACTAACCCTCCTGCAAAAACACTAAGGGTAGAAAACTATGTAAAACTGACAACTTGAAAATCGTCTTTATAATTGAAAAGAGGAACAAGCAGAGCTTTTCTCTCCCTTTGCTGGACAGTTTAACACATTTTCTTCTTTTTGATGACAGATTAAGAGAGATACCAGGTAATACCTGCTTGATTAAAGGAACTTCCAGATTGTTCACACAAATGGAACAACTCTCTCTGGGACAAACATTTCTTAAGAATCCCTCGAGGGTTGTAATTGGACTCAGTGCCAGAGGGCTGAGATTACACTCCTGATCTGAAGTTTGCCCAAATCTATGCTTCAGAAGCATGCTGATTCTTAGCTTTGTAATCAGTTATAGAAAGAGGATGTTTTCGTATTCTGTGAGACACACAAATGGTTTCAATATTCATTTCCTTTGCCTAAACTGTTGGCCTTTAAAAAATAATTTCTAGGTAATAACTGCTTTAAAATAATTTATAACAAAAACCATTGCTGCAAGAGGAATTATTTCATGTTTGAGGCAGGCAATCAGTACACTCTTCTCTCATTCGAAACACAAGAATGCTGGCATCTCACTGGGCAAGTGAAATTGTGTACCTGGGATACACTAATGATTTCGGATACAGTAAAAAAATCACTGTTCAGACCATAGGAACAGCACGAGAACATTTGGTGATGTAGCACATTAACAAAGTGTTTGAGAGGGCAGGCAGGCTTTTCATCCCCACCTTGAACTCAGAGCTCCTTTCTAAGTGAAGTCATTGGCATCACTATCTAAATTCAGCATAGGGATGCAAACGAGAAGAATTAGAAGACACATAAGTAGTTTAATATGCATGTGCACACATCCACCCACCTCTTAAATTTATGATTCACCAGAAAGTGCCTCATGCAACTGACTGCTGCATATGGGTGTGCTGTGTAGGTGCACTTTGGAAAGACATGAACAAGATGTCTCATAAAGACACATGTTTTCATCTCCTAAAAGGCTGTCAGAACCTCACATCCCATCAGTCCTTCCTTTCTCTCAGCACATGCCTCTCCTTTAATTGCCATACACAAATCTGAGTGTCTATGTGGCATGCTGTTAAAAAGCAGAAGTGCATCCTATTCTCCTCAATTTACAGGCAATTAAAGAAGGATCCTAGGTTGATTAAGAAAGCATTTACACCTCAGAATATTTGAAAGCTGTTACAGCGACTACAGTTTTTCCTCTTCTCCTGCTGTGAGCTACCAGAAAGAGAAAATCAGGGTTATTCAATATGCAAAAAACGGCTGCACAGGAATTATTTCCTCTTTTGTTGCATAAATTGCATATTAAACAATGGCAAATTTTTAATGTTAAACACTAATCATGCATTACATATCACTGCATACTTTTGTACTGTGAGCATAAATAATACAAACTATCCTGAAAAAAACCAAGTGTAAGTTTCTTTGGAGCACAAAGCTCGCACATCTACTCTTCATATTTGAACCTGTTCCAGTATGTCAAATTATTGTACTTATTCTAAATAATCAATATCCACTGCAATTAAGTATTGTATTCTTTGATATTATTTTAAAAGAAAAAGCTAGTGATCCAGTGTCACAGCGCTGTGAAAAAGACAGCTGTTTTCCCCCTGCCCCCCTTATTCCTGCTAAAAAAAGTAAACACGCACCTTACTCCTTCTTCAGAAAAAATCCATTACAGTGCATAGCCTAAATTTTGGGAAATACCTTACCTTCTTGCTTAGTAAGTGTCAAGCTCTCAGGTTTATTCCTCAAGCACTAAGGACTTGCATACATGTAAGTACATGCTTGTCTAATTAATATCAATGCACCTTCAGACCTGACACTGCACCGAACCCATTCAAGCATCCTTCCTCCCAGGAGATGCACCAGCCAGTACACAAAACAAATTAAAGCAGTCACCCCTGTGTGTCTGGAGTGAAGGAGCAAGCCACTATCTCCTCTGATCTCCAGAATATAACTTCAGGCCAGAAGGCAGACAGACAGATCCCTGCCACTATGGAAAGCAGCACAAGCACAGTCCCCCTGCCCATCTGAGAGCTGAACAGTTAGAGCCCAGAACTAGAGCATCCCAAACTATTTTGATCCTCTGCCTGCTAAGGACATGCTCTAGATTAAAAGTGCATTCATAAACAATTAAAAAGGATTCACAGATGTTAAATATGCTACAAACATCAAATTAAAATAAGAGTAACATCTATGGAACAGGTGATGCAGAGTTACAGACACTTAATTTTCTTTGTTAACTACACAGGGCCTGGACATTACTCAGTATTTAGAGGACCCCTTTGGGGATTTGAACTTTTAATGTAGAGGAAAATCTTCATAGAGCCATTCAATATAATTTTGCATGGAAGGGACTCCTGGAGGTTATCTGGTTCAAGCAGGGCCAACTTCAAATTTGGATTAAGTTGCTCAGTTAAATCATTTCATGATAAAACTACAAGATTTTGCTAAATGCAGCTTGATACTTGTATGGGAAAAAATAACTGGGAACCATTCTGGCCTAATAAGCCAGTTAGCCATAATGCAAGTGCCAAAGAAAATAAAATGTACTTCAGAAATACCATACTTTTAAGCGCTATGGCTATATTTCAGTTGTTCTCAGGAAAACACTAGTGAGCAACATCTAAGTCTTTTTTTCTTCTGAAAACTGAGGTGAACCATGTTATTACAGCTCTTATATCTGACAAGAAGTGCTATATCAGTAAGTCTTACTAGACCGTGCTTTGCTCATGTTTGCAGTACAAATAAAGAATACGCACCAGAGTGCCTCAAAAGTCAGCGCGGAGCTATTTCACCTCAAACTAATGGAAAATTAAAAGACATTCACTTTAACACAGGTAAACATACAGCTCATGCACAGTACTTATTTTGCAGAGTGCTATTTTACAGAATATGTACCGTAAGTTAACTTGCTGGGGTAAAGCAACTGAAATGTGCCAGGACACCACAAGTGCAGTGGAGTCAGAGGGTGTTGGCACTACAGTGGAGTGAGCTCCTCAGCACATACTTTTCAAAGGTATGAGCATTACCACCACAAGCTTGTAGGGACTAGCACAAAAAGCAGGCAGCCTTCAGAAACAGCTGTGACGTGGCCTGCTTGTTCTTTTAACGTGTCACGATAAAAGTCATTTAGTCTGGGGTGGTGGTTTTACTGCCTTAGCTACCCCAAAGGGCAAAAACAGAAAATGGGGGGAAGTGACGAAAGAAAGAAGTTAATGAAACAGTTCAGCCAAAATAATGATGATAAGACAAGAGGCAGAGAGGAGATTCTGGAAGAGCTGCTTGGACAAAATACACTTGACCTGAAATAACACCAGGCCTCAGTGGAAACTGCAGCATTTGAAAATCTACAGGCACTGCAGTGATTACAACCACTTGGGGACTGATTCCCTGATCACCTAGTTCAATCGCCCCCAAAGTCTCCAAATGTTCTCTACAAGTAACCCTGCTTTGGTTTCGCCCCCCTCTCTGCCCCCTCTCATTCCTGCCATTCAATGCTTTGGTTCCCTCAGGCGGTCAAAACAAGATAGACTTTGTCTGCTTTGGTCTTGCCGACTCCTTTGACTGGAATCCGTGCAGATGGCTGCATGTGTAAACTGCACGTGGGAGGGGAGAAGCGCTTGATGTCTAGACACTGCCACCGACTTCAACTTCAGGCTCCTTGGCAGCAAGTACATGTTCTTCCTCTCCTAGATTCTCCCAAGCATGAGGACAGGACAGCTGGGGCTGAAACTGGCTCACAAATACTTTAGATGGGACGAAGAGTAAACAAGTCTCTCAGGATAGCACACCAGAGCCTGCTGCTTCCTCACTGCTCACACTGACAAGACTCAAACTCTAGGGGTGCAGGAGTCCTGCACACTCCTTTGCAGTTACCACAATGATGACATCTTCACTCTTGGGCTGCAACTCCACATCAATTAGCTAACGTAACTGTTCCTGGATCAAAGACTGAATCAGCCTTTGAAAAAATAAAGGGAACAGACACTCTGCCACGCCTGAGGAGGTGCAGACTTTGGCTTCCTAATTGCAGAAGGTGGTACATCACTAAATCTACATGCAAAGGGCAGCTCTTCTGTGAAACTACTGAGAACCATTCCTTCTGCATGGTCCCTATCCAGCTCCATGGACCCCATAGCCCTAGCAGGAATGAGCCATTGCTAAAAACTGTGGTACAAGCCTTCCAGCCATTGCCAATATATTCCACCATATTCCTGTGCGAGGCACCAGAGCTTTCCATATCTGAAATCTTCCCTGAAACATCTGGAGATCTTCTTACACTCACCAATGTCAAGGACTCTCTGTTTAGCTGTGTGTTGCCGGGAATGCCAGTACTTCCAATATTTCAGCTGTTCATCTCTGTTTTTATCCTCACTGAAAACAACCATGACCACACTCTATGAAAAACAACACCAAAGTCACATTAATTAAAATAATTAACAGTCAGGAACACAAAAATTAAAATCTCCCACTCGCCTCTAATTCTGATCCAGTCACTGCCCTCTCCCAGTACTTTGGTCGCAGAAGACTGCTGGGTTTTAATCAGTCCAATGTTACAATGTATTTAAAGACTCAGGGCAGAAGAAATGTAGTTGTAAAATAATGCAAGGCCCAGGATTATGTTCTTGATAGTCCAAATAAAATTTAAGCACATTCTCGGTTTTAAAAAGTCATCTTCACTGGCTAAAGGCAAGACATTTTCAGTTTAGCATACACAGTCCAAATACCCTTCTTGGGAACAGGACTCTTGCATACGTGCATTTAATGACAAATTCAGTGTAACTATTTACTGAGTTTTGTTGAGGTTTTCAATTCACATTTTCAATTCCCTTTGTTAAATCGTGATTCAAAGGAAACAGACTGAATTTTTATGCAAAATTTTACATGAGCAATATAGGCTTTTTGAAAAAGCCCTGCTGTAGGCAAGCAAAACACAAAACAATGAAAGAATGATCATACCAATTACAGTTAAGCAAAAACAAATCACAGAGAACAAAAACTTCAATTTTAAATATCCTGCTCTTTCTTTAACCCTGAGACATTAAGCACAAAACAAACACTGTCAAGATGTTTTACAAGCTGAGGAGCTGGATCACAATTGATTCATGATTTGTGTCCCTCCACACAGCCACCACCACAACCCTTCATGTACTCTGTGACCTTCTGCATTCTACCTATAAAAGCTGAACACCTTCACCACAACTTCCATGTCTATCTAGCCTCTCCATGGGCACGAGGCAGTATGCACTGTGGAGCAGTCCTGAGTTATGCCTGTACGTCCTGGGTGGACATCAGGTGTGCGTGGCTGGCCAGCTGATGCACTAACCAGAACTGGCCATGCAGACTAGCTTTTCCACCAAGGACAGCACTAATGTTTTTCCTCTATGAGGCACTTACAAGGAACTTGCAGAGGTTTAATACCTTCAAAACCTCTTGTCCCTCTGTTAGCTTTGGATAGAACTGGCAGTAAATTCAACAGTCACTTGAGTAGGGCCCTGGCAAACAGAACACGATTGTGAAAGTTGCACATGGTTTCACAATCTTCTGTCAACTACATCCTCCAGAAGGATGCAGTCTCACCTCTCCTTTATAATTTCCACCCTTCTGCTGCTACAGCTTCAAAACTCATGTGGCAGTGCACTGAACCAGGACTGGTTTTCAGCCAGACCAGTGAGCTCCTGACTCGTGTTTCAGCTCTACAAGTGCTAGAGCTGGAACCACAAAATGGGAAGCAACAGGTGGCAGGGAAAGAGATTGTGCAGCAACAGAGAAGTCTTACATCAGATTCAGCCAACAGTCTCATGTCCTCAGAAAACCAGGCTAAAAATTAACTTCTAATTCAGGTTTCCAAATCATTGCCTCTGTTTAGGAAGAGTCTCTCTAAACTTCATGTATGATAGAAACATATAGGTTGTTGACTGCTTCACTGCTCACATTGACTTTCATTGGCTCCTTCAACTAAAGTCACAACATTTTTAGAGTACTTCATGTATTTGGATGGAAACACTTTTGCAATCTCATGCATATGCAGCCCTGCCAGCTTCAGGGTAAAATTTACAGGGCTCATTGTTCATTCCAAGGTTACTGGGTTAGGATTTGTTAACTCAAAAACATTACCAAAGAAATCAGGAGGCCTATGCACCAGGTAGATGTTGCTGAGTACACAAACTACAGTTCTACCCATAGAATCTAAGATGCAAATCATTCATTTTGTTACACTTCTGGGTGAATATCAAGTGAAAGCTCACACTTATACAATGAAAATGATTTAAAATTTATGTCACAAAGGATGGATTCAACTTTTCACGTTTTCTCTGTAATGCACTGTAAAGCAGCTGATGAAGTGCACCAGTGAGTGAAGATGGACCACACAGTAGATGTGGCAGATCTTGGACTTCTTTGCTTTAATCATGGCAATAAGTTCACCAGCGTCAAGTGTAGTATCTGTGTAATCAGCATTCTGCCAAACCATAAACTGAGGCAGATATGTATATCATTAACTCATAAGATCACACTCTGAAAAAACTGGACAGCAAAACATTTGCTACCACCATCAATAAGGTTCTCTCCCACCTTTACATTGAGCATGAGAATAAGCTTACTCTGTCCTTCCCCCAAGAAAAAAAAACATTAAAAACCAATCAACCAGAACCACATTTATCTGCAGAGCTCCATTCCCATCTAGGATAGAAATGGGACTATACCCTGACTTTGCTGATGGGGTGCCGGAAGCATTTGTTGTCACCCGTCTCACTCAGGGTGATGGCGTAGAACTGTCCTTTGTTCAAGTAGGTCATGGGTCCTTCCCCTTGCTTTTGACGCAGAGACTTGGTAGCTTCTAGCGTATACTGAAAAGTGCTGCTGAAAAGACAAGAAGAGAAACACGCACAAATTCCATATCACTTTCTCCTTTTCTCTTTTATTATGTAATTATTGCATTGTATAAGGCATAAGAAGCTAATAACAAAATTCCAGGAAAATGTCACATGGCAATTTTAAATTGCCATTTTCTTTTTTCTACTTCATCAGATCCTGCAATCAAGCGTAAGACTAAGTCTCTTGGATCAAAGGCTAGATCTGTACTTTCTCTGAAAGGAACCATTATGAAGTATAAGACTCTGTAGCCCACAACGATAGTGTCAGTTACAAGGAGGGGATTCAGTATGATTTGCAGGAAATCATCAGCTCCACAGACATTTAAACTTAGAAGTGCTGCAGAAAGAGAAATAAATAATTTTTTTAAAACCCCAACCAGAATAAAACATGTTGCAAAAGACAGAGGCAGAGAATGCAAAGTCCAACTGCTACTTTCAGCACAGCTCAAAGAAGGAATACAAAGAGAAGGGACAGTAAGTTCATTTGTTTAAAGACAACATGCAAATGAAGGTTTTTGTAAGTGCTCTTTTCAAAATCAGTCAAGACTGAATGAAGCGCCTACATTTAGCTTTATCTTCAATCAAGTAACCTCCCTTTAGAAAAATATCAGGGAAAAACAGTTTGCTCTTGTGTTGAAATTTTAGATCTTAAAAAGACCCTCCTTTCACAGAAGAACTTTCCAACTTCAAAGCAGTTCTCAAACCATGAAAAGTTAAGGCTCCATTAACTAGTGAACTGTTAGCTGGAAACAATTCTCACTGAGCCTCTTCAGCCACCTCCTCCAATAATGCACTTGAACAATAATCCAATAAAAATGATGCCTGCAGCTCCTCACATTCTCTTAAATGAAAATAATGTTGATCTTGCAAGGAAAAAAAAAAAAGAAATCTTTTTTCAAACTGCACAGGAACCTTAATGCAAGGAGCCCTCATGAACTGGAGATACAGTAGAAGTATTTTCACAAAGGTCCTAATTCAGCACAGTATTTAAGCAGTGCTGGAGCAGAACCAAAAGGAGGAATATGTTGGTCCAAAACAACAGTGTATCCTTAACTTTCTCATTCAAGCAAATACTCTGGATCATCATAGTACTGCCATAGCAATATAGAAATAAAGGGAAAATAAAAAATCTTTTAACTATCCAATGGAAAAAACCTACAACAAAATACATAAATAATAATTACATTTAAATCCCCACTTGAAGAGAAGGTAGAAAAACCCAACAGATCCAATCTTTCCATCCAAAAGAAGTTTCAGATGGTTTAGTATCAATTATTCAGTTTAGTAGCAATCATTCAGTCAAATGAAGACAACTTCTAAGTGTTTCTTAGCTTATAAATTGAAATCCAGTCATTTTTCTAGTCGCTTAAAAGTTACAAATCAAAGCAAAAGTAAGGTAAAAAGCAAACACTCATCTATACCTATCCAACCCACTGATGGCAGCACTGACGCTTCCACACAATGCAGCTGCTGGGGCCATGAAGACTCTTGCATGCAGAGGGAAGGCAGCACAACGGCACCGCCGTCCCCTCCGCTGTGGCACGTGCTGGCACAGCCCCTCTGTCCCACGTGCAAGAGGCTCTGCCAACACCAGCAAGTGTGGACCTGTCTGAGTGGACTGGAAGAGCCACACCACCAGTGCTGCAGACCCAGTACCCACCCTGCTGCACCACTCGTCCTACTGATGGACCACCCATTAGAGGTAGGGGCACAGCCTTGATTTAGCATCACACAAAGGGAGTGCAGGTTGTGTGCTCAAGACCACATCATGACACACATCAAAGCACACTGAGTGCCCTGGGAGATGTGCCTCAAAACCTCACACCAGACAGAAGAACTAACGAGGATGTGCACTGAGAAGGGCTTAGAATGAACAAAAGTCAGACACACACAATGCCTTAACAGAACTGCCTACAGTCTGCCATGGGCTGGTCTTCTGCTTCCTGGCATTCTGTATGTTTCAGTCAAAAAATGTAAATCCCAGACACATTGCACTTGGCCAATTTTGGAGCCTCTCTGTAGCACCATTTGAGAGTTTTCTTCTTGTTTCCAGTGGGTAATCAAAGCACGCCCTAGAGCAGAAGGATTAATCTCACTCTTAACACTTACGGCAGTCACTTGTATTATTATAATACTATTCTGAACCTCACCATGAGTCTCAGCCAAACCCCTGTGTAGTCACTAAGGGATCTTCTAGCAGACTTCTAATTACTTTCATATTCACCACTTATTTTTTCAGTCTGAAATTTTCATTTCTGAGCCTTCCACTTCCAGGTAAACTAAATACATCTTTTCTGGGAGTTTTCTTGATGTACATTCAAAAGTTTCATTCTTAACATGACGTGGGCCATAGCATGAAAGACTTAAATGTGTGAGAATTGTTAACACCACCAATGCTTCAGGATTCAATTTTACAAATGTTCAGTGTAGTAAGTGAGCAGCCTTCGCTAAATATCTGTTTCATACCTTCTGCCTATATAATGACTCAGTTCTGAGCTCACTGCAGTTAATGATTGTTTTAACATTCTTCAGAAAAAAAATATCAAGCTGTAAGGAACCTTCACCACAATCACAGTCATTTGCCTATTCTACAAAAACTACGTAGGCATGTTCCCATTTCTAAAGCGAGAGTAATCTCTCAGATATAAACAGAACCATTCACAAGCATGAAATGAAGCATCAGTTTAAAAACTTTAGTGATTACAGTCTTTACTAGATAAAGGGACTCTGCAGTGTATGCCCATGCTACATACACATTTTTCTGTGCTTAGGGAGAACAGTATTCTTTTCAAACTTCAATTTTTGAAGCTTTTTCTTGAAGCTTTTCAACTGTCCTGAACATTTGACTCATGCATTCTGCCATCCTGGAAAGATTTTTCATGACTTGGCTGTCAAAGCTATGCTCTTTTACCTGGGGAACCTCTCAACAGTTTTCACCTTGCATATCTCAGGAAGGCTTCAGAGGAGTTAATAATTTAAAACAATGCTGAGGGAAGGCAATAGGTGAAGACATAAACTGGCCAGATCCAAGAGCTAACACGAGCAAGAGAATAAGAGGAAACTGGTGCTTGGCAGCATCAAGGGAGCCCTGCAGGTACCCCAGGGTGAAGAAAGGAAGGCTGGGAAGCAGACACAGGCAGCTCCTGTCTACCCCTCCATACATTCCTGCCTGATGCCAGTGAACACGTTGCAAAGCTTATGCCATACCTTGTTTGTTCATAAATATATTCTTCAGCCCCCACTGACACACTCCGATACTTCTGAAAAATAAGATCAATTAAATACTGCTTGATACAATCAAAATGCAATACCAACAAAAGTGTAACTATGTTTATTTAAAGACAACTCAGAAGAAACCATCAACCAATTAAAACTCAAAATACCTAAAAACTGAAGTGAATATGAATATGCTAGTCACATTTTATGTGAAGGTTAGAGGTTGACATTGCAAAAAACACACTATTTACTTACCTAACCTCAAAGACTTTGTTTATACTATAAGAACTAACAAACTAAGCACAGCTAAGCCAGAAAATGAAAGAGATGAGAATGGTATATTTATATAATTGTCAAAATTATATCCAAAAAACACAGCAAGCGATTGACCAAAGTGTTCACCACCACAGTGATCTATAAAAACTCACCACTCCTTCAGTATAACACAACTAAGTCACTCCACAAATGTTTTGAAACCATTTCTAAATACATATTTATAATGTTTACAAGTATTAGAACAAATCCAAACCCAGTCATTCTCACCAGTACTTAGGAAATACTTTGCAAGCACTTAGGAAAACTAGTAAGAACAACTGCATTGCTGCTTCTAAATACTAATTTAGCCTAAATTTCTTTTGACGTGTTTTGACATTTTACCTTATGGTCTCACCACACCTGCTTCATCCAGCTGTGCCTACACAACTGTGGCTGGAGAAGCAGTGAGAGCAAGGCCAAGCAAAGCACATCCTGGGGTTTGGGAAGCTGAGAAAAAACAAAGGGGCAGGGGCTCAGTGCTGAGCGAGGCTGCAGCACGGTGGCAAAGCTCTTCCTGCTCCCATGCCACACGCCTGTGAACACTTGGGGTTAGAAGGCCACCAACAGTGGCACACACCTCACCTAACACCTAAAGTTAATTGTTTAGTGCCCCTTGTAGAGTCAGTAGGGGAGGTGGAGATGGAGAGGAGTCAGTGCACGAAGGAAACCACTCAAAAAGATTTTGGCAAGCAGATTTGAACTGATTCTTTCTCCATAGTCTGCACAGAAAGCCTAGATGACAAGTACTGCACCCTGCTATTAACCAATAATTTTAAAAACATGTAACAATATACTGCCATTTTCACAAAATTACTATAACACAGAATTTGGGATGCAAAGCCAACATATAGATGTAAAGTTCCTTTTTACGTCCAAATTTAACAAGTTTGCATGTTTGACAGCTCTCTGCACAGAGCAGATGGACTGTTTGGGAACCTCTCAGCAGCACGTCCCAGGAGAGCCATTTACCAGTAACAATTAAAAATAGCTGAAATAATGTGATTTGATAATGCAGAACAGTGCCTCTAATCCAAGGTTTGATCCTACTGATTTTACAACAGGAAGCTAGATTTCTTCATTATTTATTCATTTAGTTGACCTACATGTGTTCTATATCTGAAAACAGATTTCACCTCCAGACATCCTGGATCTAGGTTGCTCATGGAGACAATGTACTTTTCTATAATACATGTACACAAACACACAGTAAATTTCTCGTACACTCAATCAGGGCAGCTCAGCCTTAATGTAGCTTGCCTCGTACTCTTGTTATATTTACAATTTCGTGGAGCTGGGAGGAGAAAAACCCTAGGGGAGTTTTACCATCTAATATCTCTAATTATTTGCAGAGGTACTGTCAGCTCTAAATAGTCTTTACCTTTCCACATTTCCAGCTTGTTTGCAATATTCTCCAGCAGGCAAAAGCAGCCAGAGGGTACTCCCCATACTAAAGCTGACTGTAAAATTACTTGGACTCAGCATAACTGTAAAATAGTTAAGACAGAGCTCTCCTTGCCTTTTTTCTCCTCATTCCTGTACATATACATGCAGTTGTTCCTTGCCTGTTGAGTTCTCTATCCCCTCTATTAGTTTAATTCTGCTACTTTTTCCTCACTTGCTTGTGTTGCAGAATAGAGCTTAATGCAACAAACAGCTTCTGAATAAATTACTTGGGTTTATCCAGCAGCAGAGGCTGTCACTACTCATTTGCACTTACAAAAGGACATCTAGAATTTCCCTGTTACAAAGTGGCCGCTATTTCTTACTGTTATGAATAGGTCTGAATGCAGATCTTTTACTTGACACAATATCCCCAAAGACAAAAAAAAGTAATATTTATTATTCTCAGGATTTTCAACAAGCATCTTCAAAATTGTCTTCTGAAATGCCTCATGATGCTCCCCTATAATCAGAGCACAGACTGACAGGAATACAGCAAGGAGTAGAAATTAATTTGTTGAAACAAGCATTACTGCTCTTCTAATGGCTCTTGTGGACAGTTCAAATCTCCTTATCTTGTTTACAAGCTCAAATATCCTTATCTTGTTTACAGCTTTTTATTGAGTTCTTAGATGCTAATTTGAGGTGAAAAACTTACTTCTGTTGCTCCATCTTTGAAGGTGTCACTGTAGGTACTGTCAGGAGTACTGCGCTGATCATCTTTGAGATAATTTGTGTGGGGAGCAATGTTGGACACTTCGTATGGCTCAAAGATAACCCCTCGGTGCTCCTCGTTTTCTCCTCTTGCATAGTGTGTTTGTGGGGTCAAAAAAACAGGGGTGAACTCTTCTGCTTTAACCACAGTCACTGTGGTCCCTGTGATGGGCGTTGAGCTCCCAGACACATTTGTGTTGTATTCCCTTTTGGACGACTCCAAAGGATCTTGGTTCAAGGAAAGATTAACTGGCACTGTCTTCAGGACTTGCACACGGTTCTCTCCCCCACTTAAGTTATTCTGAGCTTCCGTGGTATTAAGACAATTTCTGTGAGACAAAACCAAAAAATGTTATAAACTCTCCTGATGGAGGAAATCTCCTCCTTAAATAGCTTAATGGTCTTAGATATCAGGGAAAGAGATTTTTCAGTTCTGATAAGCCACTGCCATAAGAAGTAATACATTAACAAATACTAGGCAAAAGAAGTTGTGAGGCAAGCAGAGAGGTCCAGAGCTCTTTAACAAATGGGGGAAAGATAATACATTCGATTTGACTTGTTATAAGAAATTCTGGGTATCCAGGGTTGCTCTCGCCTTAGCTGATAATCTGGATGCAAAAATCAATCCAGCAGGGCAACAGCCTTCAGACACAAAATAAGAATAAAGAGTAAGGTAAGGTATGGATTACTCACAGTAGATATTTTGCACATGAAATAGGCAGAATATCAACAGCAAAATTCATATGCTGATGGCATGTTCTTTCAGGCTGTTGACAGGCCAATACTGTTTGCTTAACTCTGGTACCAACGCTCTTTTAAAAGAGTAAGCCCAGGAATCCCATTGTAGCAGAGTAGATCAGTAACTATAGTGGCTGCAAGGTAACCTCAGCAGCATTCCCACATTTACCCACAGTTGCTGTTGAAAGCAATCTGATTGCTGATAGTAGTTGCAGTGACATAAAATTGTTAACTCATAAAACTTTTAGTAGATGTAGCATTCTTTTGTTTTCAGCCCAGGAGAAATGCTCTGACACTACAGTTCCTCTCTCCTGGCTTTCCACTGAAGGCCAGTTTTGTCAATCACACTCAATTTAGGAATTTCTCTCGTGTTCATAGAAGAAAAACTGTCCCTCAAAAAACATTTCATAGCCTGTTTTGAAACAGTAAATTTATACTACTACCTATTGAAACATTCACCTTATGAACAGCTAGTAGAGACCATTTAAGGCTGTCACAAATTAGCTACATTGAAATACACCTTGTGTAGCTCATCTGCATCATAATTTTATATGGAGATACCTTCCAGTATGTAAAAATTTCATTCTTTCTACAAAAATATGCACTCTTTCTTTTCTGCAAGTCTTAATAGTAGGAGGCAGCTTCTTTTGACTCAAGTCACTTTTAGCCTACAGAGAAAAGCTAAAATCTGAGCGGAGTAAGAAAAACATTCTAAGCAAATTATTTTAAGAGAGTTACTTTATTTGCTGGGCAGACCCTAAGTTATGTTAAATAAGGCTCTATAAATGAGGTTACTGAGGTCAAACTACTCACTTTTTGCCCTACAGCAGGAAAACAAAGAAAAACAGCCAATAGCCAACTGTCAATATAATCTGATTTTACTAATCTCAGCAGCAAAACAACACCACCAAACACAAACAAATAGTGAAACTCTCTGCTACTTTGCAAACTGCATGTTTGAGAATACTATCCATTTTTTTCTAATCAATTAAAAGTAAAGAGGAGTAAAATGTGCTTCCCAAAACAGCCTTCATTCTTTTGACTTTTGAAAGAAAACCATAACCCCTCAGGCTATCACAGTTCCTTCAGTTCACAACTGATCAACACTTTCAGTAGCTGGGTGTATGATTTTGAATAATACTGTACCTTTTATCTTGGTCTTCTTGATTATCACTCACTTTGTTAACAGACAACAGCCTTTTATCTCTGGGAACCTGAGAACAACACCAGGCATGGGGTCAGGTAAATGCAACTGTCAGGCATTTGCAGCTTCAGACTGCTCTACTGAAACAACTAGAAAAATGTAACTCTATCAGTGTCGTCTAGTTCACAGATGCCAGGAGCTGTTTCTCTTTGGGAGACTGATTGTGAACAGAAAGAAAATTTCCAAAGGAAAAAAAAACGTAGGAATTGTTTTCTTTTCCAGTTCTCGGGCACATCAGTCGGGAGCACAGCGTTCTTATTTATGTCCTATCTTTTGAATATCAAGCTAGGCCAAGCTATCTCAAAATCAAAGCTCATATTATTCCAAAAACACACACACTTTTCACTGAATAAAACAAGATGAGAAGGAAGATACGATGCTTTGGTGAGCTCTGCACTGAGACCATTTTAGGTCAGACAAAAGAGGCTTTTCAATTAAACCATAAGCACCAGGTAAGTACTCTTGTTAGAGAGAAGCCTGGAGAATGTAGGACTCTTGCCTAGGGAGAGTTTGTGGATCTTTCTTTCCTAGTAGGGGACAGGTCAGGGCATGCTGGTATGTCATCAGAAACACTGACTTCTGCTTTGCTGATTGCATCAACAGCTACAAGAAGTAAAAACCCAGTCAAGTCTGGCCCCTTGACAGAATTGACACCAAGTGAGTTAAAAGATTTGTATTCCCACATACTGGTTTCCTGACACCAGCACAGATATGAAATCACCAAGTGCAAAGCTGTTGCCATAACCATATTTTTCTTTTCTTGCTGAACCAGCAATTTGGGAGCTAAAACTTCCAATCTACCTTTTACACAAGAAGACATATCCACTCCATCACAGCAATTAACTCAGGATTAAAGAGCAAGAATAGACCTAAGAATGGGCTAAAGCCATGCTTTTTGCCTTTAAATATTTTAAAGAAATACCAGAAAACTATCTGACTTTAGAGGAAAAACAGTATTACAGTGCACTATAGTAGCCAATGATAACATCAACTATATCTGCAAGACAGCAGCAGAGGCACAGAGTTCTAGCCAGAGCCTTTCATTTAGGGACATCCCCTTTCCCTATTAAGCATCCTGCTGGTTAAAAAACCTGCTTCATATATTTTTGAACTGGGATAAAAGCCACAGTCTACATATGTTGATTCCCCTTTTAAGATTATATATTTATCTCTGAATGAGGGTCTATGTTTAGGTAAATATCACTACAAGAAAAAGGAAAAGTTAAAAAAAACCCAAACAGTTAAATTCAAATAATTCCTATTGACTGGAAAAAGTCCTTCAAAAGTATTATCCAGCATGTCAGAACAAATGAGCCAGATAATAAATAAGGACAATTTAAGAGTCTGGTGTGCTGGAAGTGCTCTATATTTCCACATTATAGCACAGAGGTTAAGTTTTAAGTTCCTGTTTGGGAGTATCAACAGGAGTTATCATTTCTTCCCTATTTAAGACAACAATAGTTATGGCTGAATGCTGGAAATGGCTTTGAGATGTTAATCCCACCTTATTCCATCTTGAACCCCAAGTCTTTTGCAACTGCCTGGAAAAAGGAACCGACATGTCTTTCAGGACACAGTTTTGAGATGGCTATTTTCTGGTTTTATTATAAAAATCCATCAGATTAATGAACTGCTGCATAGAAAGGTATTACTAAGGCAGAAGCCAATACTCCAGATGCTCACACACATCTTGAATTTTATGAATCCATTTTAATTTCACGGACTCTGGCACTGTGGTAACTATGTCAAGCAGAGAAAAGGACCTTTTTTCTTTCTCACTGGGAAAAGTTTTCTCTACTGACAACAATACAAAAAAGCAAGGAACATCTCTTGAAATATAATCAGCAAAGCAATTAAAACAGTATTTGACCATAAGGTTGGTATATGGCATCTTGCCTACAACCCCTTCTCCTGAACACTCAGCATCACAGAGATTAAAAAGAGGAGTCCATTCTTTAAAAGCATTCATACTAATAAATACTAAAAGCAAAGGCTTTTAATTTCCATTCCTGTTACTTCTTCATTAATTACAAGGGGACCTGGCATTGCTGTGCTGGCTTTCACGGAAGATAATCTGTCCAAGGCAGCCATAGCTGACTTCAGGGATATGGAGATTGCTCATTCCACTGTAACTATTTCTTACTCTAGTGCTTGGGAAGCAACACTGACTCTGTTTGCAGAGTACCAAGGGGTCAGCATGGGTTTCAGAGTGACATTACACAGAGATGCATCCTGTAGGACTCTCCTCTGATTTCAGCAAAAATGTCAAACACAGCTTTACCTAAACACTATTAAAAATATATATATTTATATAAAAAGATGTTATCAAAATGGTAAAGCCCCGGGTTTAGAATATGACAAACTGAAACTGTGTCAGTGCTTTTCCTGTAAATTGACTTAGATCTCTGGCTCTGTGTCCAGCTCCATTTCTGTTCCGCAAACTTCCAGTGCAAGGGCTAGACCTCACTGTATGTTTGTATACAGCCTACTGCTATCATTATACAAACAAAAATAACATGGGAAACTGTCAGATGAGAGATACTCCAGTTAAAGAGCAAACTAAAACATGTGTGGAATGAACCAGAAAAGCAGACAAACCTATAGATGGACAAGGCCTCCCCTTCCACACTTTTAAAAGAGTATTTCAACTATCATCCAATGTTCTTGCAAAGGAAGAGGAAGAACACTATGCTCAAAAAGAAAACATGGTAGAAAACTTAATATGAGAGCTCTGATACTGTTTTTTCTCTCTCCAGAACTAAATAGATCAAAACTGTTTCAGGCAGGCTTCCTAATGGAATGGGTGCTTGATGGAAATACTAGAGAGAAAACAAGATGCAGTGACTTCTGTCTTTGAAAACTGGCTCTTTTGATGCCTCGTAGAGTGGTCCCTGCTAATGCAGCAGGGAGGGATAATGACAGAGTTACCTACTTTATAATAGTCATACAATAGGCCAAGAGCAGCAGCACTGTCCTCATCACCATTTATGCTCATCATAGCCTTGGTAGCTGCTGTTAGGGGATTCTCCAAATACGACTTCCAGGCTTCATCTTCACTGGTGTAGGCTCGTCTGGTGTTGAATGAAGCATCATTTGGCACTAAGGCCACAAGTCGCTTGTTACTGCATAGACAGGAAGAATAAAATTGTGATCCAGAAGGGATTACTTTATTCACAAGGCACGGTAAAGAACATCAAATAGCTCATTTAAAGTTATATGACTACATCAGGCAAGCATCTCTGTATAACACTTGGTGACCTAATTATTTATCAGTATTAGGTATCTCCAGCACTTAAAAAAAAAATTTAAATCAGTGCAGATCTTGTGATAGTAATTCAAATGTATTTTTACTAATATACAGATAAACTACCAAAATATTTTAAAATTATTTTAAAAAAATGAAGCAACAATATAAAAACATTTGGCCCCAATATTTTTGCTACATGTACACTTGATTAGGGAAAAAAAATCCAACATTTAACTGACATGAGACATGAATGAAAAACAAGAAAAAGCATCTAATACTAATCTAGGGTTCACCTAAACAGAGTATAGTTCAGTATTTATTAAGTGGGTACACCTTAAAAGTTAACTATTCTCTGCTTTTAGAATGCAACTTGTCAGTAATTTCAGGAGTTTTCTGTAACAGGACATAAGCAATAGGTCCAGTGCATGGAACAGAAGTCAACATATTTGGTCTCAATTCACACTTTATCACTCACTGCATCTAGTTACAGACCCATGGTAACACACACAAGCCCATTAGTGAGTGGGTTTGCAGCGAAGCAGTTTCCTCCAGCCTGAACATGGTACAAACTGACCACCACCCGTGTATACTGCGTGAGAAGCTGCTGCACCACAGCCATGGCTGAAATTTCCAGTATAATGGAAACACAAATGACGATAATAGCACCTGCTTTGGCAAACTGTTCAATAAACTTATTGATAAAAGAACTACGTTAAAAAAAAAGTTGCAGGCCTATTATATAAGATAGTAGACAAACAGATTAGGCAAGGGAAATACTGGAGTGAGGGGTGTGCTGCTTCCTGGGTGTTACGAGAGCACTGTCAAGAATTGTGGCTCAGGTTACAAGGATCAAAACAAAACTTTTAACACATTACACCTACAAACTTGAAAGCTGCAGAGACGGCAGAATCACTAAACAGACCAACTTAACTGGTAAAACTAGTAGTTATTCCTGGTGACCTTCATAAAACACTTTTTGCTATCTTCTATATAAAAGCCAGTTCAGTAGTCAGTCTCCTCTTTCTGCTCTGCCCTACCTGCACCGTGCCGGCTCCACAGATCTAACCCAACCAACCGCTGGTGTTGCACGGAGAGTGGCATTTAAACTGTGCAAACAAGACTTTTATTTGTTTTCAGAAATCGGATTTGATAAAAGCACAACCAAACCCATGCAGTAAATACTCTCGGATGCCGGGAGCATGCCTTGCCTGGCCCCCAAGCTGCAGGGACCGGCAGAAGGCTGGGGCTTCGCCACAGCTCCGCTGTGGTGCAAATCCAACCTGCAAAGTACATGCTCCAGTGTTTCAGGAAGAGGAGGGGGGATGGTGGAGATTATAATCTCTATGGTACAGAGCACTGTTTACAAGTTTCTTTATTTAATGAAAAACAAAATAATCCATCTGGTATGCAGCACAATTTTATGAGCTCTGTGGGGGAAGAGAGCATTTCATAGCTTCGTATCAGAAAATACAGCCAACTACAGTACCAGTTCTATTTTCGTTTCATATAAAATAGCTGGATTTTTTGAAACTTCCTTTTTTTTTTTTTTTTGAGGACCTTTCTGCCTGGCCTTTTGCTGAAGATTTTTGTCCCTCTTGTTTCCACATACACATTTGTGTTGTTACAGGTTTGCTTCAGCAAGTGAAGCTGAGCATAAATTAGGAGCCTAAGGAAATACAGAGAGAACTGCTAGATCCGCTTGCCTTTTCAATACCTTATTGTTAGCAACTCAAATCAGATTTGCAACAGCCCTGCTGTTTGTGCCAGAGGTAGCTGAGTGCCTTTTTTCACTCTGGAGTAGTCAATTCTCCCTGGCTCAGAGGCAATTATTCCAAGCAAGGATTCTCCTTTCCTCAACAAAGCTTCCCTTCAGCTAAATCTGGGCTGTTTCACCATATGGGCAGCTGCCCATTGCAACACACGAAATCCTGCTCGCCCTCCTTCCTGTAGGAATCTTCCCTTACAATCAATAACTGCCTTTTGTTACTCAGAGCACTCACAGCCATGCGAGAGTCATAACTGAGTTATGAGCGTTACAGTCAGACAGCAAGATCCCTTTAAAAACGCACCTTCTAAGCCTTGGCCTGTGCTTGTCTGTGAAAATGCTGGAGGGGAGGAGTCAGTCTCTGCTGCTCTAACTTAATCAAGATGATCATAAAGCAATGACCAGAGTGCAGTCTCTCAGAGGTGCATATGTGATTGTTTTGGGGAGAAGCCAAAGCAAAAGGGATAAATGCTCTAGAAACAGCAACTCCGTAAGTAAACAGTTGAGATGGTTGGAAAGGCACAGGTGCATAGACCTAGAACCTTCCCAACATCTCTCCAGAGTATGTTTTTTCTAAAACTCAGGTTTTCACATTTGAAAACAAAGTATCTGTCTCCTCTGCCTTGAGAGATGGTCTGAAGCATAATCAACGGACACACTCATTGTGTTTACTCTGCAAACAGACTGAAACAATAGCACCAAGAAAAATAAAAAACTTCCTCATCACCCCTATCCCTGTAATCAGCTCTGTGGGAGGTTAATGGTCAGAGCTAATTATCATGATTTAACATAGTCAATAATTTCAAAGATTATAGCCAAAGCAGTCAGCCAAAACAACTGAGCTCACTTAAAGAAAACTTCTCTATTAAATAAGGTCGTTTGGATGAGAGGGAGAGTTTCTCTGAAGAAATGAGACCTGTGTGTATACACACACATTCCCTTTCCTTTCTGCACAACTGCTGAACCTCCTGGATGACTTCAGCTAAATGTGACAGAGGGGTAGCAAAGTTCTCCATAACCAGAGGAGATAAATACATTATATTTTAATATATGCCACGAAAACCCAACATCTTAAGTCAGGATCTACACACATAAGCTCCCCTGGTCTTGTCAGTCATCCTTCCATGCCAGGGCAACCCCAGCTGTTCCAGCTGTGCAACTGATGACAGCTGGCAACTGCTTGGGAGGAGAGTGACTCTGGTGGCACCTGGGCCACGTGGAAGACAAAGGGTGACACCTACGAGTAACAGCAGTCCCACTCTAGAGCTGTTCTGATCATCCCAGCTGAAAGAAGAGCCTAATTTGGAGCCTGCAATTAGCAGATCCCTAGATCTATGGATCTTATCAAAAGCTGCAAATCCATCAGTGACCACATCCACCAAGAACCACACACTTAAGGAAGAAAGATTGGCCAAGATTGCAAGACTCCCACTCAACCTGACCAGCAACACCAGCAAATACCCGCTGTAGCCCCAGTCATGCCTAAAAAGCTGCTAAAGAGCAGAGAACAAGAGCAACCCCTGCTGTGCCCATTCCTCACCCGGGCCAGCCCACCACCCCTCTATCTGGGAGTCAGGATGTGTGCTAACCAGAACACAGCTGTGAGGGACGCACTTGTACAAGCTGAAAGCACACCATCATTTCATCATGGAGAAAAAGCTGAAGAATTCAGGATACTTTGTGTCTAAAAAGTAAATGTTTCCTTTCAAGCTATCACTTGAGCTCCTCGTGAATGCAAAATATTTCCATTGTTTTATGTCAAACAGTAATAAGTGTGAGAGAATGAAAGGTATTTTCTGGGGAATGGTCTAGCTAGGAGCTAGATTGCTCTGATACTGGAGCATTCATGTCAAGACTAAACTTCAGATGGCCTTTATTTTGTAAAATCTTCTTTTTTCTCCCCACTGCTTGGTAGAGATTTTCCTGCTCCTACCATCTGACATGATCAGTGTGCTCTCCCTAAGACATACATAAATTTTCCAGATTAACAGCAGTTATAGTGATTTTTTAGAACTTTTTTAACATGAAGATTATGGAATTTTATAAAACCTATACAAGTGTAGTGTATAAATACAAAGACATCCAAAACTTTGTTTCATTTCAGTTACTGCAGTACAACAGTGTAAACTGGAGAGGTACACTGTACTTAACATCAATAAATCAGCTAAATGGAAAGGGCCAGCCTTTCAAGCTCCTCCTCAGATTAAAGATAATGAACATATCCTACTACAGGCAAATTCTCACCCAACTTGATGCAATTTGCGAATGAGCTTACAATGAATCAGAATTGCCCATTAACACACTCATGAACAGTGGTAAAAGGCTTGGTGATCAGGGCTTCCCTTTTATTCAGAAACTAGGTGTCCTGCCTGCCAGTCTCTCAAAACCAATTTTGATGCTCAAGAGCTTTCTCTTGAAATTGCAAAATTCAAGTAGTCCTCAATTTCTCAGCTCTATCTGCCACTGCACATAAAGCAGACTGATGCAGCCATGCTGCATCAAGTACATCTGCATCCTGCTCCATCATATGCTCAGCATTCCATCCTGATCCAGTGGGATCAGGATAGCACCAGCAGGAAAGAAAGCTTCTTCCTACCTGCCCCATATCTTTTGCCTTGCCCAGGAAATTCAACCCTGAAATCCAAAGCAGATTGTTTCAACTGCCAAGGTGGGCACTCAGCCCAGGCATTTCCATTTTTTAACTACAGGTTTTTGTGACATTGCATTAGTTCTTTAAAAAAAAATTAAAAAATTAAAAAATTAAAAAATAAAAAGGTTACAGTCAAGCTGCTCCATGAATATACCTGCAGACTTCTTCACCCCCCGACAATACACGAGGACTTTCCCCTCCCTGCAGAGGTTAGGTGCCAGATGGGAACACACAAGCAATGTGTGAGGCAGAAGAATGGGAGAAGTTCCAATTCCCAGGTATCAGCCCAGGCCTGAGCCTGCCCATTCTTACAAAGGTGAGATAAGAGCACCAGGCACTTCCGCACATATCCTCTGCAAACTGTTCCTTCAAGAGAAGGGATACAAGGCCTTGGTCCATTCAGCTGTTATAAAGCATCCAGAAATTTTAGCACTAGTCAAATAACTGGGAAAGGCAAGACAGACTCATGTCACCCTCATTCCCAGCCCAGCACATCAAGGCCACAGGATATTTATCATAATCTCCTTGTTAGTTGCATGGTAAGAAGGTGAACAGGGCAATTGTCCCCAATCTGGAAATGCTGGGAGAAACACAAATTCCAAAACAAAATGCTAGCCAAAGGGACCACTTCTGTCGCACAGAGACATGCATCACACACTATGTTGCATCCTGGCCTTTCCTCCAGTGCAAAGTTAAAGAAATTGTGAACTTGTAGAACACCCATGTTTCATCTGGTGTGACAAAAGGTACAGGGGCATGCACCAGATGCATCCAAGAACCAGAAAGAGAGCAAAAGTTCCTACTTCAGTTTTGACACAGCTAAGGAGGGCAGAGTATGATCATTTACAAACGTTTCAGTAGCTCTAAAACCCTCTGTAAGTTTATTTTACACTTACACAAATCTCAGTTCAGCTATAAGACAACTATAAAACAGATCTAGAACAGATGTTCGTGCAATTTGTCTTAAAACTAATGCACATACACATGAATTCACAGGCACAAAGTGAAGTACTATGACCATTTAAAACGCAGGACAGATCCCACAGAAGCTGCATAAGTTAAAGTTCAAATTCCAGATCATAAATTTCTGCCTGTGCTCATTACAGAGAAGTATAAATCAAAGCTAGGTGCTAGTGCTTGAAACCAATTGTTTCAAAGATTCTAATGTTAGTTTTGGCCCAAGTTTACTACCTTCAGAATACTGCTTTGCCTAGACATCAAACAAACAAACAAACGAACAAACAAAATACTACCAAAAAAACCCCAACAACTTGTGTGGCTCATTGCAAGTTTTGATTTATTTAGTTAAAAAAAACCTTGAGACTCGTCAGGATTTATTGCCAAAGGTATAATTAAATAGTCTGCAACACTGTTGTTTCAATTAGATAATAGGGTTCTGTTAAAACTACAAAGGAGCATAAACATTTAACGAACAGGAAAATTGTGGCCCATGTATCTCAGTATTTTGTCTTTCACAGCTGACAATCACACCATTCCCAGAAGCACAACAGGTCTCCAAAATGTACTTAACCAAATCCAGCGACTATATAAATATACAAACGAATTGAGAGTGAAGGAAAAAAAAAAAAAAAATCAAAGCATTTAGACCACCAAGAAACAAAAAGGTAAGATGCCCTCTGGCCCAGCCAAGTCCATACCAAGCAAAAAAACTCCCATTAAAGAGGCTGAGTCATTTTGCCTTCTAATGAATGCAAGTTTGGGACTCTTGCAATTTTGGGACAATTATACTTTTTGAGCACAAGAAAAATCTGAACAAGATTACACACGTGAAATGATTAAAAGAAATTATTTTACTGTTACTAAACACTCTGAGAGGAAGTAAAATAATATATTAAGAATAGCAACAGTGAATGGCAAAACAGACTCGTTTAACAATTAGATGCCTAGTAGAAGTTTTATTTGTTTTCACTCTGAACCAAAATAACTTGAGCATGCAATAGTGATAAAGAGATTAAAACAAATAGGTGATTCATTAACATTGACAAAAAATTATTATTAACTATGTCAAAACAGAAGTATGAAAAAGAAATCTGACACAAGGATTAAATATATACAACAAATGCCTACTGAGGACTGGTTCAAGTAGGCAATTACTTACCCTGAGACAGACTTTTTATACCTATGATTTCAGACTTTTTGTTGCACTTGTAATTAATTATTATTTCTACCAGACAATCTTTTGTTACATGTGTACTAAGCCTGTTGCTTTTTTTTTTAAACCAAGACAAAAAGAGTCTCAAAAAAGGGCAAGTTTCAGCACATTTCTAAAAAAAACCCCTGACATCTCAAAAAATGACGAAAACCTGAAGCTCACAGCATTTCTGCAGAAGCTGGCAGAGTGGATCAGAATTAGCAATTATTTAGCAGCTCCATAGCAGGCCATGCTATCTTCCTAAGAAGCGTAGTTTGAGTGTGCACAGCACCCAAGGTTGCTTCAGCTGACTTGAAGCAGCCAGAAGCAGGCTTTAAAATTAAAAACAGGTCATGACAAGGCTGCCCAGACCTCCTGCAATTTAACCTGACCCTTGGCCCCATGGTCCTTGTTCACTCACTGCTTCCACAGAGTTAATGGAAATGGAATAGTTACTGCATTGATAGCTGTTTTTTCAGGATATTAAATCTTTTATGCAGCCAGGAAGAAAACATGAATTCAACAAGCAAACCTGGGAGTAAAGATTTCCCACAAATATTTTTTTAAAAGCATACAAACCCAAAAATATACTTTACAGAACTACTAAAACACATTATTGTGGAATATACCATTGCCTCCCCAAATTAGGAAAGTTAACAAATCCATTTATATAAACATATAGCTATAAATACATAAATATAAATATAAAAGACATCTATATATGTAATCTTTGATGTTTGAGAGATACTCTCAAGCTATAGATATATTGCAATATTTGACTTCACAGTTCACATGTACTTAATATGGTTTCCTTGGTTAAATATTTTTTAAGCAACCATTATCTTTTTTATGACATTAATACTGTAGAAGAAGAGAACAGTATCCCTGTATACTAAGATGTCTGAAATAATTACTTCTCTTAACTAGCTAATACTGTCCCAATCACTGATTAAAAGCTAATGAAGATTCATCCCAGGATTAATTCATAGATCAGCATTTGAAAGTGCTATTATGTGTGTGTACAAAAAGGGCAGCTTAATTGTCTGCTTCCTAATAACAAAAAAAAAAAATATTGAAGGTAACCACCGCACTGGATTAATATTTGTGAAAGTGTTTGACAACAAATGTCAACTGCTGTAATATCATTTCCCCTTCAGATGTCCCAGACAAAACAAGGACAATGATGTCCCTGCTAACCCTTCCACAGGGAAGAGGTTATGCGATCATTACAATCAAGTTAAAGTGACCTGGGAAAATCCCCTCCCTCCTCTTCAGCTTTGATCTTCAGTCTGGTCTCAGACTCCAGCACCAGGGAGACAGCAGTGTAAACAGCAAGACCTAACCATTTGATACTCTTACTGCTCTTAGTTAAGCTTAGGGCTGCAAGTTCTAAGAGGTTATGCACACTGATTTTCCACCTTTCTTGCACAGAAATGGTTTTCTAGGGAACATCTGTGACAGCATGTCTGACATTTGAAAAGCGAGAAAACTAAACACATCTAATTCCTGTTTCTCCATTCATTCCCAGGTGAGTAACACTTTGGAAAGTTAATCTCACTGGATGCCCTATTCACACAATGGGCTGTGGGGAGGAAAAAAATTGAGTGAATTGCCACCTAATTGCTACTCAATATCTGCTGATGGGAAACGTGTCTGACCCTCAAAAAAAAAAATTAATGGCAATACACAGAATGACATTGTAAACGACAAACCCCCTTTGTGTGCTATAGTACTAGATGCTTAAGTTAAACCTTGTGAAGGCAGTAAATCAAAAATACCCTGTGAAGAGCCCAGGATCAACTTCTGCCACAGATACTACCAAGCAGCAAGCTGGATGTGAACATGCCTCCACTGACACACGGGAACAGGTCTGAACCCATTCCCACCCACGGGCTCGCTCTCCACTCAGTTATTTACCTACAAGCACATGCTCCGCTGCAGACCCAGGCTGCCCCAAGCCCTCCTTCATGTGGGCAGTCTGAGCACGCCCCAGCCCCGGCTACCCGGTGTCCTGGGTGTCTCTGCACAGCCTGGGCTGTTGGGAGCCTGACGGGGCGGCAGCCAGGCAGCTGGCCAGCCAGCAGAGAGCCACGGCAGCCCGCAGAGAGAGCCACGGCAGCCAGCGTGCCGGGGCCTGCCACGAGCCTGCCCTTCCTGCAACTGCTGTCCCAGCCCACCCGGGGCTTCACACAACTCCAGGAGCAGCAGGGACACAACTGTGGCATTTACAAGACAGATCCCAAATGGTTGTACAATTGCTGCTCCTCGTCCACAGAAGTGCTGTCAATTTCTAAAACCCAGTGAAGTCTCACAAGCAGTGAGCTCACTGATTTGCCCCACTAATGCACCAGAGCCATGACTCTGGAGTTTCGTGGTGATCATTTTTTGTATACTACAAAAGAACAACTTCAGCCTATAAATTCAGAAGTGTACCCTAGAACCTTTTCACCCTGCAAAAGGGATGCTCCCTCCTCCCTACCCTATGTCCCCCAGCCTTGATCAATCCTCAAGTTCCCCTCAAAGGGTCTGGAAATTGGATAGTAACAGAAGCAGCAGCACCAACCTCTAAAACACTTGGAGTGGGCGGGACACGCATTTCCTTCGGCAGAGATTATAGTCTGAACAGTTATTTTCTCAACACCTGCCATTTGCTTGCACCCCTGCTGCATATGAACCCAGACCGATGAAAAATGGATGTCAAAAATAACCTCCTCAACTCTGAGCCGGTTCTCTAACTGCACAAACAGCACTACTGACACAGCTGAGAGGGTGGAACAGAGGTAGGAACAAGCGGCCACAGCCTGCTTAAGTCGGTACTATCTCTGAAAAATGCATGTGCAATCATGCCTTATCTCTCCTCACCCAGAGTGTGTGGAAGCAAGTAGGCAAGACTCAGCTTAGGTAGAAAGACTCAAGGGAGATGGCATACCTATCTTAAGGATAATCTCCCCTTCCAAGCTCCTCAGTTAGCATTACAATCAAACACCTGGTTCATTAGCATTTTCACCTGTCCACCGTCCTCCCTTAAAGCACTACAGAACCTGTCCCTACTGCTCCCTCCAAAGAGAAACATTGCAGGCAGCTCTGTGTAGTAGCACAGCAGGGTCTACCACCTCTCCAGAAAAGCCAGCGAGTACCACCGAATGTCTTTTTCCACACTTTCTATATCCCCTCCACTGCTTAGTCCTTGACACCAGCACTTTAGTAGCACAAGCCCCACAAAAACACATCCAGTGACTCTGACAAATTAACTGACTTTGAAATAATGAGCTCCACTCTCCAGTCTTGACTGTAGGGAAGATCTGGTTTTAAGTAAAAGGCCATGTGGAGGAGAATAATGTATTCTCTGGATTAGGTTCTAATTGGATATAATTAGAGCCTAAAAAAAAAAAAAAAACAAACCCAAAAAAAACACCAAAAACCTCCCCATGCAAACTCCTCACACCAGTCTATTATCTCATTCCATCTGGTCATCTCTTCTGGAAACAAATGTATTTGTCTTCTCACGTTACACTTGCATATAGAGAGCACAAGGGATTTCTTTACTCTTCACTTCCTTTTCAAACTCTTACCTATCACCTATGAATTTTCTAAACACCTCAACCAGAAACAGATCACAGGCATACCTGCAGTGGAGCAAGTGCTGTTACTTGAGGTTGCGTGCTCTGCACTGCTCTTAAGTTCCTCACAGTGGTAACAGCAGCAGCACTACACACAGCAGGGGATGAAGAGCATTAATGCTCCAGTCTTAGAAGCTTACACGCATGCCACATTATTCCTGTTGGAAAGGAAGGATAGTCCGGTATCTCAGTAGCATCCCAGACACAGAGGGAAACTACTTTTACCCTTAGTTTACCTCTCCACTGTTTTTCTGATTCAAAGCCGACTGTGGTGCAAAGTTGTCCTTCTGACCTCCCCCCCCCACCGCCTTTCCATATCCCCTCCCACTCCCATTACCTGCCCTTGATCTGCCGCAGCCTAGTTTCTGGCTGCTGAAACTACTGGCAACTAGGCTTAGACAAGAAGTAATTTACAGGCCCCTTTCACCTTCGTGCAGTTCTGGAACTGCCCATCGCTTTGGGATGCCCTCTATCACTTCTTGTCAGCTCTTCCACAGTTAATCTGGTTCCCCTCCCAACTGAACGACTGCTATTTCAGCTGCTCTTTCACTTACCCGCACCCCTCAGGGCTCTATTCTTATTCCCTTCCTTGCACTTTAATCATTTACTGCTCTAATCTGGCCACCTAAGGCATTAGTTCCCATCCCAGCTGAAATGAACTCCTGAACGCCACTCTCAACTCCTACCCGAATCAGTTTAATTTCATGTCAGTAGCTACCTTTGTACAATCCTACTGCCAGCTGATGTTTGAAAAGGCCAGGCTTAATATTTTTGTTTAATCTTTCCCCTCTGAACCGTCCTGTCTCTTCCCTATCAGAGGAGCCAACCCTGCTGTTTTCTTTTGTCGGGTAATCTCCTTCTTTCACTCCTTGACAGGCAGGTTGTCACCAAGCCTCTCTCCAACATCAGGCTCCTCCTCTCCACCTCCTTTGGCACAAAGGCTCTGGGGAGCCCAACCAGGGCTGGCACCTGAGCAACACCAAGCGTAGCCGAGATCACACCCGTGTTTGGGGCACTCCTACCTGCACCGGGGCAGCAGTAAAACAAAACAGCCACCTCCCGCCATCTTCCATCTTCCTTACCCCGTAACTCTCGCCAGCCACCTCCTGCAGAAACACTAATCACCCGAGCAGGGAAAATGGCCTTCCCGCCTGGCTGCCTCACGGCGGCTCTGGGCGCCGCGCCGAGCCACCCGCCGCCATGGCGGGAGCGCGGCATCGCCTGTGCGAGTTATTTACCGGGGGTAAATACCCCACCCCTGGCCCGGGCCGCTCGGCACCGGGTGCCGCGGAGCCGGGGCGGCAGGAGCGGCGCACGCCGCGGCCTCCGCGCCCACCGACGGCTCCTGGTGGCACTCCCCGTCCCGGGGACACCGAGCCCACCGCGGTCCTGCGCGTCCCGGGGGTACCCAACACCACGGCCGGCGGCCCCGGGAGACAACCGGAGTATCCCTGCACCCCTGCCGCTCTGTCCCGGCCTCGCTACTGCCAGGCCCGGGCGGGAGAGGGGCTGCGGCGGGCCCGGGGCCGACAGGAGCGGGAGGCTTCCCTCTCCTCTTCATCCTTCTCCTTCAGCCCCGCTGCCGAGAAAGTTACTTTTTAACCCCGCCGGTCTCCGAGCAGCCGCGGGCCCGCCCGGGCGTCCCGCCGGGAAAACAAGGTCAGGACGGCGAGGCAGAAGGCGCCGCATGGAGCGGCCGGGGAGCACCTGGGCCGAGCCAGGGCCTTCCTCCCGCCGCCCCGGCCCCCTGCCCCGCCGGCCCCAGCCGAGGGGAGGAAGATGGCCGTGCCCGGCCCTTTGGGGATAAAAGCCCTTTGTTGCGCCAACACAAAAGCCAAGAAGCACTTTACGTCCGGGGCCTTCGGCGGGCGGAGGCCGCTCCGCTCTTCCAGGGCGAGGAGCTTTCTGTCACGAAAAGCGACCCTCGAGGTGAGGGGAGAAAAAAACAAAACAACATAAACAAACAAATAAATTTTAAAAAAAACTAAAAGGGGAGTTAAACAAATAAAGCCCCACGGCCAGGCGGAGAGCGAGGTGCGGGGCCGCGAGCCGCAGCCTGGTCCTCGGGCGCTCCGGAGTGTCTGTGCGCCCGGTCCAGCGTCGCTGTAGGAGGGAGAAGAGGGAGAAGCGCCGTCCCAGCGGGTCCGCGTCCGCCACCGGCGAAGGGGAACACGGCCAGCCCGGCGGGCCGCCCCGCGCAGCGGGCGCAGCAGCGTGCCTGCGATCACTTACTTGTCCGTCTCTTGTGACATGTTTGATCCAATGAACTCTCTCCCCTTTTCCCGGTGTCTCCGTCTGCCTGGCGGAACTGGACTTTCAGGTCTGTGCAGGTGAAGGTGTGCGTGTGAACGCCCGGGACGGCAGAACCAGAGCTACTGGTAATTCTGCTTTCCTTCCCCCCCTCTCCCGGCTCCACAGCCAGCCGCCGAGGCAGGACAGGTAGAGCCCCCTCCCCCTGGCATGTGGGGAGCGGCGGGGCTGGGGCGCCG